>CM021770.1:2077442-2503506 GCA_011076525.1 Nettapus auritus
CCCCCCTGGGGGGGGGGGGGAGAAGAAAAACAACACCTTGGGCAGGAATACATTCCAAATTGCCAAGTCCTTTTTATCCCATTTTAAAGCTGTCCATCACAGGTTTGGCCCTTCTGCCTGTAAGATGCTTGACTCATCCTCAGAGAGGGACTTGCAACTGATGGGCAATTATCGATAGATCAACTATGCTCATAGCATACCTACGCTGTTGCCCTGACACATCAAGTCTGCTAAAGTACAATTAATAATTGATTTTGAACTTGAGACCTTCTGTAATATCTTAATAATAATAAAAAAAAAACACAACTTTTTTTGTATAGCAATAGACACAGACATTTGGACAGGAGACCGTACTTCCCAATATTCCAGGCCACTCTCCAGTGCTCTGCTTAACTCCCTCCCCATTTGGCCAAAGAGGGCTTTTAATGACCATTTGCATTCTTCTTGGTCTGAACACCAACATACTTCAGTGATAAATTTTTACCAAAGTTTCTGTGTGTGGGGGTGAAACACATTTTTGCTTACCATGTAACCTGGAATGCCAACTGAATGATCAGATTCTAATGCATCACGTCACACTCACTGGACTGATTAGTATTATCCTGGGCCACATGCTCCTAGTTATTATCTTTACTGAACCTCAGTGGGTGAAGTGGGGTTGAATGTTAGCAAAGGAACACAAGTGACTCGCTGTACCCAATCTATAAGTATTTAAATCAATTTATTTGTAATAATTTCTGTTTTTCTGTAACCCTAACAAATAACTTTTCTACCAGACCCATTTATTTTCCTCACTGCAGCTGTTCACTACAACATGTTTGTGTTCTCCAACTGGTAGGAGAACAAGCAATATCCTTGTTCTACAGGGCTTCCTGAGAGACAGCCCGCCAGCTGGGTGTAAAGGTTAATTTTAGCCCTCTTAATCCTAAATGCTGTTGTGCCTTCATGGGGCTGTCATCTGGTCTGTGAGAAGTTAGAATTAAACCTGCACACATCCTGAGCGCTGCTGCAGAGCATCTAAAAAGCGCAGTTAGGCAGGAGAGCCTCTGTCAGCATCAGCTCTGCTCAGCTGCTGTGGGTCAGGACAGCTCAAGCTATGGCCAAGGCTGACCCAAATAAACGAGGAATTATTTCCTTGGTTGTGCTGAGGGCTTGGGAGAGGAAATTCTACATACCTCTTCATGCCCCAGGTCCCTTCTTATATGCTCGATGTAGTGCAGGCTCCCTGCAGCAAGGAAGGATGAAGGAATGGTCACCAAGTTTTCAGCTATGCCGACAGAAACAGAAGGTCACTTTAAAAAATGAAAAGGAACCCCTGAGTTCTGACGGTCTGATAGCTGCCCTAAGAGGCAAAATATCCCCATTTCAGAAAATGCTGTCATCATTAAAATGTCAGCACAGAAGACTCCTACTTCAGCCCACAGTGCTCTGGCTTATTACAGAGATTACAGTAGCCTTTCTCTTTTAATTAATTCAGTGGTATTCTGTGATCTCCTTTTGCTTCTGAATGCAAATTGTTGCACTAATTTCTGTGTTTGGCAGGAGGGAGATTAGGGGTAGTTCTCATTCTTTGTGGAAACTTCAATGAAGGGAAAATTAGGGAAAATATTCCTTCTCCCATAAGGAAAGGAAGCTATAGCATGTTCTGAATAAACTCTGTACATTCAAACTAGCCAGTTCAACCATCAATCCAGTATTAAGCAATGATGTTCAAGAGCAATCTAGCATGTCTCAGACATGCAGACAGGTAGTCATCTATACTCACATATGTATTAAAAGGCAGTGTTCGAAATCCTACAGCCTAGAAATACCAAACTCACCTACTTTTCATTTAGAACAGAGCTGGGATACACACTGAGCTGTATGGTGACGTGCTTTGCAGCTGGATACCTATAGAGACAACTACAGGCAATTAAAGGTTTTTTTTCTTAAATAACATAAGCAGTGTCACCAATCCTTAAGAGTAATTTCTGTCTGTAACTAATACTGCATTGAATTAACAAATGCCTACTTGAAAATTCAGGCTAATTCCTGCACCTTGTTTAGGCAAGAAACCTTCCAGCTGATTGCAGCAGGACTAACTCAAGGTGAGCTGAAGCTCTTTGCAGTGCAGCAACCAGGTGGGCTGAGCATTTTTTAGTTCAACAAAGTGACTCACGTAGGTATAAAGGAAGGTAAGTCCTGGAGCTGTTTGAGGCCACCAAGGATTTGGAGCTCTACGATGGTTAGTACAGAGGTACAGAACCACTACAGAGCTACTACAGCGGTCTCTAATCAAATGAAGAAAGAGATGCAATGCAAGTCCTGTAAAGCACAGGGTTCCTTTCCCTGGGTACCTGCCCAGCAGGGTTCTTCGCATTGAGGCTTGCTATAAGCCAGCAGTGGCCTGCAGGATAAATTTCTCTGCCAACACATTAATTGATGAGAATGAAACGAACTGAGCATCAAGGTGAGCAAGTTTTAGATCAGCTCCTGCAGGATTAATTGCACGCTGCCTCACGAAGAGTTGTATGCTGAAGGGGCAACTTGATTTATAAGTGAAAAGCGTGCCACTGTTTATTTAACAATCACTTTCATAGGGAAGGCCCATGTGCAACAGAAAATAGAAACAAGAAGTAGAGTTCATAACAGGGAGACAGAGAAAATGGGAAAAAAAAAGACTAAGCTTATGAACATGAAAAATAAGAAATAAGAAGACCTATCTTTTGTTCACACTGGACTTTTGCTTCTTTTAAACAGACTAAAGCTCTAGAAGAGAATTACTCAGCACATTTTAACATTTGTCCATATAAACAGGTATTTCAGTAAATGTATGTGTAATGTATGCACCTTTCTATCTCATTATTCTTAAAATCTTGTATTAAAACCTGAAAGTAATTTAGCAAAATTTAATAGGCTCTAAGTATGGGTATTTTTTAATTTATAAACTACTTAGCTCAAATTATAATTCTTAAAAGTGATTCAAGATGGACACTATGGTGTAGCAGTATTTAAAAACAGTAATGCTGAAACAATGCATTTCTGGCGAAATACAGTATTTATGTATATACAGGAAAATAAAACAATTGTATTTTCTATTGGTACCCTCCCATAGACATTGAACATCAATCATCAAGGAAGGTGTTATCATTCAAGAAAGGATATGCTGTGAGAGAAAATCATGATAATCCATTCAATTATCTATTTTTCTATGAATATATGAAGATAACATACACCAAACCCAATTTCTTTTTTCCTTTGACAGGAAACTTCAGGAGTTATTTCCAAGGAAGGGAACATACACTGCATACACTTAGAAAAAGCGTAACTAAATTCTCCCAGAATGAATAATCTCCTCTTTATATGGAACCCCCCAATACATTCACAAGCTCTTCAAATGCACTTTACAAATGGATTTGCTAAGTACACAGCTTACAGGAATCATTTTCAGCCCCTCATGGGAGAAAGATAGCTACAGTTTACTATACACAACAATGGCATGCAGAAGTTATTAAGAAGTGAGGGAAAGATGAATCATTTGGAATTGCCAAGGGAGTTTTAAGAGTACAGCATAACTACCAAAACCAGAAATCGACCAAAATAATGAAGTTAATATTCTTCAAGTCCTTAGCTTGGGTAACCCCAGTACAGCACAGACACATACATCCTTTTCCCATCTTTTATTTGCAGTATGTGTAAGTGAATAAGAGCAAGTACATGAAGCAGAGGAACAGCCCCTGGAAAAGCAGAAAGCAATGGCCGTATTGGCTTCCAAATTGCTATCCCAAAAATCCTTGTAATGATAAATCACCATGCACTTTTACCCCTTTTGGGAAGATTTTTAGAACAAAGTGGCTTGGTAAGCGACCATGGGAAATCTACCACTCAGAAGGAGTTTGGTGAAATAATCAGGTCAAAAATAAAGCTTTGGATCTGACACATGAGCTTTCTTACTGTTTGTGACCAGTTTTCTAGAAAATTTGCAACAAAAAGGCATTTAATGTTCTATACAATATATATATATAAAAACTAAGATATGAATCATCTGAGCCAACGCTACAAAATATGAAATATTAATGGCTCCTTTGATGCTAGAGCACTAAGGACTGCCTGCTCCCTGGCCTCGAATCAGCTGTTAGGAAGAGGAAGACATGTGCTCACAAGTGAGGAATTCCTTTATAGTCTTAATGGGCATATCTACTTCAGTATTTAACCAAGTAACAGATCTCAGCTCTATAATCCTCTCAGGTTTATATGATGCTTAGAGGAGACTATTCCTTTCAGATTCACATCCCTTGTGACACTTTGCCTTAAGTAAGGGACTCCCAATAGGCATTTGAAACCACAGAGGAAAAGACGTCCCTCAACAGCGCAGATGCTAGATGAGAACCAAGACTAAGTATGGCTGGCAGCCCCAGGGATCAGTTCTTTTTGAGAGCTGTCAAACATATTCCTGGTGAGATATTGGTTGTAATTGCACACGGAGAAGGAAAAACATTCCCCTCCCAAAACGCTATGGACAAGCAGGTCATGCCACCCACTATGACACATTTTTAGGAACACCTGTGACTTGGAACTCTGCTTGTGTCTGGTGTAGGGTCAGTGCCCTCCAAAAGAGAAGGTATTGACACAGCCTTGTGCTTTCCACCTCGCTTGGAGGCCGTACCACACAGATGTAGTTTAAATCTGTGCCTGCAGAGGAGAACATTGGTGTAACTCCATCCGAGGCCTGGGGCATGCTACCAAGAACCCCCATCCCAGCACACTCCTGCCAACCCTTGGTGGGGACCCTAAAGACCATCTCAACTTTTAAAAGCGAAGGATTTAAACACTTTAATTACTTCTCCCTGCTCTCTCCACAGCTGTTTGCTTTCCTCCCTCCAGCTGATAGACTAGCAGGGCTGTGTCGGGGAGCTGAAGAGGCGGACGTGCTCGCTGCACGGCTGCCAAGGGAGCGGTTTCCTTGGCAACATCCATCACGTGAAGCCCGATGGATATCCGGATACTACGCTGACATTCCCTATTTCACCTACCTGGATGGCCGGACGGGGTACTGAGTACCCAAATCAAATCAGTTGCAGCAGAAAGAGCGGGACTGAATGAAAAAATACCATTGATGTTACAGTTCTTTTGTTTGATCCTCAGTTTTGCAGAGACATAGTATTTTAGAGGGTTTTTTTTCAGTCTTACTGAAATACTATCTTTCTTCAACTAAGCATGATTTGTGTTTCTTCTATAAACAGAGTTTTCCAGAATACTTTATTTTGAATGCAGTTTTAAAACATATAAAATTTTATGTAGAACTTTACATATTTTTTTCCCTCTCCCAGAGGTCATTTCTATAATTTTTTAGAAAATTCATTTAACAAGGCTTTTAAAAGGAACTATTTTAAATTTTATTATTTTTTCCCTAGTGGGTTTTACTAATACAAAGCAGCTGATACTGTTTTAATATGTAGACCTTATTTTGCAATCTGATATCAAATGTGAAAAAAAAACACATATAAAATTCAAATATTGCATTAATCTAATGAAAGCTCTGCTGATATTTGCCAGATATTTTACTGGCATTTGCCTGAAAAATGATCTTCACTCTCCTTAGCGCAATAGTGATCTTACTGAAATGTGTACTAGCAAGTCTCCTCACACCCTTTGGGTGGTTTATAACAGAAAAGTAGGATATTGAAAGTGACACGATGAAAATTGTCTATCACATATCCACTGTATGTAAAACATCTGCATCTATGTTACATTCTCTGTCTACAAAAAATGAATGCTTTTAAACATACAACTTGGTTTTAACTTTGGTCAAATGAAAAGAAGATAGAGATGACCAGCTGATCGATCTTCATCAGGTAAAGAGCTGGCCTATCAAGTTTTTGATCTGGTCAGCCATACAGCTGTGAACGTCAATACACCTGTTTAACTCAAAGATCACATGCATAGAAGAAAAACATAAGCAAGAAAGCATGCCCACTGGGCATACAGGAAAACAAATCCTGCTTTAAAGCACAGATTTCATCACAGCAACAAAGAAAAGGAGAACAGCAGATAAAAAGGTCTGTATTTTGCTTTGTCCAGACCTATGAAAGGGCACCATGTCTGTTCATTTTGTAAAATTTTTGCTTAACATAACATGTTCTGGCCAGCAAAGCTCCTTACGTACTTATAGAACTGTTGCTCATACCCAAGACTGCCAGAATCCTAATTCAGTTGTTGCAAAGTTTTCACCAAAATTCATTTGCAATGCACAGCCTAGGTGTTCCTACAGATAAATCCTGAGGACCAAGACTTTTAGGCAGGAAATATGCCTACAATAAGATGCACAATCCATAACAGTTTTCAAGAACTGGTCCCGCTCTTGTTAAACTACCCAACAGTGTAGAAATTAACCACTCACCATGGCATAAAGCAGTTGAAGCCTCTCCATCTAGGGATATTCTGATTACCTCTCTGCCTTCAGCTGAGTGCCCCTTATGGTACCACTTCAGGGTAAGTGTAGTCAGACCAGCCAGCCACTGCAGGTCTACTGAAGTTCCATTACTGTGCAAAAGAGAAAGAAAAAGTCAAATAGTTGGGTTAACAAAAAGTTTAGATGCCTTTTTTTTTTTTTTTTTTGGAAAGGGGTCAGGGGTTGGGTTCTTCCATTGCACCTGTAGGAGAGGCAAAGCGATTAAGCCAGATATGTGGGCATACCAACAAATGCACTAAGCGGGATTTTACCTACTACAGAAGTAGCCTGCATGAAAATGCTGACTTTGCTCTTAAAAGAATATTATTTTGAAATTTATCTGTTTGTCAAAGATCTTGTCAGTTGTCACTAGTGTCTGAACATTATCATTGCCACCTTCATCACAGCTTTCCTGTGCACAGAGCAGTCAGCTTTGAGCAAAACAGAGAGAACTTTCCCCCAGAGCAGCTCAGCACTGCTTCTGTAGCTGCCATCCAGGACCGCAGTGCAGGATACCTCCCAGAGCCACATTTACTGCACAGCCAGTGCAATAAATACTATTAGTACCACATGGGTTGCATTTCACTTTACACTCTAAAAGAATACACCATAGTGGTAGATATTAAAATCTCACCTTTAATGTAAAGATTTTCATTAGCCTTAAAAAACTCAGTGTAGAGTAAAAGTAGGGAAAAAAAAAAAAACAAAAACATTGCTATTGCAGGTCAAGAGACTCCGCAAATCAGCATCATCACAGCCTGTCTCAGTCTGTCACAGATACAAAATCATTTTTACTACGGAAATACAGACTCCAGCCTAACCTGTGGAATTGAACCTGTACTATTCCACAATATAAGAAAGATCTCTTACCACCTGCATTAGCTGACAAAACATAAATGGATTAGTGTTCAGACACCGGACAAACAAACAGATTTCCTTTATTTCTCATTAAACTCTTAGACTATATACATTTATGAAAAGCATTTACAAAATATTATATTAATCATATTTCCGCTATGCCTTTAGTTTTATAGAATCTATTCCTTTATGTGAAACATTTTTAGAGGAAAAGAAAAAACAGTGATCAGTTCCATGTATCACTTTACTAAGATCAGCTATTTGTACTTTTTCACTCCTAAAGCAAACGTGTTCAGTTTGCCTAAGAAACGGGAGCGCTATTGACATTGGGCTTATGATTGCAGTTTTTCAGAAGTATACAAATGTGCCATTACTATGAAAAAACAAATATTGATTGTAATACAGTATAAAACCCAAAGAGTTCGATAAAGTCTTTTTCAGCATCAGTAATAGGCCATTTACGATACAAAATCATGATTTTTAAGGACATTTGCTAAATATACACTTGCTTACTTGAGGTCAGGTTTGCAATTTGTTTCCCAAGCAATGGAATTAGACAAAGCTGATTTATATTAGCATAATGTAAATCAGTATTAAAAAACTTAGTTCAAACAGGTTTTTGGCTGTCAAAACCCTCTTTGAGAAATTATAAAGAACAAATGTATTTTGGCAGTTGGGATTACATCATCTCACGCAGGTGGAATTTGGGTACTTTTTTTTGCGATGTTAAACATTCACGTCTTCAATGAAGATAGCTTCAACGCAGGAACCTAGCCATGCTGGCATAGAAAAGGAGGGTTTTTTTTCTTTACTTGAATGCACGTCCCTTTTGCCTGCCACCCACCCACATACTTCGCTATAAACAGCAGGAACACGCAGAGGTGGTGGTGTGGAGATAGCTGCGTGCCTTTTTCACTTTTTTTTTTTTTTCTTTTTCTTTTTTTTTTTCCACTTTTCTTTAGACTTGCATTTCCAGCAGAAGTCAGCTGGGAAGCCCTGGCTGGCTATGAAGTAGCAGAGGACATTCCTGTGCAGGGGGAGAGGAAGGAGGAGGATGGAAGGGGAGGAAGGGGCACCTAGGAAAAGGGAATGTCGTGGTACTTGGCAGGAATGGATCAACAAGACAAGCCACACAGCTCTGAGAGGGGCAGGGCCCCAGAGAAGGGCAGCGTTCACAGCATGTCAGTGGCTGAGCAGCATGTAATGCTCCAGAGTCTGGCGTGTTATTCCTAAACAAATCCCAGAAGACAATTACAGCTGGATTAAAAATATCAAGCCCCTGCCAGCCATACATGCCATCTTCCATTGACAAGACATTAGTATTGTGTTCCTTGTAATTCTTCTTAGTTTGTAAGTGTACCTCCCTGGTATTCGACTTTGGGGGCTCATAGGCACAAACCAGGAAAATTTTGAAGGTATTTGATAGCACTTTAGCGTGTGCCTGAGTACATGCAAGCGTAAAATGCACGTGCTTCTCCTCTAATTACAGCACATCACAACACAGAGACTGCAGCATAACACTTTCAGAGACAGAAGCTGTCAAACAGGCACATCCTTTAAAAATGCACAGGACTAAACATGCGGAGAAACAAAGTCAAATACTGGACACTTTCTCCAACAAACCCAGCTAAAGTTACCTAAATTTTTTACACCTACTACAAATAAATACCTCCCTAGGAAAAGCTACAAGCATCCTACCATCCTAATGCTTAAAGGAAATTTCAGTGTTTACTTCATGGAGTTTTGTAGTTCTGACTGCACTTCCACAAAATCATACGGCAACTGCAACACAATTCTTCTGGAAGTAATAACCACATGTTCGTATTACATGAGAGTTATAAAGAAATGTGACATCGTCAGTATGGAAAGTTCATTTAAGTAGAGGGGAAACATGTTCCTGCATTCAGAACAGTTTCTGTCTTTCAGTATGAACTGTCCACAACCGTGTTATCTACTTCGGATGAGGCAGTTCAGGGTTACAACTCTTCTAGTAAAGTGGGAATATGAACTTCCAAAATGCAACCTAAAATGAGCAAAAAAATCCCTCCCACAAAAGAGGTGAAGTATCTTACTAGGAACAGCAGAAAACCTCTCATCCAACTGCCCTTGATGGTAAACCATTCTCAATGAGCAAACTATTTCCAGGAAACACAAGAGCCAAGGAGCCTGTCCTTTTTGGATGGCTCCAATGATCACCATTGTCTCAGTGTGTTATGATTTATCGTTTAATCATTTAGGACTGGCAGCTCCTGGAAGGTAATAACATTAAAGGGCACAGGTTAGCTTGTATACCGTTGCCAAACACTTTTTACACTGCTAAAACTTTTGTTAAAAGTTTAAATCATTTTGAGCTTGTAAATGTCAAGGCTTCAGTGTTCCTCTTCTGTGGCCACGGGAGCAGTTGGTAGCATTATCAGCTGCACCCCCAATGGCAAAGCCAACACTCCGTATTTCAATAGGCTCCGAAGAGAAGAAAATACACCAAATATGAAAGTTACAATATACAACACCTCAGAGTGATGGTTTATTTGTCTTAAAAGCTGAATGCGGGCCATTTTGAGAACAGTAAGTCTGAGCAGAGGGTGTTCAAGGATCAGTCTGTAACTTCCTAAAGTTGCTTCAGCAAGCTGGATGCCGTTAGAAACACATACAGAGCCTTGGAAATTGCCTTCCTGAAGATTAAGGTCATACTTAAAATTTAAAGAGAACTATGTTAGTGAGCTAATAAAAGATAGAGTCAATTTTTTAAAAAATATATCATTTTTAATGCAAAAATCAGTCACAGTGCAGAGGTACGGCCAAGAGCATGGGCACTGCCATATCAGACACACCGAGCTCTAACCCCCAGTCACCAGACTGGAAATAAGCTCTGAGCAAAGTAATAACTTCTCCTCAATGCACCAAGTCAGCAGGGAAAGGCAGAGTGAACACTTTGTCATTGCTAAGGCCCTCCTGTTAAACTTCTGTTTATCACAAGATGAGTAGATAACACAGAGTTTTGCGTTTTCCTGTATAAACAAGCCAGCCCAAACTGCCTATTTACCTCCCAAACTGAGAATATCCTTCTGCATCACATTTTCAATATGATTTCTCAACTGTTCCCATGACATGACACGTACACTCGATAATACTGTGTTTCTGTTGGTCTAGTTTTGATCTCACCAAAATACTGTGACTCATGAGCAAGCCAGCGACAGCTTTCACTTTGGGCCAGCTCAGAAAGGAGCGGAAGCAGAGCTTCAGCCATGGCACAAAAAGGCACAAAAATAGATGAGCAATCGGCATGCGTTCAGTGGCAGCTGTCTGATTAACCAGTTGACGATAACTGGCGAAGACATTTAGACATCTTAACCTTTCAGAAGCAACGTCTGAGGATTAAAGTCTTACTCTCATATTCACAAACTCAGAACCGATGACATCAATGAATTTAATATGCGTGGGCTTCACTGAAGGATTGTAAGCTCCCTCCCCACAGCAGGAACCACAAGGAACTTGATCCAGAAAAGAGATTCTAGATGGTGTTTTGCTTACATAAGAACACCACAGTCACTTAAGTTTAAGTACAAAATAAACAGCAGCCTGTTTCGTACTGGCATAATCCATAACCTTGCCTGTCATACCACGTCAGCACATCGTTCACCTCTGTTGATCTGGCCACCACGTTCACCCAGTGCTGCCTGCACTGCTCTCAGGATGCCACACATTCTCCCCCACCCCTTACAGTGAAGCTCACAATTGCTATGTAAAAGTTGCAGTGGTCCCTACACCCAGACACAAATACTCCCTGCAAATACAGCCGTCTATTCACATGCAATTATGTATTTCAAGCAAGAAAACACACACATTTACCTTGCATTCCTCATTTCCTAGCTGATCATTAACAATGACTTGTAAAAAAAAAAAAAAAAAGAAAGGAAAAGAAAAGAAAAAAAAGAGACTTGAAATTCAAGTATCTGAGGTCATAGCAGAGAGACCAAAAAGATCACCAAATTCATATTTTTTTCATGCTTTTGCTAGAGGTTAACTCCACATCAACAGGCACATATTCTGTGTTCACAGAAATCTTTTAAAGACGCAAATAATAGTTCTTACACAATTTTTTGGATTTTTTTCCCCACAGCATAGTTTGTATCTAGATGTTTGTTATCTGTAACACCATCAATACACAGCAAGAGTGGCAAGAGTTGATGGCACATGCAATGAACTAGTGTTTGAGAATATGAAAGGTAGTAATTAAAAGCTGAGGAAGCAAACTTGAATGGAAAACTGGGACATATGTTCCTTTCCTTCCCAGCCTGCTTTTTTCTGTCTATTTTTGTAGCATTTTTTCTGCTCAGTCTACAGTGTTCCAGGTTTTCTTCCCTGTAACAATTTCAGCTTGGCTACGGCCTGCCTTCTTGTCTCAGACCACGTTTTCATTTTGCTTTCCTATTAAATGACAAGATGACACTTCAGCATTGTCTTTTCGTTGCTCATAAATACTCTTTTATTTTATTTTTCTTTCAATAAAGAGATTCTTCATGTTTGGTATCGAAGAAAAGAGAGGTGTTCCCTGGATCAGGGTGACTTACTTGCGGAAGGGTAATTACGCTGCTAGAATCTACAACACACGTGAGGACGTCAAGGAAATTGATGTAAGAGTAACTGACCCTTAAATAATTTGAAATGTTACACTCCCTCAAATATCCTGGCACGGACTAATTGGCTTCGCAGCATAGTAGAGCCACAAGAAAGCCCCAGCATCTTCCTTTTCTTTACAAGCTATTTCTTCCAGCAGAAGTTATTCTACCTGTTTTGCAATTCAAGACTCCGCATCCCAGCAATTATGAAGTCTGATTCAGGCCTCCCACTAATAACCCGCAAAGAACGCAACAGAAGGTGCTGTAAAACAAACAAATAAATAGACTTGGATCTTTTGGAATCAAAATCTATAATTATGACAAGTATATAGACAAACGAGGGGAGATGAGGAGGTGGTATGTAGCAAAGAAGCAATAAGCATGAATGTTTTTAGTACTGAATATGCTCAAAGTGGCCCCTGCTTGCTACTGGCCCACTATCAAGGGTGGATATCAGGAAATTACAGCCATCAAGAAGACGTTTTGTTCAAGGGGAACTACGACATAGAGAGGCAATGATAGCTGCATACACAAGCAAACCATAGAAGTGATGGCTTGAAGAACTCGTGTGAGGATCACTCAATTAGGACAAACCCACTGAGCACAGCACTACTTACAGCAACGATCACGGGGTGGGACACAGCAGAATTTCTCAGCCACGCCAAAGGCATGTAAAATGCAGACAAAGAGATGGTATTTTTGCATGGGAAGGAAGTCAGAGAGCAGATTTAAAACAGGTGAGGGGGGTGAAGAGAATCACAGGTGATACTGGTAAATCTTACTGGAATACGGCTGACAATCTAGTACCTACAATTTCCATTTCTAAGGTAATTAATTTCTATGAGAACAAAACGTTCCATAAGGAGGATAAATGTCGTGTGCCACTCATTAACAGCAGACTCAAACAGATGTCTTACTTCTAATTAACGCATACCTTCTAAAATTATTCACATGTACCTCTTCTTGGGATTGTTTTCAAAGAAGAGGTGAATGATGCCTCAGATTAGAACAGTTTCACCTAACATCATCTCAGTTTCATGTAACATCACCTTAGTTTTTATGTAACTTCTTCCATACTCTTAGGCCTACTCACCAGCCCCTCTCGGTTGTGCTCCTCTTAATGCTGGCAGATCAATCAAAACCAATGAAATTGCTTATAAAATCTTAATATTGTCTCAAAACTACTGAAGAACCTTCACTAGAATTTTTTACGTAACTTTAATAATGAACTAAGTTAATATCGACATAGAACTATCCAATACAGGAAGAAAAACTTGCAATTACAGCTGCTGAAGAATTTTCACTGTTACAGCATTTAATCAACGCCACACACTGTTATAAAGCAATGCCTAAATCCGACAAGTTTTAGTAAGTACCTAAAAGTTAATTTAATGGCAATATTTTAGGACGGCTCTCATTATTAAACTATGAAATGGAACTCAAGATTCTCTACCTAGACCATAAATCAAGGCAGCCAATTAAAAAGATGTGTACTGAATGTCTGATACAGTTTAAATTTTGGTGTGCTTAAAATACTATATGCTCTGTTAATTGACTAGATGCTGCATGGATAAGAAGCTTTGTTATGAGCCTCAGATCAATACATTTATTTTAGCTCTCTTTACAGACATGCCTAATGCAGCGATCACTCTGAGACCTGACAAGAAGTATTTTGTTATGGGGGCAGAAGGAAAAATCCATTCCAGTTGTCCATTTTCCCCGTTGAAGTTATTTCTCTTTTGAGCACTGCCTGGTCATGTGAAAACGGGCTCTACTCACGTGGGCACAAGGTGAAAGAAAGCCTCCTCTTCCTGGGGCTGGTAGGAGCCTCAGCTGTACGCAGAGCAAGCGGAGTGACCTGAGGCTTAGTGCACAAGCCAGGGTAGGCACAAGGCTGGAGCAGCGCAGGACCTGGCACGTTGCGGGTCCAAGCTGTGTGCTCAGGAGCATAACCAAGTGCTTAGCCCGGTGTGAGACGACAAAGGCACATTCAAGAGCTCTCTCAGCATCCCACGCAGAGAGGTTATGGCTGACAGGCGTCCCTTCTCACGGCGCTGGCAGCAAGCACCAGGATTTCCTGCTCTTTGCACCGTTCTGCTACACAGAACCAGGTGGCAGTGGGGCTGGAAAGCCTCTGGCTGGCATGTCTGCATCGTGCAGTAAGCCTAAACATGGGGATTTAAGCCCTAACCTGGCTGCATTTTAATAGTTCAGGTCCTAAGAGGAGGTGTAGGATCTCCTGCCTTTGAATTTCAAAGCCTGCTACTACCACTGGAAATGTAGCACCTCCTGGCAAGGTTTTTCAAGCTTTACTTTATTCTGTTGGACTGGGTTAGTCTACGGCTACTGTATTAAAAGTACCTTCCTTGGGTTTATTCATCCTGCTCTAGCTGTCAATTTTCTTCCTTCCTATTTATAAATAATGCTTCCTATTTATCCTAAACAGCAACTCATTCTGCTCTCCAACTTCACAAGCTGTCAATTGCAAACGCTAATATAAAGCCCAGTCTCTTAAGAGCTTTAAAATAAGCATAAGAGATAGCTGCAAATTAGCCATAACGCACCTAACAACAGCTCTGCAAAACACTCGAGGGAAAATTAACACTTGAGTTGCTACAAAAGTTGGACTGAAAACCTTGGCAGTTGTTCCCCCTCTGCAGCCACTGCCTCACCACAGACCCCACAAATTCAGTCACCCCGTTAATCCAGAGAGAAGTCAGAATAATGAGTATCTGCACACTGCTTCTCATGCAGATGCAGCATCACCTTCCCACAACAGCAGCTACTTGGAAACTCAGCATGCATTAGGTTGCTGCACAAGATTGCCAACACCTCTGATTTTTTGGATACCTCTCTGTAATTTCTCCGAATACAATCTATGTTACAAGTTCTGCTTCATGTTCCATGGCTACCCGGGCAGAATATAGAGCACATGTACAGCATCAGCACAGCTGCACACATGTCCAAGCTGTGCTACTATCAATGCCTTCTAGCCCAGCTTCTAGCCAAATGCCCAGAACAAGTCCCACAAGCACCAAAAGAACAGATGCAGGTGGATCAAAAGCAACTGAATATTTGAGTTCTGATAAACAATTCCTGCAAGAAATCTAAAATAAGCAGAAATTTTCCATTTTTTAGTTTCAAGTTTCTTGTCTCCAAAACTAGTTTCAGTCCGAAATTTTGAAATCAAAGTTTATTAAATCTTTGAATGCTGAATGAAACAAACAAACAAACAAACAAACAAAAAACACTCAAAATAATTCTTTTTTTGGGGGGGGGGGAGATTTAAGGTGGGAGAGAAGAGAAAACTGTGGGGTAAAGAATATAAAACTTCAGTTATAAGTTTGAAAAAAAACAGCTCAATTTACACATCTATTTTTGATCACAGGCTCTGAAAGTAGAATTCAGATAGTAAGTTGCAGAATAAAACTTAGAAACCAGTGGTAGGTAATATTTTGTCAGTTAAAATAAGCACATGCAAATCTGAAAACAATCACAGGAACAGCTTGATTATTTATTTCCCTCCTCCATCCCACTTGTAATATTTGCCATTAGGAGGGATTGTTTTCCTTCCCTGTTTCAGGTCTTGCTCTAGGGGAAGCATGAGAATGTTAATACCTGTAGCAGGCACTGAATCACAGGGCTGTATAGAATTGTTTTGACCTTTTCAATATTCTACAATTTGAAGGACTCACCCTCCCAGCAATGCACCAGCTTCCCCGTTTACAATCTCTCCCAGCTGTGGAGGAAGAGATGTAATGTCCAGTTCGAACTGGAAGTGCCCAGCAAGACAGTAAAAACACACTCCAAGAAAAAAAAATCTACTGAAGAAATATTCACTCTATTCCTGTGACAAAGATGAAAAAAGAATGGAAGATAGCATAAAACTAATGCATAAAACTCTTGACAAAGTCAATAAGGAAAAAGCGTGTCTTGTTAGACTCCTCTGCTTGTAATCTCCTAGACCTGGTTTGCGTGCTGCAATAAAACCCCCAGAATTTACATCCTTTTGAAAAATTGACTTGTAAATCAGCCCAGACTTATGCTAACTTTCAAGATTTTTAAGTTACTGCCAAAGAAAAATGAAGTATGACAAAGAACCCTCAAATAATCTTGATTTGCAGTGTTTTTACCAGGGTGTGCTTAAGGCGGGCCTGGAGGAGGCAGAGCCCTGCAAAGCAAGGCAGGGGTTCTCCTAGTACTTGTGCATCAGTAGCCACAAGGGAATCACAACCTGTTATTTGCTGTGCCTGTTAGTTTCCTGCTGTTAAAAGGTCTTGTGATCCCAGTGTCACCGCACTATGGAAGTACAGGAAATAGAGAGATGTGTGCTTACTTCATTTCTTTTGTTCATACATTTACTTTTCTTCATACATTTTGTATGCTCTTCTGAGCTTGCTGCTCAAGTATTTCTCCTCCAAGTAATATTTTCTATCCAGACACAAAGCAGCCTTAAAGGTTTTTCAGATCTCAGGCTGCGATCTTTTCGGACTGCCCACGTTAAACCAAGTCTCTTGGTTACTATTGCATCAGAGCAACATGACTTAGAGCTGTCAAGGACCGAGGATGTTCCTTCCAAAGCCAACATGCAAGCTGTCTCTCCAGAGCAGGTCTTTGGGCAGCGTGTGGCAGTGCTCACTCAGGGAGGGAAAAATCCCTGGGGGGGGGGACACACGAACACGACAGGTACAAGCCAGCCAAGTAGGTGCCACAATCTGGCAGGCAGATAATGAATGAATCTCTATGCTTTGCATGTTACATTAATAAAAGTGAGGTTTAAACTATTAGTCTGTTACCACCTGTGATAACGCCTATGTCACGGTTTCCTCTTCCTCGTAACCTTCTGAGACAAGGCAGTGAGTAGTCCCTTGTCCACCCGTCTCCTCAAAACACACGCACTCTCGCTGCCCGCATCCTACTGCCAGCTCTCTCCACATACTCCCTGTTTCAGTGTTAGGGACCAGAGCTAAATTAAGGATCTGGAGGGACTTACTGTTTTTTCGTTGTTGTTATAGGGATGTTTTCATATCCAGCCTGAGAGAGGCTAACTAGGGATTGGGATCATTATTCACACACCTTCTGGGAGCTCCCTGGTGCCTGCTGTTGCACCTCTTAATAGTCAAACTCAGCATGACAGCCAAACTGTTCAGCTCATCCCAATGAATCACATCCGCAAGATGCTCTTAACGTTGCTCTGAAAGGAGCTGTATTTCATTATACAGCCTGACGATCTAGCATTTTTAATAGTTAAAGCCCAGGCTTCCGTGTATAGCAGAGCACTGTGTCTAGCTAGAGCATTTTCATCACAAATTGACAAACTGTCCAAAAAGTCCACTCCTATCAACGAGAGATCTCCTGTTCTCAGCTGTTAATTTACACATTTATAAAGTCACTTTTAGAAAATACTGCCATTCTCACCATTCACTTCACAATCTGTTCCAGGAACCTTTCTTCTTTCTGTTAACATTGATCATGACTATTTACATCTCGACTGCAGTCAATTTTCTGTTACAGAAGTTCCCTGCAACCTCCGCTGCACTCTTTTTTTTTTTTTCCTATCCTTCTGTAGTCCAATGCAACTGTCCATCTGGTTTAATCTTTTATTTTATCCTGTCTTAAATTCTTACCCTCCATAGCTTGATGAACAAGACTCCCAAATTGCATTTTTCAGAAATCAGAAACACTTCGTTTTCTTCCTACCCTGGTATTTGCAACAGCAAGGGCCGTACGGCCTAATGAAAGGGTCTAACTGCAGCAATTCAGAATGAGAAGGGAAAAAATAATAATAACAATTAAAAAAACCCCACACCTCAGGATCATCTATTCCCCATCCCTCTTTCCGCTTTCTGACAGAGAGGATTTCAATCACTCTCCTCTCCCTTTCCATAGCACTGCTCGTCTCTTCGCAGTCCTTTCAAAATGCCCAGCTGAGACCCTGTTTATGGATTAAGTTCTCTTCAGCTGGGCCTGTGACTTTTTCCTGCTGAAGTAGTCATTTGAATTATCTGCTTTTTCTTACTTATTTGCTCAGTCTGTGACCATCACAGAGTGATTAATTAATGCATATATGCACAAGTAACTGTCCAAAGGGATACTCTGTTTCACAGCATACAATTTCCCTGTGGATATTTCCTGTTCTGAAAGAGTATTTGGCTCTATTATCAGCACGCTGCCTGCATTATGATGATGCAACTCAGATTGTTCTGCTTTTCAGGCGGTCAATACTAAAATCGATACAAATGTGACACTATGGCAGAAAGAGCCAAATGTTATGTGAAAATGGACTGAATGTCAGATTTGTCTTGTTCCTGAGCTCAGTGATTTATAAAATATGCAATGAATGCAACACCAAGTTATAAAAGGGAACATATTTTGGTACCTCGTAGCGTTCCATGCCATTCCGGGTACACTTTGTGGCTCCAGCCTGTTAAATACAAAAAAAAGACCCTTAATAAATCGACTGTTAATGCAGCACCTGCCTGCTGCACTGCAGC
Source organism: Nettapus auritus (assembly GCA_011076525.1). Taxonomy (NCBI): domain Eukaryota; kingdom Metazoa; phylum Chordata; class Aves; order Anseriformes; family Anatidae; genus Nettapus; species Nettapus auritus. The sequence goes on from CM021770.1 coordinate 2,095,844, forward strand.
CAACTGGAGGTGGCTGTGGCAGGGACAAGGTGGCAGGAGGTGTGGGGACAGCCGGGGGGGGACACTGCTGGCACCTCGGGGACACCACAGCCTGCAGGCAGCCCCCTTCTTTACATCTGGGCCTAGCACGGTGAAAATGAGGGGAGTTGGAATGGGAAGGGGAAAAGAGGTATCGAGAATGAGGCTGAGCCCGGAGAATGGGGCAATATTTTTGTTTTCCCCTAAGTGTTTGTTCAACTGCTTTTGTTTCTCAGTATACTAATCAGTAATTAAAACGATGTTAACTGGCAATAAACTGAATTAATTGCCATTTAGAGACCATTTCATCTGCAGTGCATCCCCAGGTGAAAAGATCTGGCATGGACCTCCTTGGGGCTGACCTGCGGGGTGAAGGAACAGCTCAACCCAAAGCCGTGAAATATATTTGGAGAATTTCTCCATTCTTTAAATACTCTCTCCCACTTCCTCCATAAGCACACCCAAAACATTTTTATACATTCCCACCTCTGCTAAATCATCATTCCCTCAGCTTTCACTTACAGCCAAAATTTCAGGTGCAATTGATTCTCTTCATTTTTTCATACCATTGGGAAACAAAGTCCCAAAGCAGATGCAGCAATCCCGATTGAAGAAGAAATCTGGTTAGTGTAAATACGGGAGCTTCAAAGGGGATTGATTTAAAAAGAAGACGAAAAAGTCTGTCTAAATGACTTTTTTTCCTCATACTGAAATCAATTTATTAATGCAAGTACTCTAAAGGTGCATTAATCTTTTCCTGTTGCGAAATAATAATTTTCTAATTCAAACAAGGAATAACAGAGATCACTGCAGCCTCGTGCAGTTCACCTCTGTATGCAGATAGAAAAATCTGAAGACTTCATGCTTCTTGGCTAGCATTAGTCATATTTATTCGCTGCCCCAATGGACAGAAAGCAGAAAATGCTAACAAAGACCTGGTGATTTTAACTTTTCAAGAATTCAGATTCAGTAAAGTTTTTACACCCTAGCAAATGGAATTGTTGTTGTCATCCTACATGAAGAAAACTGTCAAGGTATAAACAAGAGACTGTACAGACACACTAACATTTTCAGATAAGTGCAGTTTCCACTAATTCAACAAGCATAACTGACTTTTCCAGATCACTCTAATCTTTGCCATACATTTTATAATGTGGCAGGTATGGCAGTTTGTTCAAAAAGATAAGTTGAGATACCAATGTGTTTTCCAACTTCGAGAAAGTAAATTGTAAATATTTGAAGAGCAGATTTAGAAACTTGAATCTGTTTATTTGCTAATGTCCTTATGTTTTCCATATACTTTATATTAACGTACTGAACACTCCCTCTCCCTCATCCTCTCTTCTTCCTAAATTAGTGCAACAAGCCAGGGCTAGGACACCTCATCTATAAAGTCTCAGGTCATGGTCAAGGCAACTAGTACCTCCTCTCAAGAAAAGTAGAGCACACTTCAGTAAATTAGATTTGCAGAGTATCCGTAGCAATCTTGAAAGAAAATCTCCCTTAGATCTTCTTTTTTTTCAGGGGGTTCTATAGAGTTCTTTTTCACTTCTTGGGCTGGTCTGGACGTTGCTTTATAATGTAAGTGAACGCTCTTCTTGATGCGTCATTTTTCTGAAAAATTCCAGTGACTAGTTTTCAAACTTGAAGATGTGCATTCTTAAAGCTGCTACATTACATTTGCAGTAATTTGCAAAGAGCCAGAAAGTGATGTTGTCATTTAAGTTAATCAGAAAAAGCAGGGCCAACACAGCAAAGTGACTACCTCGCGGTATAATTGCCATAACATAGCAATGGTCTTTGTGTAAGCTGTGGCTTCTGTCTTACCATTCAGTGCCTGCTTTGTGTGACTAGCCAGCAGGGCCACAACGAGATGCCAAAGGTTCATTTTAATCTTTGCAGACTAAAGTATGACTTGGGATGAGTTGGAGTACCACAACTGTGATGTGCACAGCTGTAATAACCCATAAATTACCAAATGTTCTCATTTTTCTCTTAGTGTTAGCACAAATAAATTAAACCTTTTTCAAGGGTAGATTACCAGCTCAACACCAAATCTTCCTGGCTTACCTTACAGAAGCTTCATGTATAATAAAATAAAACAGGTATCTTAAGAATTTAGGTTATGCATATTTTTAACAGTTGGAACGACTGGAAATAGGATGCCTGTTTGATATTCTAATCAGTTGGTTAATGGAAACTATCTGTTCACAATGTATTTGCTTAGCTACACAAAATATTAAAACAAACTATTTAGTTGCTTGCAACGTGTGCTGAAGAAATGACACACTCTCCTTTTGAACTCTAAAACAAAAAGAAAGCTACTGAAGCAAGCTCACCATCAATTACTGGCTCAAAATGACTTCAGAAGGAATTTCTTCTAATCTCCGGCAGTATCTTTTACATAATCTTCTTTGTAAAACTGTAAATATTTTTTTAAGTAGCACATCAGTAACACCTGCTTCCAATAGCTCAACTCATCTGATAGGCAAACACCTTTTTGTGGCATACTGAAAGCTGAACAACTAAAGCATTTTGCTAATTTGGAATGTATGCATAAGGAAAACATTTCAATGGGATATATACACTCTTAATAAACAATAGAGCACAAATTAACACATATCCTAGAGCACAAAGCAAGGCAGTTCAGTGAAAAACACTGGTGGTGCAAAGCACATTGTTTGCCCTACCTATCAGCACTGAGGAAAGATTCTAGGCACACAGGATTTTGACAGAAAAGACCCTAGAAGTCATTTCTCAAGACTTTATACCCATTCTAAGATTCAATTTAATTCTTTGAGTGAAATCCTAATGCTGAAAGGTCAATGGAACAACTTCCCTTGGCTTCAGTAGTACCCAGACTTCCCACAACATCACTAATCTGGAATGTCATTCATTATCATTATAATTCAGAATAACCTGCGAGGAAATAGGGACAAATCTTGCAAACAGTTTTCATAAACTGCGTGTGTTATTTGCACCTTCTTCACTGCAGCAACAGATGAAGGATCCATGTTATGAGAGGACGGTGTAAACAAACTACATGAAGAGAGAAAAGGACAGGTGAGAAGCTTTGCAGTTAATATTTTGCAGTTCTATGCAAGTGCTGAGACAGTAAATGGTTAGAAATATTCAGCAAACAGTTATCTGTCAAGTTTATTTAATTGCCCAGGGACAAGAAATGTCAGAAAAGGCCCTCACTAATGTTTAGACATATGTGGTTTATTTTTTCTGAAGTGATTAACGAAGAATATAAAGAACAGTCCAATATGTACAGACAGCTTTTTAAAGATCTCTAGTGTAACACAGTGCAGAATCCTACCCCAAATGGGCAATTACATGCCATGAGAGTGACTGGGACTCATCGAAAACTCACCACCCACATCAGACAGATGGTTCTGACCACCATCAGGTTATTACCATCAACAGGAATCACCGTGAGGCGTCACATAGTTTGTATGTTGTCTCTATGCTATTTTTGGTGACTTGGGGGTAAAACCAAAAAAATAGTGTCAAAGCTTGAGTTTGATACAAACACTGGTGGAATACCAAATATCAGTAAAGTTGTCCTGGATGATTTGTAAGCTGAGGACAAGCAAACAACAGGATTTATAACGTAGCCAAATACTAAGTCAAAGGAAGATAACAAAAAGATGCCCAGCTTCCAAAATGGAGGATTCTATCTGGAGAAGCAATAACTTCAAAAACAGCTTGGAAGAACTGAGAGAGGATGGGATTTCTGTATTTGAATTCAAATGACAGCCAATCCAAAATTTAAAATTAATTCAGCTCAGATGAACTTAACAATATTAGCTTAAAACCAAATATTTTGCCTTTAGATGCCTCAGCTTTTCATGTTTGTTTTGTCCCTGTTCTAATGTAAAGTCAATCTCAAAATGCAAATTAACTCTTAAAAAAAATCCCCACCCACCTGCCTCAGCCTGTCACTTCTTTTTCATCGGAACTATTCGCTAAATTTATCCTGGATTTGCAAATAGTTTTGATACTCTAAACTTTCTCTCTTCAATAATAAACTCTTCAGATGGAAAATACCGCTGTGCGCTATTCACTCACTCACTTTACTGAAGAGAAGGTGAGCATATGGGGACCAAAATACGGGCCTAAGATGGGGAAAGAGCATTGAGAATTGGCTCTTCAGTCTAGAGAAGCAGCTGATGTTCTCCCATAAAAATGTCAGGGAAGAGCAGACAACAACATTAATGTAATAGAATTGCAGAAAATGGCTTTCTTTCCTCTGCAGTACACATCTGCTTAAGAACACACAGCAATCACTCCACTTGTATTTGAATTCACCAACACAAAAGCTGTGGCTGACTTGAGATTTCTCTCTGCTTAATCCTTTGTTTCGTTCTTTGCTGTACTCTTCTATTATTTGTGTCCCCTGTTTCCTATATGAACAGAAGCATTCTTTTCTTCTCATTCCCTACTGCTTTCGTACTCTATTGAGTCTATTACTTGATCATTATACTTTTTGTTCCCCTGTAACAGTCCCTTGTATTGCTAGCGTCTTCCCTTAGGATCCTCCATGCTGCTCCTCCTTTCTTGCAAAGTTAATTTCCTTCTCTCTCCACTCCTGAAACTTCTTCATTCAGCTTTTGTTCTTCCCTGCTCGTCACCATGTCCTTTTTAAGGGCTCTTGCTCTATGTAGGAAGGATGAATCCAAGCGCCCTGACCTGACAAGGTTCTTTCTTTTCACCTGTTTTTCTGGCTTGCCTGCCCTTTGGTTGCTGCCAGCCATACTCCATCTTCACCTTTCCTATGTGCTCCCCAAGAGTGAAAGAGCAAAACTGACAAGATATTCTTTGAATTTTGATTGCCTTCATATTCAACCAACCATTTTGAAATACCTGAAATTCATTTCAGAGATGCTGAGAGCCCTTTTATTCCTCCAAGTAAGGACGTACTCAAGTTCTTACTCATCAAAGAATGGAAAACGAAGAAAATGATTATTTGGTTTTATGACCAAAACAGAATTACTTGCATATGAATTATAGCTGCAGTAGTATGTTTTTTTCTCATACATCTATGAACTGACACTTGATCCTGGCTAGGGAAATAAGTTATTTAGACCAAAAGATGAGGATTTCTCAGCATCAGTCCCAACTTCATTTTCATAAGGTTGCCAGCAAAACAGGAGCAGAGGACACAATCCTTGTGTAGACAAGAAGGTCAATTCCTTCTTCACAGCCACTTCACCTAGTCGGCAGACAAAATGTGTTTTCACAAAAAGCTCCCTCAGCTCCCTTCAGATCTTTCCTTGAGCATGATTGCCACTAGGCTAGATGCTGCCCAGGGCAAAGTAAAAGCAAGGTGGTGCTTTGAACAGCAAAGCTGCCATGGAGGACTCACTACAGAAGACAGTTAAATCATATTAGAATCCAAAACAATTTAAGAAAGCCAATCCTTTATGAAGAGTGGTATTAATGTAGAAGTGGCTTTCACAGCATGTAATTGCATTAGAATGTGAAAAAGAAACTGAGTTTTGAAATCTAGAACAAGTATAACGAAAATCCTTTCTGTCTCTTCTCTATTCCAGCTCTGCTGAAGAAGAAAGGCTCAGAGGCATTGTGTTGTCACACCTATGGCAAATAACGTGTTGCTGTCTCAAGCCATATGCACTGCAATCTGTATCAAAATAAACGCATTTTTAAATTATTTCTGCTTGGTGATTGTTGCCTGCTGTGTTTGAGTGTGCAGACACTCTAACTGAGATGGCATCCAGCTGTACGAGACATGCACAAACGCACAGAGAGTGTCTAGTCCATAGCACTTCGCAAGGCAGAAACACCCCCATGGCTGGAAACAAAGATAATATGATCTATGTGGTGGGTTTGCTGTTTGCAGGATAGAAACCACAGGACAGACAGACAAAACCTGTTAATTACAACTCCACGTTTCCCAACAGCACATTTACACAGAGTTGAAGACATCTGAATCTGTTTTGTGAGATGTTGATAGAACCATGTACAAGGACACCGAAGCCCTCTGCTCACGCTGGGCCTATTTTCGACCCTAACTACTAGGCCGTGTTTGAAAACCCCAAATTTGGCTGTGATATTAACCCCCCCCCTCCTACACAGAGGCCCACAAACAAATAAACCTGGCTCAAAAGCAGCAAATCTCCCAGAAAGTACAACAAACCACTGCATTGGAAAAACCAACTAAGAACAACCTCCACTTCTCATGAGAAATGGTTGTTCAGCTTAATAGGCTTTATTAATGATTTCTTTAGGAATTTAGAATTATGCTTTAAATTTTTAATTACAAGAAATACCAAGACCTCAGATCTGCAGGTAATAGGAATTCACAGCGAGAAATTATCAATTTTTCAATTCATTTACTAGTTTGTCCCAAATCTCTTCAAGCTATATATGACCTTCCCATTGCTGACACACAGTTCTGGGACCAAAATGTGCTATTTTCATTTGAAAATCCTGCTGATAGCACAAGATGTCCAGTGAAAGACAGTCAATATGAAATCTGCAAGAGAAGTTTTGGGCATTTTCCACACATCATAAATATGTTTGAAATGCCTCCCTTGAGGATTGCCTTATCAATCATTACACTGTAAGGGCTCTGATCTCAAACATTACAAGAGAGCAAATTAGATGCATTTGTGATTTAAAAAAAAAAAAAAAAAAAAAAAAAAAAAGATCAGAAACAATTTAGGTGTTGGAGAATTTGTGACTTCACAGAGTAGCAGGATTTGGAGTGACTTTGCTGCGCTATTTTTTTTCCACCCAGGATCTGCTATTCTGCATCATTTTTCTGACCAATGTTCTGAAAGGTCATTAGCATCCCTGGAGAATCTACCCCTTGACAAATCACTGCAGTATTTAATTTTCCTCACCACTAAAATACGGCATTTGTTTCAGGACTTCAATTTCTAGACAGAAAGGGTTGCTGTCGTGTCTTTTTTTTATTGTTGTTGTTGATTTGTTTTCTTCTCTCAGCTAAATTAGAGAACCAGCTAACATCAAGTTTCTTCTGCATTTTCAGATTTTCAGTGACCCAACACAATTTGTGACTTGCTATTTTCAGCTTAAAAAGACACAGTTCCTTCCCTTTTATTGTATGGCAGAGGTCAGTCTTGCAATTTTTCTCATGTTTAGCCAGCACCCTTAGGTAACAAGACCAGGATCCCCAAAGTCATCTAACTTTTCAGGTTTACGGATAATATTGTCACCTGCAGGTAACTGCACAAACCAGAACCAGCTCCACAAACTTATATGGAAGTCCTCCAATTTCTGTCATGTGTGTATTTATCATGAAATTGTCATGATTAAAAAAAAAAAAAAAAAAAAAGAATACAGACAGTATGTGGCATTAAGAACAGATTTCTTAATGGGATATCAAGCATCATTCAGTCGTATACTTTATAACAGCCTAAATTTGTTGTGTCAGCGCCATTACTTTTATCGTCTAAACTTGTAATCGCATGAAAAATTATGCCAAGCTTCTAAGACAATATTTTTTTTCATAAAACTTTTGACTGGCATTAATTGTGCTCTCCTGCTGTTTCAAAGGAGAATTTCAATATTAAAATATCGGTACTTTCTATTTTGGAAGTATGCTTCAACCAGTTTCACAGCAGTGATCTGAAGCCCCACTATGCCACTGAAACTCTGGAAGCAAAACCAACTTTCACTGTGTATAAATTGCAATATCCACTGAGATTTAACAGTAGGGACCAAGTGCTTATGATGACACATTATCTGAACACGTTCTGTAGACTCATTCTTGCAGGTTTCTCTGCACTAATTTTATTTTAAATATATTTATTTAACAAAAGATGCTGTTAAATTCCCTGCAACACCAACCATTCTGTAGGCAAAACAAAAGGCATTTGCTGCTCCTGTTCTTCAATGAGGTGAATCGTAATGGTTAGAGAAGAGGTCTCTGACAGATATTGCTGCTGTAACATCACTGCAGGTCAGCTTTTTGCCATTAACCATCACGAGTCTATTTCCTTTGTGACACAGCTGCTGCAAACACTTGGAAATGCTACAAGGCACCAATTTGGCTTTCATCTGACATTGGCCTGGGGCAGAGTTCTGTAACTTCTCCTCTAAAAAAGACCATCAAAATATCAAAAGTCACCTAACCTAACCAAGTCACCTCATCTATTTTAAAGACAATCAGTGAAGCTTTTCAAGTTCTGAAATGTATATATATATATATATAAAACTGGAACATTTGATAACCAATCATTTGAAAGTACTTTACCTTGACTCAAGTCCAGGCATGTATTTGCTGAGGTCAGGGCAGTGGAAGAATGGAGGAAGAACAGGGCCCAAGGTGCAGCAGCTCTTCTGTGATCACTGCCTTTGCAGGTACCCAGATGCAGAGAGCAGAACAGCCACACCACTCAGTGCCCACCCCACCAAATATCCAGTGTAGATTCCCAGCACACTGGCCATCAAACTGACCCCCCCCCCCCCGAAAATGGAAAAACGAAATATCCCTGAGGCTGCCCAGAGAGGAATTTGGATCAGGCCTCCAATGAATCAAGAAAAATTCTATTTGAAAAATAATAATAACGATAAAGAAAATAAACAGTCTGAATGCACAATTAATCCCTTGTGACATCTATTAAAACAAGAAAAGCACAAGAGGAAAAGCACAAATTTTGGACTAGTATGTGGAGTACTGCATATACACTTACATTTTTTAAAAAGTAAATATCTTTAAAGGGGAAAAAATGTCTACCTTTCCAAAGGAAAATACTTGTGTGTTATTTCTGATAGTGTTGTCTCCTTTTCCTTAGGAAAAGAACTTATGTTTATGGATTTGGGAGTTTTGCAATACTTGAATTATGTGGGAAAAAAAGCTTGCACTCCTGATCACTAAAAGCATTATTTTTCTCTTGATAGAACAACATTTATGATTGCTCCTAAAAACTTCTGGTCTTCTACCCATGGTTTCTTAAAGAAGTCAGATATTTTAAAGTGCATGCATCTAACAGCCTCTTCCTCCAGCTGTACTCCTCCTTGCTTATATTCATTTCATCCCTGTTATTCTTTCCACAGTCATCACATTTTCTTCTTGTGCTCAGGGAAAAAGAAAAAAACAAAAGACAACCCCACAACATACTGTCCTTTCCTTTCCTAAACATGCATTAAAAAAAAAAAAACCCTCTTTCTTTCTTTTTTCATACCCTTGTCAAAAGACACACCATCACAGTGGTCAATGGCTACTTGACTTTTGTTAACCCCATCATCTAATAAGACTCCACTGTAACACAAAAGACCAGAATTTATTCATTAATCTCACCATTCCCTGGATGAGTGAATAATCTGAAATCGATACTAATAGTGGAAAAGCTTTGTGTAGAATACTAAAAATATTAGTGCATGCCAATATTTTTAATCTACCCATACAAATTAGAGGAAAAAAGGTGTCTATACCCAATATTCGCGTGTGACCAGGCAATTTGTATTTAAGTAAGAAATTTCCTCCTCCTAGTTCTTCAGCTACTGTATTAAAATGCAGACGTTAAACACTTTGCAGTAGCAAAGACTAGAATCTTAAGAGTCTTCATTATAATCTGTTTCCAACATATATATATGATGATATCTACAAATGGCTATGTGCATAGAGGTCATAAAAATAACTTGTCTAGAGTGTGGCTGTGTTTGGTATGCATTAGATTCAGAAGATCAAAATGAAGAAAAACATCTCTAATAACATTTTCCATTCAAGTCTGAAAAACATTAGCTGGATAAGTCAATGGCAGGGTGAGCGTGTGGAGTAGCCGTACCTACAGTCAGTTATCAATGATTCCTGTCATAATGAAAACTACATAAGGCATGGTTCTAATAACCAGAAAGACCAGCAGATTTGACTACAGTAAGGAATGGGACTAGAATGCAAAATTCTGAGTAGTCCATAAGGTAGGTTGAACTGAGACATTCTACACCTAGGAAAGACTAATCATCTGGTAACATAGGCACCAAGGAGTAACTGGCAAGGAACAGATTTGCAGAAAAGAATCTGTCACTAGACTTAACAATAAAGTGAAAAGGATTCAAAAGCTTCCCTTCTTTTTAAAATATATATATTCAGATGAATGTAACTTGCACTGCACGTTAGCTAATCCTTCCACTGTATTTAGGATTGATACATCCTCAGAAAGCATGTTATATCTGGCTTTACATTCTGCATGTCCAAAAAAACGTGAAGCAACTGAACAGAGACAAAATAAACCAAAGAGAAAGAACAAAAATCTAGATATTAAGACCCATGTGGGGAGATTGAAAGTACTAGAGTTGCATAAACTGAGGAAGAAGAAGCTCATGTGGAAATGCTAACCACGTACATACCATGCTGAAAAGAGGAAACAGCAAAGATGAATAATCTATTTTCCACAACAAGGAACACAAGATAAGAACAGGCTAACATCAAAGACAGGAAGAAAATCTAACGTTAGATACTGGAATAATATTTTTAACCACAAAGACAGCAAAGCAGTAGACTAGCAACGGTGAGGAGTCTCTGGAATTTCTATCGTTCTCTCAGGAATCAGTAGGTCTGGCATGGAGGTGACTTCAAAGACCTCTTACTTGGAAACTGCTGTTCTACAGCTGCATGAGTCTCTACATCGAAAGGGGTGTAAGGGAAAGGTGCTCCTAGGACAAGAAACTAGCCAAATATCTGCACTTCTAGAATCCACACCAATGTAAGAGCATTTCACTTTCATAGTTTCCTTAATATTTTCTACCTTTACGGGGCAACTTTTCAAAGCTCAGTCTATAAATTGCACAAGACCAAAGTTATTTCATGTTAGAGTCTATGCTTTTATAATACTCTCTCCATAGTTCTGGTTCCCAACTATATAGTAAATTACCAGAGAAATACTTAAAAGGATGGTATTCACTAATAAGATTTAGTGGCAAAGAAACATTTTCTTGTTTATACACTAAATCATTAAAAAGACAGCTACATATGGCATCCAAGAGAACTGAATAAATTAAGTTTCTTGTTTTGACATATTGTTGGTGGGAAAAGAAGGAACCAGTATCTTTGCAAGAAATAATTTGAAGTCAAGAACTACCCACCATTAAGAACTCCATCCTCCTGCCACTGTATTCCCAGTGCCTCCTTTGAAGCTTCTATTCACCTCTCAAACTCCTCTATCAAAGCAAAGTTTGTATTTTAAAAAGACCTTCTTCTATTATTCTGAAACTTAGTGAACACACTTACCCCACTCCTTCCATCAGCTCAGCACAGAGACTGGCAATACAGTGGCACAGCAGGAGTTTAAGGGTTGCTGAAACAAAATTACTATTCTAATGATGATTACTTTACTGTTATGTCTGTTAACAAAATGAACTTTTGGAGGGGCCAATGATCCTTGAAATTTGTTGTTTTACTGTTATCAGAGTTACCAGAATGGTTTCTGAGTGTGTGGTCATTTTTCACTATTAGTCATACACAAAACATATGCCTGAAGTTAAATTTACGGGAAAAAAAGCCATTCGATACACTATGACATCTCAGTTGAGAGAAGAGTGGAGACAGAGACACATGGATATTCAGAATCAAGTGCTTCTCAACACTCTCACCTTCTGGCCAAAAACAATCTTAGAGTAGTTCTCCAAGACTTTTGAGTATTGGGAGTGAGTTTCAAGGCTAAATGTTACATAGCAATGTGGTAACACATAACTTGCCCACCAGGGCCAGTCAACCCCTGGGACGGGGCTTGATCTGTCCTGGCTGCCCAGTATACTCCTCGCCACATCCCCACGGTGCCTACTTCCCCCCATTATTCTTCTGCTATAGCACTGATGCTCTCAGCTACACATCTGTACATCCAAAGCCATGCTACGCTCTTTGGAAGTGACGGGAGGGCCTAAATGTGGAACTCACAACCACTGTTCATTGTGGCCAGCTCCCTGCCTGATTCTGCTCATGCTCTGACTTTTTATTATTATTATTATTATTATTATTATTTAAATGACAGATTTTTTTCTCTTCTTCCTAAGCCCCAGGAGAAGTCTGACATGAAGTCGTTACAGCGCCACAGCACATGTCAACATGGCTATGGTCACCTCAGCACTCCCAGCCTCAGAAACAAATTACTGATTAATTAGACAAGACAAACACCAATCTTGGTGCTGTGATAAACAGAGACACCTTCTAATACTTTGCCCATAGACCTGACAGTTCCGTGGTACTTCATATACCGACAGGCCACAGGCATATTTATTATGCTTTTGCACTGCAAATGTCAATGCAGATTATCACCTACCCAGAGCTGTCATGCACCAGTCCTAGATACAACAAACCCACTTCTGGCCCCACTCGGAAACAAACCTTGAAAACTGTTTTCTACCTGAAGTTCTAAGAACAGATACAAACCAAAACTATACACGCATCTGATAATGACAAACATGAAAGAATATTGATGCTGAAAAATGTCAATACTGACATGAGCAAAGGCTCAAAAGAACACTGTGATGATGGGAAAATAATATTTAAATGTAAAGGCAGAGGGAATCTGTGTGATTCTTGAATCTTGAAGCATATCTCATGGCAAGAACATTTCAAATTAACTTAAAATTGTACATGTGATGGAAGCAGATAAAAGGAAGTGTCCAGAATGCAATGGAAGCATTTGCCTGTAAAACAATGTGTCCACAGTGAAATACTTTTACTTTGTTATTGTTGTTGTGGTGTTTTTTTTTTTCCTCCCCTGAAACTTGAAAGACAAAAGAGAATTAATACACTGCTGTGAAAGATATAAGGTGCACTTCAAAAACAGCCCTCTTCTCAATGTCTGCATCAGCTCACTGCCTGGAGTGCTCCATTTGTCTTTAAGTGTATTCCTAGAGAATCCTGCTGAAGACTTAAGAGCCCTCAGTACCATCTTTTCATCTTACCTTGCTGCCTGGCTTCTGCAGCAGACTCACGTGCTTGAACTAAATTGTCATCTTTCTGCTCTTCCTGCTTTACAGGCTTCACCCTTCTCAGCATTCAGGCATCTAGTCATTTCTCATGTACTACATCACCTCAGACTTGTGTCATTTAGAATCTACGTGTTTTTTATTATTATTGTTATTTCTAGAATTACATAATACAGCAAACAAATAAGACAAGAATTAAGATCATAAATGAAGCACAAAACATGAAAACCTGCAACTACCTAGCCCCAAGCACCTAGTGGGTGACCCCAACGCTTGGGACATTAAGCCAGAACATGGTGGAAACGGTGCGGTCAAGCACATGGATTGTCCTGCCCCGTCCAACCCCATGGATTGTCTCTGACTTAAATCCCATGTGCACCTTCTCCCACTGCTGCGCCCTTTTTATTTCCTCTCTTCTATCTGTGCCATTTAAGCTTTCTTCTAATTCCTTTCAGACACATGTAGAACTTGCTCTTCCCCTTTCCTCCCCTCCAACGTGCAGCAAAATGATGAGTAGGAGAAAAGTACCTGGTTCCTCCTGCCTTGATGCAGTAACAGCACCAGGGGCAAGTTTAGAAAGAGGCTTCCCAGGCTCACTTCTATTGCTCTGCTTGAAGACCGCCAGCCCTGCAGAAGAGAGCACAACGGCAGCACCTCAGCTACAGGAGGCCCTGTATTTTCTCTGCCTACTTAGAAGATTATTTATTGCTCTGGCCTAAAAGTGCCATTACACTATCTAATCCCTGATTGCAGAAACATCCATTGGTGCTCAAGGCAAGGCAGGGCTCTATGAAGGTCAACTTAATAGAATGGCATGCAATTTTTTTCAGGCTTTGACTGTTACACTTACAGTGCTGATTGGCTATTAATCTTAAAACCAATTCATCTTTCTCCTGCTTATTGATTAGAAGATGTAGAGTACCAGCTGGTGACATTGTTACTGACCTTGGGAATTTTGTTGTGGTTGCCAAAAAGGCAGAATACGTCACACTTGCCTTTGCCTGTTTTGTCAGAAAGCTTCAACTGACTCCCAGGTTTCCTTTCAAGATTTAGATTTTCCATGATATCATGAAAGAAGTATTAGTGTGGCTGGCACCACCAGAGCAGCACACGCAGCTAGAATCCCCTTGCTGCATTTCCAGGTGAGTATTCCTGTGAACTTACACTGCCTTGAAATAAATGGAATTGCCTGCTGTGTCAGAGATCTTTATCTCTAAGGAACGTTGCTTTTATTGGAAGAGTTGAGTGAAAAGAGCACTCTCATGAGTCTGAAAGTAGAGATTAGACTTGTTGCCTTTAGATTAAACCTTTCCTAATTAACCTTCCAATTAACCTCACATCACTCCTTTGAACAAGACCATAAATACAAATGATACTACCTCTGCTTTCACCAAAGAACAGCTTTTGCAAGATAGAATTATGATATACGACCATAATCTACAGAGAATTATATTAGCAAGAGTTCTACACTCTGTCATTAGTCACCAGGATGAACAGTGAGGCACAGCTGCTATGAGAAGCACACGAGGCAAAGCATGCAATTACATAAACAAAGTTCGGGTTTTTTTTGGCAAAGAAGTGAACTCTGAGACAGAGGACCGCTTGAAAACACTGGTTGTGTTTACCCAGCTTCAAAGAAATCCTCAGTTGAAAACTATGCCATTGAGAAATTAAGGAAACAAAACAAAACCTAACCAACCAAGGATCTGTAAGACAGGAATCGATGGAACAGCAACACCCAGGCAATGCTCCAAACAAAATCTGCCTCTGGTGTGGATAGTTCCACTCCAGAGGACTTTTGCATGATTCCTATTATACCCTCTCCTGTCACTTCCTTCCTCACCCAGAACAGCACCTATTTTTTTGCCTTCTCAGTTATTGTCTTTCCATGTGTTAACAAAGTTCTTCCAGTTAAAGACAATGCTCTGCTGAACGTGTAAGCTGTGAAAACTGAAATAGTTTAAAACTGGATAAAACTTCATATGAAATTTTGCTTAGGAACAACTTTATCAGTACTAATTTTGGCTGTATTACCAGTGCCTTTTTATTTTAAGGATTTCACTGTTATATGATCTCGTTTAGCCATTTAGAAACCTTTCTCATGCAACTGGCTTCCCCTGGGCAATGTAAGTTGCTGGAGATGCAAGACAAACCAGGGTAGTTTAACGAGGCAGTAGTGGGCCCATCCTCTGTTAATGACACTTAGCCAGCTACCAGGGGGTCTGCCCAGCTCCACATTCCCCTGATGGACAACCAGGATGTGGGCAAAGCAGTCTGCCCCCCCTTCCCAAACAAGCCTCAAACACCTGGCCACACCTTCGGAGATACTGACCCACTTCATCCATCGAGAATTCATAGTCTTCCATTAAAAGGCGTGATGGAAACACAGAAAAAAAAATGTTTTATGGCAGAAAAAAAAAAAACATCTTTCATGTTAAGGCAACACACCTTGCTGAATTTTATTAGACCAAGCCAAAATCATCCACCCTAGTTCAGGCTCTCTCTTCTAAACCTCCTTCCTTCCCTACTTCTGGTGACTGTATCTGTTCCTCAGGCTGTAGCCAGCTGAAAGCCATTCTTCTTTAGCTTATGTCTTGGAGATATCCCTTCTCTCTCAGGTATAAATCTCTCCTCGATGAGCTGCCTTTCTCCAGCCACAACCTTACCAATTCCATTTATATCCTTCCCTTAGGTTCCGGTGAACTGGAAAGTGCCCATTTCATTTAACTGCTACTAGCAAAGCTGTCTCCCATGTGTCACGGCAGCTTTTTCTCCCAAGATTTAGGTTTGGTGTTCTTTTTTAAACACGTATTAGTATGTACACGTTTCATCTCTCTTCCAGAACTAGAATGAGAAATGCCAAACTGTTACCAAGTAAGAGAAATACCTCACTAAAATCCACCTCCTTGAAACGTTCAGCCTTTCTACAGCAAGAGGAATAGCAGTACATGTAAGTCTACAGAAGAATTTAAATACCGCTCAAGCTCCAGGAAAAGGCAACAATTGTTAGCTATTAATCGTACTGATATTTGTGTATTTGCACTCCAGCAGCAAGTAGCTCATTTCATTTTTAGACACAGTAGCTCAATCAAAATGTGAGGTCTGTATCAGTTCAGACCATGAAGCAATGCACATCACCTGGGTTTGGTTTTGCCCATAAATTCCCATTTCTGTGAGCTGACCTGGTGGGTGTGAATAGCACCCTCACACAGCTGGCACGCCTGCTTACAGGAGACGCTTGAAAAGGTGCTTGAGGTGACTGGCTAGTACTGCCTGGGTATTTGTAATCCTCATTAGTAGGCAGAATAATGGAATAATTATGACTGAAAGGGACTTCTGGGGAGCAAAGCAGGGCCACCCTGAGCTGGGGCTGTATCCAGTCTCCAAGGAAGGAGACTCCACAACCTTCCTGGGCAACTTGTTCCCATGTTTGACCACCCCCGTACAGGCTCTGTGGCTTCTGAGTGCTAGAGTAAAGTTGAGAATGTCAAACAAAGAAAGAAGAGTAAGAAAATATCTACTTTATTATGAAATATGATCTTCCTATTTTATTTTCAGTAGAAGCAAAGCTCTTTACCCCCAGCAGTCTCACGTACTCCGATAAATTTGTGTCTCTGGACTGAATTCCTAACAATAGGGCTACGTGTAACAACAACGTGGCACTATTAAAACTGTCCTAACAGCTTGAAATTCAGGCTTTTCTAAGAACACGTGCAGTTCATCTGGCAGAAAATAGCTATCGTGGGAGAGCTAAAATACTTAAGAAACGAAAGAATAGTATCTGCAGTTACAAGTGTCCTTAGTCCTGTGCTCAGCACTAGAGCTGAATGCAAAAAGCTGTTCCTGTCCTGTACCATGGACCTACTCAGCAGGGACACTCCTCCTCTTCTCTGCCTTCACCTGTCAGCCACTTCTTAAAAGCAAACGCCCCAGTAAAAACACCACGAGGGAATAAATACAGCGTGAGGGTGAACACAGGAATTTCTGTATTTGTAGCTGTCAGGGCGGCATGTTTATTTGGAGTCAAATATTCTAGTAGCAAATTTTATCTGTACTGATAAACTTTCCAGACCAAATTGTCTTATAGCATAAAAAAGCACGGGTCTTTTGTCCAGCCATGCCTGCAGGCCTGCGAGTGCTGCTAACAGGCGGAGCGATGGACCTGTCAGCGAGGGACTCTGCAAGGTGCTCAGCAGGAAGTGCTAGTGAAAGGGAATAAAGTGGAACTCAAGGACATCATTTCAAAGCCTGTCCATAAATATTTACATATGCTCATTCAAGTTCTGACAATTAGAATGCCCAGAAGTAGGAGAAATGTTGCATTTGTGTATTTTTGGATATTCTACTTCCCAGAATCAGAGCTTTGCAAGGAGCTCCAAAGATACCTACGCAGTCACACTGCAGACAAGCATCCTATCAGGGTTAACATTTGCAGAGTACCAAGCAAGAGGGCTGAATGTTCTCTGCTATCAGAAGGAAAAGCAATGCCTTCAGCAAAAGGAAAAAGAGCAGCATTTTATTGTCAGAAGAGAAACTGAGCAATCATTTAAGCACATACATCCGATTAGTTAGCAAACTCCACAGGGATGATTTTTGTCGTTCAATAGAATTCAGTTAACTAATGGTATTTTTAAAAATTCAGGAAAAACAAACACAGAAGAAAAACCTAGGATTGAATGGCAGAAATGTCCTTCAGGATGTCTCTGTAAGGAGCTTCAGAATTCTGTGTACAGACTCCAAGCCCTGGCTTCTTGCTTCTCAGAATCACAGATGACCAAATTATTATCAAATATTAAGATTATCAAGTCTTAATCACCACAGATTATCAAATATTGAAGGTCATGTCTGCATGCAGACAAAAACACGCATCCAAGCCGTGCAAAACTGTGCACAATGTCATATCCCTGCAGCACCTTATCTGAGACTTGGACATCCTCTTACTAGGCTATTTTCTGTGTTGAATTCTTCCACTCTTCCTTACTACTTTCAATGATTCCCGATTCCTCTGTAACAACGGCTCTCTTTCACTTCTGAAGACACATCCAATTTGACATTAGTTCACCTCTATTACACTTTTCCATGACTTTCACATTCTCACTGAGAATGCTGTACTTTTCAACAATAATCAGCACATCAAATTTTTGCATTTCTTTGCGGTTTCTCTCTAATCTCAGTCTACCTTTTGAGCAGAAAGCGTTGTCTCGTTACACAGATTAACACACTACTTGTACTTAACAGAGAAAATACGTTATGCTCTGGTATCCAAAGCTAAAATACATTAGAAATTGATATATATAGAAATGCGTATATATATATATACATCCATAAGGGAAGTATGCTGTGTTCTTATGAATCTTCTGCAAGATCTACTAACTTGTTGAGTTTAGGAGGATACAAATAAACACTTTTTTATTAAATGAAGTTTGGGTTGACTTACAGTTTTCCACCTTTGATCTCCTTTTAAGACTTTATCATTGACTCTCATGTTCTTCCATTGTGAGGTTCAAATCAACATTCACCTTGCAAAGCAACCACTGAACTATTTCCAGGCCAGTCAGGGTTTGTCACCTCTTCTCATTAATAGCAATACCTACATCTCTAATATGTAAAGCAACGTTTATTTAGGTGTCTTTATTTCTAACCACACTAACAGCTAACAAATACAACGAAGGAAATATGAAATGTGTGAAATAGACCAGACTGAACCGGCACAACTACAAACGCAAAAGCTCAGAAGAGAAGGATTTAAGTAATGAATGAAGGAATATCCACTGTCCCTGCAGGCAATGTGATTGCCTACTGCCAATGGGACATCCTGGAGGAGAAAAGGGGGAGTTACTCTGTTATTAACTCCCACCAGGGAAAAACACATCTTGCCAGTTTACAATAAAATTCATTCAAGCAAATGATTGCATTCAAACAAAGCTTGATTACTCTCAAATAACTTGCAAGTTCACAAGTTTTCCTATTTTATCTGTAAGCCTTTTGGCACAAGTGTCTGTTTTCTGCTGTTCATGATCCTATGGTAACCATAGCTTGGGTTGGTGGAAAACAAAAAATCAAACCAAAACTCAACAATGGGTTCTCAATGGGAGGGGCCATCCAGGTCAGTACATGTGATAGCATTGTGAAGTGTTCCTTTGCCACCAGAAGAACAGGAAAATAAGCAAAATCAAGTCATGGGAACATCTGAGGAAGAACCTGAGGGAATAAGGCTGGATGATTATTTCATGAACAGACAAAATATGAAATTATTCCACTGCCCTGAGGTAATACCTTGCTATTATCTGTCATACCAACCGTTTAATGTCTTGACAATGCTGTACCGAATATTCAAGATGTATGGCTCTACTAGAGAATGAGAGTGTCTGGCAGGAAAGGACCAACTCTGTTTGCTTAAGAACCTGAGGGCTGAATAGGAGTCAACCCAACCCATGGCCCTGCATGGCTCCTGCCACGTAAGGAAGTGAGCTTACTGCAGAAAAGTCTGAGGATGGTACCCAGAGAAGATCTGTAACGTCTGCATCTCACTATTACTTATGTGGAGCAATTCAGGATGGATAATGCCACAGCCAGGAGAGAAAGGACAGCATGTAATGGGGCAGCACGCAGTTGTGTGCACCATGTGGGTGTAGGCAACCCTAGAGGAGAAATTAAACTGCACTCTTGTGAACAGATGAGGACTCGGCTTACGTTTCAGATGTGAGGAGCACCTACCGCCCAGACTGCATCCACTCAGCCCATGTGAACTCCAGGACTTACACAGTGTACCCAGCTCTCTACAAATTTATTAATATTTCATCCTGATATGTATTTTTAATCAAAAGTTCTTAAAGGCCAGTAGAATATCCAGTATATATATTCCAGTCCTTAGATGCCTTCATTATTAAATAGTTTATAGGATACAGACCTTACATACACACACACAAAAATCATGATTTTAATGATTTACATGGATTCCTAGGATAATAAAAATTCACAAAGATAAGTTATGTATCTTGTAACTTAGGACCAAAATACAGCTCACCATTTTAGAGAGGGAGTTTCAAGTGAAAAACTTTCCATAAACAGGAGGCATAGCAACATGTTAATAAGTGTTATAATTGCCAGAGTATTCCAGTGTTCCCTTTATATTCAAATACAGACTGGAAGAATTAATCTGAAGAAAATAAATTTATATATGTATATATATATACACACACATATATATACAGAGGCCCTATATATTTAGGATCTCTGTGATATACAGATACTTTCAGAGGGATATTTTCCAGGCTGTAAACAGACAGCCTGGACTTTCAGATCACCAGCCTGCCCAAAAGAATCTCTACAGATCGACTTTGGAGAGAGACGTCACAGCCTCAGCTTGGCACACAAGCACTGGAAACAAACTTAGCTCTTCCTGATGTATTTCACTAGAGTATCAAACAAATTAATAGAGAGTACCACATGATTACTGGCAAATTAATAGAGAGTACCTCACATTGACTGCTCTGCTACTCCTAAATAAGGAAGGAGGGAAGGAAGGAAGGAAGGAAGGAAGGAAGGAAGGAAGGAAGGAAGGAAGGAAGACTGATCTATTTTAAGGCAAATCAATTTAAATTCTAATATGGAAAGAAGAAAAGATTCCAAAGTGAAACATTAAATGCTGAACCACTGATCACTGATTAAGATTAAGAAAGATTTTTAGCTTGGCCTTTTTTCCTTCCCTTTGTATTTTACTAGCTGTATCTGGAAAAGGCTCAGGTGATCAATTTTTATGGCAATCATAGAATCATAGAATAGATCACAGAATCATTAAGGTGGGAAAAGACCTCCAAGATCATCTGGTACAACCATCCCCCTACCACCAATGTCACCCACTAAACCATGACCCTGAGCACCACGTCCAACCTTTCCCTAAACACCCTCAGGGACGGTGACTCCAGCACCTCCCTGGGCAACCTGTCCCAGTGCCTGACCGCTCTTTCTGAGAAGAAATGTCTCCTCATTTCCAACCTGAACCTCCCCTAGTGCAACATGAGGTCATTCCCGCCAGTCCTGTCACTAGTTATCTGTGAGAAGAGGCCAACCCCCAGCTCCCCACACCTCCCTTTCACGTAGCTGCAGAGAGCAATGAGGCCTTCCCTTCCCCAGACCAAACATCCCCAGTGCCCTCAGCCACTCCTCACAGGATTTGTGTGCCAGGCCCTTCACCAGCCTCGTAGCCCATCTCTGGACACATTCCAGGGCCTCGATGTCCCTTGCCATACTGGGAATAAAAGTATAAATCCCTTGACTTAGTCATTTTTGCTGTGTAACTATCAAACTTTAAATGACAAACATCTACAGCAGATTAAAAAAGCTTATGAAAGCTCTGCCACCTCTCTTGGAGCTAAACACTTCTTCATTGAAGGCAAAGGCTTTCATGCATTACACTTGAAAATATGTATATTTTGAAATCCCCCAAAGTAGACTCTTTCACAGAATCACAGAATCACCTAGGTTGGAAGAGACCTCCAAGATCACCGAGTCCAACCTCTGACCTAAGACTACCAAGTCCTCCACTAAACCATATCCCTAAGCTCTACATCTAAACGTCTTTTCAAGACCTCCAGGGATGGTGACTCAACCACTTCCCTGGGCAGCCCATTCCAACACCTAACAACCCTTTCGGTAAAGAAGTTCTTCCTAATATCCAACCTAAACCTCCCCTGGCGCAACATAAGCCCATTCCTCCCCAGAAAGAAGCACTCCCACAACCCCTGAGAATCGGCAAGAGCTGTTTATTGCCGGGACATCTTGCAGGCCAGCCTGCGGGATGTAAGTGGTGTTTGGTGGCTCCAAGCTAATGCTTGCGATGGAGCCTGAGCAAGGAGCAGGGGGCTCACCGGGCACTCCTGCGATGCTGTTGGCGCTCTCGGATGGCAGAGCACAAAGACGTGCCGCAGCAGTCCCAGGCCCATCCCGCCAGAGGTGGATCCACTTCCATCCGTTCCTCCACAGCTGGTGGATCCAGCTCCATGGGCTCCACGTGCTGGGCAGAAGGCTAAGCCAGTCCTTGCCCGGGACTGCCCAAACGGGATGCCTTCTGTCCGGGATGTTCTCAGGGCAGGGTGCCGAACCAGGGGGTCGTCCAGTGCCACGCCTCGGTCCCATGGCACCGGCAGTCAGAGGGCCTGGATGCTCAGCGAGTGGTGGGCCAGCTGCAGGGGGCCTGTTTTATAGGGCCCGCAGCACAGGCGGGGCACTGGTGGCCACTGGGACCTCAGCAAGCCTCTGTGATGGAGTGGCCCACGCGTGGCCAAAGGCGGCTGTGCTGGGAGCGGCCTGGAAGATGCCCTCCCGGGGACAAGGAGGAGGGTTGGGGGGCTGAGGGCCCCTTTTCTGGGGCTGGCTCCCCCGCGCCATTTGGCTTGCCAGAGACAAAGGCTGCCCCTCGGCCACAGGGACTGCCCTGCACCTCCCATCCTGTGCCCTGGGTTTATTTTTGACATTGTTTTTTAGGTAATTTCATTCTATTCTTTACAGAGAAGAACAGAAGCAAGGTGCATCTTCAGCCCCAGTGCCCATGTGCGCTTTGTGCTCCGGGTGCAGAATTTCTTCCTCACATCACATCTCATCCAAATCTCCCCTCCGTTTGGTCAAAGCCGTTATTCCTGGTTCCATGGCTACACTCCCTGAGAGAGTCCCTCTCCAGCTCTCGTCTAGGCCACTGCTATGGGTAAGGTTAGGTGGCCAAAATGCAGGACCTAGCAAACTGCAGCCTCCTCTACCTGGTTCCACACGTTCCACGTGACGTTTTCCAGCTCAGGCTCTAGCCTCTCATCGGTGTAACATGGAATCATTAAGGTTGGGAAAGACTTTCAAACTATTTGAGTTACTATACTCATACTATCTGGATTAAATATTTCAATGAATAATATTCACACTGAAAATTAAATTGGCCCATAGCAGTCTATGGGCGCATGGCTAACCTACATACTGGTTGCTAATTATCCCAGACAGAATATGACAGCTGTTTCCATTCGGTGTACCAATTTCTACTACATTTATGAAAGACCTTAATTAATTCCATTGTATTTAAAATATTCATATAACCATGAGAACTCAGCTTTAGAAGTGTTCTGCAACTTGATGTATCAGGTTACCTGTTTTCTTTTTTAAAATCATGCCTGAAAATACTGGGCAGTTCATTGTAAAGTGCAATTCTTAACTTAATAGCCATGTATTGTGTGCTGTGAAAAAAAGAGGTAAGGCCATTTTTGTCCTAAAAAGTAAAAATTAAAACAACAACAATAACAAACAACTTCAAAATTTCTACCAAATTGCTTTAAGGTACTTAAGGGATGAGAGACACAGCTGTGCAGAAGCTCTGGCTTGCAAGACGTATCGAAAAATTAACCTAGAATAATCAATTCCAAAGGCAACTGCTATGTCAAAGCCGAGAGCAAAGTAAAAACAGACACTTGTGGAGTTGGACACGGGACTTTGAATAGGAACAAGATAGAATTTCCGAATTTGGACTTTTGCAAATACACGTGCTCAGCAGACAGAACTACAAACAACTCAAAGTAATCTCTGAAGCGCACTATCAAATACTGAACAAGTGTTTTCTTTTTAATCAGTACATGTCTTCTAATAGCATCTCTGAAGCCTGTCTGGACTGTCAGAGGCCAGGACACACCACTGGAGCATCAAACTGCTGCTTGCTACCAATCCCCTTCCTGGGAGCGCTGTGGCTGGCAAAGCCAGATTTACCCTCCACTATTCTACCTACCACACTAGTACTGAAGAAAAAAGCAAATATATTGTTTTCTTTACTTGAACAAAAAGCATTTTTCTTCCTTTAGTAATCCTGTCCTGTGGGAGAAATGCTACCTGTCTTCACAGAATGTTTCCTCTCAACTAATTAAGTTAGTAACTATTTTTGACTACATGGATGGTATGTTTGTTTGGCACATGAAAGACAAATATTTGAGTTCCTGCTTCATCCCCTTCAATATCACTCATCCCAAGGAAGTGGTTCTTGTGGCACCTGCCCCTAACAAGTGGGCTCAAGGCTATTTCCCTCATACATGGATTCTTCCTTTTCAGAAATTGTTTCAGAGGGTTTTCCCATAAAAAGACAAACTATTCAGAGATCCAATTAACGTTGCCTAAAAAAAAGAACACGACTCAACAGACTGACTTTGCTTGAGCGCAGACACCCAGAGCTATTCCAAAAGAACACAGATTTTAATCCACAAATATGGGTATCAGTATGTATTTTACTGATGATTTGGATAATTTGCATGGCAGGCATTGCTCCTGCTCTCCTCTGCAGGTGTTACTGCCTCATCTCAGAGGCACACAGGCTCTGTTTTGCTACCTATAAATTTCAGATGTCTTCATCTCAGCACATTTTCTTGCCAGGTTTTCCTACCTCATTTCCCAGGAAGCATACAGGTGACAATAAACAACCAGGGAGAGCCAGAGGGATCCCTGTCATCTGAAGACACTGCTCCTCCATACCAGCTGTCCCTATCTCTGCTCCCTAAGGACGGAAATCCCTCAGGAATTACAGCTGCATTTAAAATAATAATAATAATAAATCACAAAATCAATACTGAGCTTTATAATATTACAGACTTCATTCTTTAACCCCTCATAACTCCCTACTATTCCACATACAATAATCACAGAGACAACTCATCACTTCTTCCACCATTATCTGCTTGTTTTGCAGGAACTAGCTTTTTTTCCTATCAAATTTGTCTCAGTCACACTTGGCTTGAAGTTTGCTGCTATTTGTTTCAATGAGGAGGCAGCATGACCCAAAGCTCATCCACTTTTTCCAGATATAATAAAAGATAATCAGTATCTCTTCCTATAAATCCTGCATCTTTCAGATCTCTGAACAAACATGCTTACAAGTTCACTCTCTATGGTTTCTTACTTCTCTGTCAGTATCAAATGGATTTTTTTCAGTCTTTTTGGGGGGTTTGCTGCAGTAATCTGGATGAAAAGTTCACAGAGTTCATTAGCAATTGGTCAGATTTAGTACCCATGTTGTATTTTCTACTTTTACCTCACTTGTTGAGCAATGTCTCAATGTCTAGACAATGCGTATATCATACGTAAGAGTCACCACAGCAAATGGATGCTGGAAAGCAGTTCTGATGTAGGGTGGTTTATGGTTATCTGATCTGATGCACACTTATATAAACCTCTATACAGAGTTTTCCTAAGGTTTCTTGCAAAATCCAGAAAGGTTGGCATAAGGTTTGCTCCACGCAGGAGTCATGTGGCCTGGGAAGAGATTTCTGTCTCTGAGACCGGCATCCAATTCACACACAAATTTTCTCTTTGCTGTATATGTGGTGTAGTGACTGCTTTTCATGCAGCGATCTGGGATTAAAAATAAATAGATAAATCTAAACCCAGGTAAGCCAGGAATGAACAACTGCCAAACACGGTAAGCAAATGTGCTACTTCAAAGATAGGAGCGCTCGTTTTGAAATCATTTGAATGAAATATCAGTCCTCGTGTTCAGATGCAAACAATATACGTGTTACTCTTCTGGAGTTCATGTTGCTTCTATGCTCTTCAAATCTTTTTTCACATTCTTCCTGACACGTCAGGTGTGTGAGGCAGACTACAGTACTGCACTGCTATGGTGTAGCACTGCTGAACAGAGTCTGCACTCATTCCAGGAGATAAACTCCATCACTCTCACCTCAACAATTCAGAAATTGCTTTCTCTGACCTTCCCTTTGTATTTCAGCATTCTCTGAAATTTATCCATCTACTGATACTTCCTTATATCCTTATGCTGAACCAGGGCACAGAAGGCTATGTAGAAGATCTGACCTGCCAGTGACCAACATAGAAACGCTGACTGTAATTGAGCAAAAGGAACTCCCAAATTCAGCACAGAAGAGTTTCCTTCTGACCCCTGGACTTCCAGATGCCTTCGCTTACCTCTCAAAGAAGACCATTAATGGGAAAACTCACACACACAGTACAAGTTCTTTTCCTATGGAGATAATTTAACCTTACCAATCTTTTTCTTCTGCTGCTTTAGCATCTTCTTGTTCACTACATCTTCCTTCTGTAACTTTTAGCATAGCCTTATATAGTACCAAAAAAAATAAAAGTAGGTAATGAAGGTCTGAAATACTATTAATAGTAGTACTGAAGACTCCCAAACAATGCAAGGCTGACAAATCATCTTACCAATCGTTATGTATCTTGGGAAGTTTTCTTCTTGGATAACTAAGAGCAAGAAGTCTAAAATCCAAGACAACTTCTCTAGAGGCAGAATTCCAGCTACCTAATGAAACAGTCGCTGGGAAGACAGAAGTAATGAGACAGGAGATAGAGTGGTACTGGATGACTTCCAAAGCTCCTGGTAAACTGTTATAGTAGGAGAGATGAAATAATCTGACTCTTATTACTGACTTCAAGGATTCCTTCAAGGAATCTTTCAAGGATTCATTGGTTAGAAGACCCTAGAGGAGACCCCCTAAACGAAAAGTACTTAGCAGTTAGGAAAGTAATTCAGGTTTCCTGGGCTTGTTGAATCACGGCTACTGTGGGAGGCAGGTTACAGGGCTAAATGGCTTGTTGGTCTGTATTGTATGGTGGTTTTTATGTTTCTATGAGTATATTTAACACAATGGCTCTAAGAATTGGATACACAATATTGCAACACTCAGGCAGGCAAATTCTGCTGCTGAGAAGATTCTTTGTCAATGTAGTGGTGCTCTTGCGGAATAGATGGAGGCAAGAGTGGATGGAGAGTTCTTCCCAAGACCCCGTTGCAGCATGGTGCAAGGAACAGAGAACTTGCTAGAAAAGAACCACTTGAGCAAATTGTCTGCATACACTGAGGATTGTTTAAGTTCAGGGCAGGAAAAAATACTTAGTGATTTACTGAGGGGGACTTGGGTAGTTCTGCAGCATGAACATAAGTATCATGTCCTCTCTGTATCTTTTGAGTAACCAGTGCAGTAATTTGATTCTGCATTCCTCTGTAGAGGACTTGCTCTGTCAAGTGCATCAAATGTTAAACTTAATTACAAATTAGTTATCATTACCACCACATAAAGTAGCATGGATCAACTTATTGTGCTGTTTACCAATACTCAGTGGAATATTTAATGTCAGCACTGGAACATGTACTGGATTCACCTACACTCAGTCTCTTCTTCTTTTATTTTGAAGAAGAAAGTATGCACTTTTCTCCTCTCTGCCAACCATGTCATGTTTTTACCTGCACATCAATTTTGAACACAGTTTTATATTACTTCTGTGATTAGGTTGGCATTTATACACAAGGAAGAAAAGCAACTGAGGAGATCTCATTGCATTACACCCTTTCAAGAAATTTTGCATCTCAGAAAATACTTTAAAAATGTTCCATCTAGAGGCAGAAACAAAAGATAAACACCTCATCAGTCAGCAACAAGTAAATAAAAAATAATAATAATAAAAAATAAACACCAAAAATGAGGTATTTAGTATGACAAATCTGGATTAGCAAGATCTTCAAAATACATGAATAAGATTAACTAAGAGACCAGATGGTGCCAGCATCATAACATGCATTTTGTGTGGTAGAAACATTATCTCTAGAGTTCTCCAAAGAATACCTGTAATCTACACACATTTTCCCTGAATAAATTCTGTTAAGATTCCCTTTTTTTAGAAAATATGTGACATGGATGCAAGCCATCTAAACACAAATGCAGTCAAAGATCCTTTTAGTATACTTTACAGCAGTTCAGACTGCAATGGAAAGCCTGGGTTACATATGTAATTTTTTGCTGCAATGAACACGATTGCCTTCTTGAGTGGCAATCACAGATTATTATCAAAGGGCAACATAAATGGCATTCAGATTTCAATGACTGAGCTCATTATGACATTTAGAGCACTTACTGCTTTTTGTGAGTTTTGCTGATTGCTGCTTATCCACAGATTACAAATATTGCAGAGTACCTTAGACAACCATGTCCAGTTTCTTCCAGTTCTACCTATCTCTGCTGTCAACTCTCTGTCAGCTTGTAGGTAGTTCAGCTGTAGTCTGCAGACCTACTTAGGAAAGCCAGGAGAAAACTGGAAGTCAGCTTCTTGTAGATGTGACGCTATGTGCCCCACCACCTATGAAAGTTGAGGTCTACGTGAAAGGAGATTCTGAAATGCTACAGGCTTCTTGAAAGAATAAATATGTCACTTTTTGTCACAACTGGAATCCAGAAAGCCATTTCAAACCTTCTCAGCACAAGAGAAGTACCAGAGAGAACTCGAGTGAACTACATTTCCCTGTGGTAACAGAAGTGGAAGAGGGATGGGCTGGAGCCGAGGCCTTGCTGCAGGGCTGTCTCTCTATTCCAGAGCAATTCTGAAAATGTAGATCCTTTCTGTTTCAAAGTAGCAATTTGATCTTCAAAATATCATCTTAAGGAGGTAGAATCATCAAGAAATTAGTCATTTCAGACTAAAACTTAACTTGTTAATGTCCTTCCATTTGGATGTTCAAAAAACACAGTCAAGTCAGATGGGTGTGGGCTGGCACTGTGGAAAGCCAGGAACTCCTTGCTGACTGAGCATCACTCGAATTAAAGTCAAATGCTGACTTGAGTATTTGCCTGTTACCACATCAACCAGCCAGTGTCCCAGGAATGGATCTGTTCCACAGGTCTGGTTTTATATGAGTCCCAGGCAATGTTGGTTTGTGGGCGGTGCTCTGTGTGTTTGTGAGGGTTCTGGGCTGAGGTGAGACCTGCTCAGTCCTGCACAGCTTTGGGCAGGCCTTGGAGCTCCTGTGAGCAGGAAGAGTCCACAGGCATGCAGAAGCCAGACATCACTTGCACACTAGGACTTGGCATGACAGTATCATAAACCATGTTACTTGTCAGACACTTTTCTGTAACACAAACCATTTCACTTCCTTAACCCTTGAGCAATTTTTCCCAACAGTCTTATCCAATGGTACGAGTGCTCTGAATATTGTTTGTATGTGTCCTTTTTACTCCAGCATTAATTTCCCTGTACTGACAGCTAGAAAACACTTCACAGTGTCAGCAATCACCTCTCAGTGATAGGGCTTTCCAGATTAAAACAAAACAAAACAAAACAAAACCTACCTGTGTTTAATGTTTCAGTGCAAATGGTCAGCAGTTTTCCACGCTAGAAACGAGGCTAAAGTCATGTTTATGTCTCATGGACTACTGTATTTTGAAAACACAGTAATACACAAATGAAACATTTGAAGTAGCTTTGCCTTTGATCTAATTATTTCTTCTTTCTTCCTTACCTTACTTAGAACTCTTTAACGAACTCTTTTAATTGGACTCTTTTGTTCACTGCCCAGTTGCTGCTCAAAAATATGAGGATATATTCCAAGACAAGTTCAGCATTTACCTGCCCTGGGTGGTTTGCTGTATCCTTTCCTTCTGCTAAAATGTCACAGCATTTGGTTGTCAGACAAACAGGGTGGTCTATGGCTTTAGTTCCTCCTGAAGTTATAGGTATTTGCAGAGAAGACCTGATTAAAAACTGTTCCTACCATGTTGCCTGCTCCTCTATCATGTGATGCAATGATTTATATTAATAACAGTAGAGTGCAAAGAAGACCTGCTGAGCTTTTAATAAACTTCCTTTTTCCAATCACTTAAAATGTTCTTTAAAGTTGCAACTGAAGTAATACAAAGCCTGCATAACAGTATACTTGACATTTATGATCTTGGCAATAAATCTGATTTTCATTTTTACAATGTCTGTTTTTGATTAATTGTTAAAAAATACCATAAATACTTTTCGAGAAACAGTGGAATGGTTAATAAACTACATTCTGCATGTTAACACCTTACATAATAATGGAGTAAATGCCTTAAACCATGTACATTAAATGCAAAGTAAAAGCAAATTCAAAAAGCCAACTGCTCACAAGTTCAGCTTTCATTACTGTTCTCATTAGGGAGTAATTGTGAGGCACCCTGAATTTCTTCTAGCCTTGGCGCCTATTAACCTAGTGGATAATTCCATACAGGTTTCAAGTCAAAAGCTCCACTGTTTAAAAGCAAGCAACATTTGTAATGCATCATAAAAATCTTTATTTTTCATAGTATAACATGATTAAGTTAGAATACGAAAAGATTGCAATCTAGACTTGTAATTTTACAAAAAAACACCATTACTGTTATTATTTTTTAGCATGACACAAGCAGAACCCAATAAATGTAATTATGCCAGAATTCTGCAGCACAAAAGACCTGGCAGCAAGCTGTGTGGGGTGCATTTTTATCATTTCAGGAAACTGTCTAACCTACTACACATGGGTCCGTTTCTGGGAGGGTGCCAAAGCTGAAGGGTAATAGAACTATAATGAACAGCTCCAAATTAAATTATGCTGTTGTAATGTGGCATTAGTTGGCATAAATGATTTCATTGCAATTAAGAAAACAGATACATAGCCCACAGCAGGTGGTTGGTGATGTACTAGCACCAGGTAAGTTGGCCTGCCGACAGAAAAAACAGCAAGAGAAAAGATTCTGCATACAGAAGCAGGTCCACTATCCAGTGTAATAAACGTAAAGCTGCATTATTAAAGGAGCAACAGATAGCTCAGAGAATTAAACCAACTACTTTATAAAAGTTTTTGAAGTGTGTGCCTGACTTGGTACAGAGGCCAAGCAGACGTGTGCAGTGCTTAGTATCTCACAAAGCATGCTTAGTGCTTAATACCTCACCAAATAGCTGTGAAATGACGGATGTGCCATGATTTGTTATCTGGCCAAGAGTTCACTGAACAAGAACAGCAACCAAAAACCATGTTTCCAACACTTCCCTTTCTCTCTGGTGATTTGTGACAATGCAAAAGTCACATTACTGACGTGTCTTTGCCCTAATTGCTTGTGAACTTAAAACATTTTAAAATCAGCTACTATTATCAGCATGAGACAGGTGCAGTGCTCAACAAGAGACGAATCAGAGAATTGTTCTTTGCAGCTAAATATTAAGTAAATAAAGCAAGAGTGTTCTGTAATAGCCTAGTCCTAACTATTTTATCTACGCATGAATGCACAACACCAATGCACTTCACAGCTCTCCCAAGCTGCAACCTAAAGCTCCCTACACACAAGGCGCTTCGTTTGCATGAGCACTTGCCCCGTTCCCTCACAAGGGCCATGAGGACCTGGCACAGGACAGGACAGTGCCAAAGAGCCTGTGAAGAGAACGAGTCCTCCAGGTGATATAAAAGTTTATGCAGCCACAGGGAGAAACCTGTTTGCATGCACCAAGAGCCAAGCAAACAGGTAAGGATTGACATGGCTGTCAAGGAGTGCATTCAATGCAAGTTCTCCAAGAACAAAACAAAGAGAATTTTTAAGTTCATATATATGGGCTCAAAGTACTTATGGTGACTCAACACAAAGCTGAAAACCAACTTGCCCAAGCCATGAAATGTTTTCCTGTTCTCTATTTTCCCTAAGGATTCTGAATTATATGAGCAGCTTATTTTTTAATATTGTTGATACACACTGAGGTATGTTGATCTTTTCCCAAAGTAACACAAAATTATACTTACCTTCTTTTTCCTTCCCTTCATCGCATTTCTACAGGCACAATGCTTAACGTCAACTAACCACAACTATCCACAAGCTTTCCTTTTTTATTATTATTTTTGTTTGTCGAATATTTCATCCTTTATTTCAGAGCAGAAGTAAACAGCCTCCAAATAGATGTTTTTATCCAGAAACATGCATGATTTTCCCAGTATTTCTCTGCAGAGCCTGCTATCAGTGACCACTTGAGATATCTTACAGCAGCTCTGTTGCCTTGTCCAGTTTGCAATTCCTATGTCTTAGGAAGAACCCATTGAGAACAATAAAATAAAAACCTGACAAACATCAGGGATTCACCTAAGCTGAAGTCCTGAGACAAAGGGGGGTTTGTTTACTGTTCAAAACTGACACAGTGCAGCTCTTCTCTGGCTTTGAGAAATGTTTGTTCACGAAGTATTTTAAAAAGAAACTAGCAACTGAGACCTTGATACTGTTTTATCTCAGTTACCACCACACTTACCACCAGACAGCACGGTCACCATTCAGTTATTAATAACAGAAAACATCAAAGATGCTGAACAAAAACAAGAATGGCAGAGACCGCAAGATAAGTTTAAATAGCCTAAGACAGTACCTTAATTAGAAAAACTCATTAAAAAAGGGCCAAAGACACTATCAAACTAAAGAACAGAATCACAGATCATCACAGGCTTCACACTCGGCAGTTTCTCAGTTCTCGGGTTGGTGTGCTGAGCCTGCTTCTCACTCCTCCTGCTGCCTCCCTCCTGCCTTTTCTCAGACCCTGTGTGTCAAACCCTCAAGAGCAAGGCTACAATAATTTCTCTAAACCTCCTCACATTCTTGTACCATGCTCCAGCATTTGGGGACATTGTGTGCATCAGAAACACCACTACAGACCCCAGAGGGATGGAGGCAAAAACTTCACTAAGAAAAGCTCATGACTGTGGAAACACAACCCTGGAAAAAATAAGCATCACAGTTTTAGCCATGCCAGCTTCAGCAGAGACTGTAAAACCTACTTGTCAAGGACCAAGAAAGGATATTCCAGCTCCAGCCAGTCTCCTGGGGAGCATACCTTGCTGAATGCTGTGCTTTGGCTTTCCATGTTAGACAAGTAAAGCATTTCAGTACTGCTGCTTTACAACTTAACTCTCGACTTCAGCACAACAGGTCACCTTGATGCAGTTCAGTGTCTTACAAGAGCACCAAGCCACAAGAAGACATGGAATTATGTAGTGGTACCAAACAGACATTTTAAAAAGGCAGGAGCACTGCACCTACAGACACAGGCTCTTAGGATATTTCAGGTTGGAAAGGACCTGAGGAAGTCTCTGGTCCAACCTTCAGCTCTGGGGCTGGACCAGACTGCTCAGGGCATTCTCCAGTCAGGTCATGATAACCTCCAAGGACAAAAATCAAACCACAGTTTCCACTCTGGATTTGTTGTCTTTCAGAAATGTGATGGGAGTGAACTCCCTCACCTCCTCCAGGCCTCTGATAAAGACATTAAACAACGAGTCCCAATATAGACCTCTATAGAGCTCCCAGAGCACTCATCACTGGCACTTATTCAGCTAAAACATTCAGTTAGGAGAAAAAGGCCCAAAGCAGCCAGAAATAGGTGCAGCATAACTCACTGATGGTGTCCCAGGGCTGTGGCTTCACCTGTTCTGCTGTGACATACCAAGCCAGCTCAACTACAACCTTTTTTCCTTTCAAGATCCAATCAAGCTGCAGTCAAGTTTCCTCCCCACCTTGGCCAGCGTTCAGGAGAAGTCTGTAATGATTACCTGTCAGTCCTTCGCTGCTCCTCCATAGCAGCCTGATTCACATACAGCAGCTCATGACAGGTCATGCCTAACCTTCTCTTTCCTCCAGAAAAGATGGGATTAACCTTTTCAAAGTTACTGAAGAGATATCATATACATATACATCAAGAGATGTCATGTACATCACACATACAAACATATGTGTTATTTATATATGCAGGAGTATGGTTCTCACTCCATATTCCATCCCAAATGGATCCATCATAAATTCTTCCAGCAACAGTGCTAGCCATCAGCAGGCTGTGTTAAAACTAACCTTAAAAAGGAGGGATTCTTCCTGGTTCTGTGCTTGGTTTCTCCAGTCGCCCTCTGAACAGCTGTCCTGGTGCACCTTTAGGAGTGGCGCTGGGGGGCAGGAGCACATGAGCTTCCCTAGCTGGCACTGGTGTCTGTGGGAACTGAAATACATCTGGGATCACAGCTTAGTTTACAACGAGAACCACTAAATCAATGATTCTAGAGCAGAAAGCAATAACTACTCTGCATAGGCAGCGACAAGGCAATCGGCTCCAGGGTAGATTTGTTGTATAGCGGAGCGGGGGATCAAGGCGGGCAGGGCTTTTTTTTTCTGCAGTGGAGGCCACTTGAGGCAGATAAGGGAGCCACCAGGCCCGGCAGAGCCAGCAGCACCCCCTCCCCGGCCGTTCAAAGGCAGCCCCCAGGCAGCATGGTGACCAGGACATGGTGCCTCAGTCAGGATGTGGCACCTCAGTTTGCCAGCTGTCTACCTGTAGCTAAACCAGCAATGGTCTGCACTAGGCAGAAAGCTCTTTCTAGAAAGTGTGGCGCAGACTGAGTGCCCGCTCAAAAATGCAGCAGTCCAGGTCTCTGGAGGCAGGGAATGCCTGAGCCTGTTGCTGCCATCTGAGGGTGGCAGAGACACCGTGTGTGTGAGGTGCGAGCACGTGGATGACCTGGTCAGGCTGGTGGCAGAGCTCAAGGAGGAGGTGGAGAGGTTGAGGGCTATCGGGGAGCATGAGCAGGAGATAGACTGGTGGAGCAACTCCCTGCAAGGCCTGAAGGAAAGGCACCGGGGTGAGATGCCCCTAACAGTGGTGGACCCTCTGCCCTGTTGCTGTCAGGCAGATGGAGGGGACCTAGGAGATGAGGAGGAATGGAAACAGGTCCCTGCTCAGCATCACAGGGAACCCCCCTCCCTACCAGCCTCGCCTTCCCAGGTGCCCTTACACAACAGGTTCGAGGCCTTGGAGCCTGAGAGACCGGTGAGTGAGGATGAGGTTGAAAGCCTAGGGCAAGGAAGTCGACTCCACACCTCAAGACTGCCCCCACTAAGAAAGAAAGAAGGGTGATCGTTGTTGGCTATTCCCTTCTCAGGGGAACAGAGGGCCCTATTTGTTGGCCTGACCCTACCCATAGGGAAATCTGCTGCCTCCCTGGGGCCTGGGTCAGGGACATTGCCAGAAAGCTTCCTAACCTGGTTATGTTCTGTGATAATCTCCTTAAATATTAATGAGGTAAACATTTCTTTTATTGAGCCTGTATTCCAACTACAATCTTAGTTTTAGCAAATAATATCATGATTACATGTAAGTACATACATTTAAGTATATACGCAGCTCCCTGAAAGACAACACAGTGAGGAGACAAGGCTGTGCATCCTTGACATATTCTCTGTGGCTGCGGGCTGGTTAACCAGCATGAGGAATTTCATTTTCCTCATGGAGTCAGAATCCTGCTGGGTCATGAAATAAGATACAGAGGAAAGGCAGAGACAACTTTTGCTGCATTTTAAAACAATTCTTTCCAGACAAAGGGAAATGAACAGCATTGGATATGGGAGAAAAAACTTACTACTGATAGTTTTAAGGGCTTCCAACTCTTCTGCTAGGACATTACTGAAAAGGTAATCATTTTTCATCTCCATTTGATTTCCCCTCCTTTTTTACTGTATCTTTCCACTTCCATGTGTTCCTAATAAAGATGAACCAGGGAACTAGACACTGGGGAAAGAGACAACCTGCCTGGTGTTATACGCATATTTTACAGCGGTGGCTAATATCCTTTCACTAGTGCCATTACCCACCTACAGTTACTCCTGTGACTAAAATCTGATATATTTCCAACTCAGTTTGATCCGAACACATTCTGCTTCTTGTTCCTATTGCTAAGTCCTTGGATTAGAAGACCCCAAGGACAGCTCCTTGGGGGTCTACAGAGCAAGCAAAGTCATGCTAAAAGCTTTGCAAAAGGAGTTTCCAGACAGAACCGAGCACAAAGCCTGTGTATTTTTGGCATGTTTGGTAAAGTAACAATAACCTACTAATTCTGTCCTCTGTGACATCCTGACCATAGTTGCTGTCTTACATCCTATCTGTGATCCCAGTAAGTCAGGACAGTACTGGAAAAGCATCTGAAGAGCAAGTAGTTTAAAGACAATTTCTCAGTCTGTCTGTATTGTAATTCATAAACATTCATTTTGCCCTCAAGAGTTATCAGTTTGAGGCACCAGAGGTCTGTGGTTACATCCCTGGCATTTTCTGGTACAGCGAGACCTCTGTGACACCCCTAAATTCAGCAAATGTCAATAGTATTAAGCTGGCAAAACACAAACAGCAGCAATTTCTTGACAACCCAAGTGCCTTTCATCCAATTACATCCTCAGGTTTGTAATTCCTGAAGCTTATCCAGCTTCAGACTCCATGTCTTTAAGATTTTGCAATGATTATGATTACTAAAGCAAGAGAATAAGCAAACATACCTCTTCCCTTTACTTATAAGCAAACTGACTTTTGCTGCTGTCTTTGCAATGTTCCTGGCTTATGCTTCATAAATAGCCACCATCAACAGAAAGAGCAGCTTGCTGGAGAGAAAGCTGGCTTGGTCCCAAAAGCACTGTCATATCCCAACTTCCTTCTCTCAGAAAGTGTTATTCATTAAGAAAGCTTACACTTGAGGAGAAAGAAGCATTTTACAGCGCTGTTTTCTCAAGCTCAGGAAACTCAGTTTGTCCAAGTTTTTACAGAATGTTTGCATCTTTCCATCTGCTGCAGCTAGCACTGGCGTCACGAAATACTAACATGGGGATCTGCCAATTGCTGTGACTTGCTATTTTGTTGGTGGTGTTTCTGTGTGTGTGTGTGTTTTTTTGTTGTTGTTTTTTTGGTTTTTTTTTAATTAAAAAACTGTGAGAACACATTGTTTTCTTACAATGATGTCACAACATCTAAAAAAAAGTTTGCCTGCACTGTGGTCTTTCACATTACCTTTGTAAAAATCTCTCTCATCTTCTCACTTTACAGAACAGGAGTTGACGAAGAGAATAAAACCCCACCCTTTGATGGTTACTCAGAGCACGGGGCTGTGTTGCCTCACCCAAGTGCTAATCCTGCAAAGCCTCGCACCAGCTAGCTGTGACCCCAGCACCTGCCTGGACAGCCTGTGGGGTTGGAGTGCCCACCTGCCACCTCTCTCCCCTCGGTGCAGAGCCACCCACAGCAACCAGCTCAGGAGCAGTAATGTCATGCCTGATGGGGAAAGCCCTCAGAGCTAGGTTAAATCAAGCAAATATTACATTATCTGCTTTAAACGTGCAGTTTAGAGCCTTCCTAGCCTACCTTGGATCTGGCTCTGCAGACCTGGCACGGTGTGTTGCCTCTTCAGATGAACTGCTTTGCAAAAGCCCCTGGAGTTACTGATGTAAAACTATTTCCTCTGTGCAGGTTACAAAGGCTGGGGCAGCAGGACTCTTCACTGAACAAAGTCAAGACAAGAACCTCTGTCTGCCCCCAGCTGCAGCCTGTCTTCTCATCCTGGTCAACCTGTGCCCTACAGCTGACTTCACTACCTCAATATTTTTTCTTATTCTGACTTCCTGTCTCTTCCCTCTCCTTGGTTACTGACCTTGCTCCTTCTCTCTGACCTGCTCAGAGACCACAACAGTAATAACTCCTTCCTAAATGAGGAGGGGAAAGTGCTTTGCAGAACCTGTTGTGACTGCAACGGGCAAGGCACGACGCCAGTTGCATCCTTCTGTACGATCTGAGCTCACTGCCACCACAGCCCCCTCTTCTCAGCTGGTTTAACTCCGATCCTCACCTTTACTGTATACTGCAAATGCGTGTCAAGTAACAGGAGTGACCGCCTGCACATCATTTCAACAAAGAATTATATATCCATTTTTCAACAAAGAATTATATATCCATTAAAACAATAGCAACTGCATTTAACCATTTACATGAGAAAAATCAAATGAAGTAAACTTTAAATGTGATAAAAAGCCAAATTACGTTCAGGTATTCCAAGTGTTAAATAAAACTTTTCTTGTGTTTTCAAAAATTGCCCAATCCCAAACGGGAAAATTGCTCTACATTTTGTCTTCATTGAAAACAATCTGAACAGCAATCTGATTTCAGGACGGATAGATGAGCTATCACACACTGGATATACGTACACGAGACTTTTTCTCACATAAAGTCAATTATACTTAACGTTTAGTGGATAAAAACAACCGCCACTATGTATAGCAACTGCAAAGTTTTTCTGGCATCATTACGCTGTATTGAGGTAGCTAAATATCTCATTGTCAAAAAAAAAAACAAAATTAAACTAAGGAGGTCTGGTGTTAGGTTCAAAGTTCTGGAACCTTTCTCTCCTAACTGCAGTGAGATGTAACAGCTACTGAGTGAGACTAAGGGAGTGGTATCCTCTTCTGAGCTGGAAAATGTCTTGCTCACAATAGGCCAGCAAGAACTCAAGCTGCAACACAAAAAAGAATGCCACCAAATGTATTAAACAGCGAGCCTGCTTGGGGTAAACAAATGGGAAGACAAATGAATGTTAACATGCGCAGAATTTAACTGAAGTATCACAAATGAGAGGGAGAACAGTTTTTAAATGAATAAGAGAGGAAGAGACACACTTTTCCACAGTTAAGAATTCTGTATTACCACAGACATCTTCCTGGTAATAGCAATTTTCCTTCGCTATCCTACTGAGCCATACTTGCCCCTGTTGCTACTATACTGATTTCAACAGGGTGTCATAAGGAAAGAATTTGATATTAAAAAGCCAGTTTGTCATTAGGCTTCCCTCAGCAACAAATGGAAGCATGCTGTGTTGCAAGTGAATGTGGAGAAACACTAAAAGACTGCAATTAGGGGAATGGTAAATATCACATCTCTTCCCATTCTAAAAACTGCTTTTGTAAATCCAGATTTTATGCTATCTGATCACTGAGCAACCCAGCTCCTGTCTCAATTATTTACTCTAATATCCAAACAAGTGTGTTTTTTTTAAGTACCGTCTCCTCAAACTTGAATGAAAAAGTCAGTGACTTCGATGCTATTTTGAATGTAGAGTACAGATAAATTGGACAGATGAAGGCTGTTGTTTTCCATGTTTTAAGGCATGTTAAGGAAGAAATATGGTAATCAACTTTTGACACTGCTTCAAAGTTTGTAACCTCTCCAAAAGAGTAAATACTTTATTTCTAAACAATTGGGTACATAGAAAATGCTGAGAAAACGAACATAAAACAGAGGTTATCTAGTTGATCTGAATTAAATTTTAGTACTAACAAAAGGAAAAAAAGAAAACAGAAGAATGAATGGAAGGCAAATTGCTTTGAAAAACCAAAGGAGTATTATGGCTCTTTGTTATTCTCTGTGAAATAAACTAAACGACATCTGTTTACTATAATATATAATGAGCACTGCACATCTACAGTAATCCCAGCTCTCGTATTTGCACAAAACTCTCCATCTTACTGCAGTTCTCGTCTCTTGGTAGGTTAGCCCAGAGCCCTGCAAATGTGGGAAACCCATCATATGCAGCACTCAGTAGCTCCTGTGGAGCTTCCTTGCAGATGGAAGTTTCCTGAGGTTTTGTACAATGTACTGTCACAGGAAATAAGCAAAGAGCAAAGGAAAAGGCTGGAGTGAAGATGCTGGTCTAAGGAAACTCATGACTGGGTCGTAACATGGGAAAGGGACAGGACAGAGAACATAAAGGCAGCCAGAAGGGCATTCAAAGCCTTTCTATGCTAATGTGAGTTACGATGGGGTTCCTCATAGCATGAATAGATGTTTTATCTTCCTGTAAGAAAAGGAAAACTAACCAAGGACAGTAATCTACGTAATTATGCAATGACTGCATAGGAACTGCCTGAACAGAAATACTTTTTCTTTGGGTTGCTTCCTCTGCATTAGCTGCCTGTTTGCTCTTGTAAGAGCATTCCAAAAATCTTCTCTTGAACTACACTGTGTTGAAGTGACAGAGAATAATTATGTAATGATACTATAATCTCAGTGAAAAAAAGGAGATTTCCTGCTGTGGGCCTAAAATCTCTTACTTCCCTACCATGCCTCAATTAATGGCTAAGGCACCACAGGACTGGATCAGAGAAACTCCACCGAGCAGTACTAGGAATGCCACCACTGTCCAGTTCAACCTTTCCATCATCAGCACCCAAGCCAGGAGTCTTACTGCTGTCATGAAAATGAGCTCTGGGTTGCACCACTTCAAAGCAGCACAGAAAATAACTTCCCTCCATAAGAGCCAACCGCTTTCTTAGACAGCTCCATGACAGCTTCAGGGCTCACATGAGCAAAGTAACTTTCTTCCATGGACAGTTTTAGACTCCCATAGCCCGAATTACATTTATCACCACACATATCATCTTCTGCTTGGCTTTATTGTTTGGACATCAGTCTCCTGGAACTTGGGACAACATTTCAAACAGTCCACTAAATCACTTCAAATACATTCAACATTTTCTTGACATCAGCTTTGTCTCTCTTTAGATTAGTCATCTCAATTGCAATCTGTATGACTAACTTGGTAGGAGTCTCTACAGACAGCTGCCAGTCACTAAATCCAGAATCATAAACTAGATTAGAAATATTATTATGTGCCTTGCAAGTATGGGCCATGAAGGGCCATGACAAAGGACACTTCTTACGACAGAAAAATGGACGAGTGACAGAGAAGACCGCTGGCTTTCCAGAGCAAACACAAGTATAAAAATGGCTACAGAGTTTAATTAGTGGAACTAGCTGACTATGTCAGATGGAGTGATACCAAAAAAAAAAAAAAAAGAAGAAAAAAAAAAAGTTACTTGCTGTGTCAGGTAAGAAAAGCCACATTCTGACCCTTCTAGAAAGTGGATGCAGACAGAAAGTTCTGATGAGGGAGGACTGAAGTCAATAGGGTTATAAGGCTGTTAATCAGGTCATCATTCAAATCAATGAACTCACATGGGACTGCAGACAAGAAAGGCAATCCTAATCTTCTGGAGTAACAAATAGCTGTATTAGAGCCTCAAACAATAGCCTGAGAGGTGAAAATTTAACATCTCCTACCACCACCATCCTGTATTAAGCACTTTTTCTGCGTACTTTTTCTTCATCTGTGATCTGTACTACATCTATCTGATAATGAATCAGAAATGTCATATAATTACACTTCAAAGAGGCTAGTGTAATTGATGGTCATTGAAAGCTGGCTTTCCTGTAATTTGCTAGAAGAAATGAAGCTCCTTGTGCATTTGGGGGCACCACTACAGCAGAGATGTCTAATCACCAGGCAGTTCAGTTCAACAGGCTTTGACATAGCAGCTCTAATAGCTATTTCATAAGGACAAAGACATAACACATACTAAAGAAGCTCTTCTAAAGTTGTAAAATTTCACTCTTCCAGTTTCCCTAACATTCAGTAAGAGCCACTAAAAAAACTGTCAGACCTAATTCCAGCTGTAGCTTCAGCAGCATTCAACAGGGGCTCAATGATGCTTCAGCCAAAGTAATACCAATGTCAAGCTAGGGGGGTAGGAGAGCAAGGCCAAATGGTTTGTTCATGTGAAATGTCTTGGCAAAAAGGTGTACCAAGAGGAAGAGGAGAAGGAAAGCTGGGATATCCTCAAGGCATAGTTATCGTTGTAGTTCTGACATGGAAAAGCAACTGTAAGGCTCAGGAATTTGTCACACTGAAGAAGCCAGTCTCTGATGCAGTGAAGGGAATTGAAGAGAAAGAGACGTTTTAGTGATGACCAGCCAACTGCTCTCTTTCTTTGGTGAAGAAAGTAGTTTTTGCACTATTTTCCTTTCTGCCAACAGCTCTAACAAAACTGCTGATGACTATTTCACCAAACTCTCTGACCTTTCCACAATGGAGAAGCAACACACAGCAATAGGTGGAACCCTGCACAATTTCATGCTTCTTGTGCTTCAACTCATTACAGTCATTAATGATTAACAATCAGATCTGACAGCACACACCCTAATCCTACAGTCCATGTTGAACCCGCCCCAGAAAAGCCTATGCGTGGGCTACTTCTACTGCACAGAGCAAGAGCATGACTGTCCATACACCTTCTACATAGAAAACTATCAGCACCACTTCTAGTTATTACCCATTTTTTTCTCTCTTGCTTGAAAAAGCTGTTATAAGTCAGAAGGAAACTGCATATGGAAAGTAAAAGGTAACAGTATATACAGGAAATTGTGTTAGATGGTAAATAGAGGGGAAACAAGACCTGTGACTGTGCTATTAGAGTCACTGTAGAGTCACCTTTTCTTCTAAAGGTAGAAGAAAAGCAAACGTGAGCTGTGAAGCAAAGTGTGTGTCTCACGGGTATTTGGTTTTGCACCCTGGTGCACAATGCTGAGGTTTTTTTCAGCCACCATCACGCTGAAGTTCAACTAAATTAAGAGCAGGGCTTAGTGAGTTTCCTGAAGAAGTGAACAGCCATCAGGGTTTCGAGACACTCTTTCTTTCCTCTGGGCCTAGAAAGAAATCATTATATGACACTTACCCAGTCAGACCTATCCGCTCTGAGTGCTCTACCATACGCAGAAGCCCTGCACCTATCTTGTATTAAGATAAACAAAGATATGTTCCTGTTCTCACATCAGAAGATTTTTTAAATTAGGAGACACATATTGTTGCATTGCAGAAACATGCCCTTCATTAACATTCCTCTGCCTTATTTTTGAACTAGGACAAGATGATGAGGAATATGTACCATTGCATATGGCAACAGTGTCTGATGGGGGGTCGCTGAAATGAGCTGGGAGGTTGTGTAAGGTAGTCTTTTTATTATTATTATTCATTTATATCCCAGTTTTATCTGTTTTCTAATAGGGAGATAATATGGTATATTGT
Source organism: Nettapus auritus (assembly GCA_011076525.1). NCBI lineage: Eukaryota > Metazoa > Chordata > Aves > Anseriformes > Anatidae > Nettapus > Nettapus auritus. Next base: position 2,138,292 of record CM021770.1, read on the forward strand.
AAAAGTATCCAGTGGATATTCATACATTATTGACAAGCTGGGTGTTAAAGATTAAAGGCAACAAGAGTTGCAGAGAAACTGATTATAATTTCTCCTATCTCTCTCCGTTCTCCTCATCACTTACCCCCTGCCACACGCAAACATATTTCTCTACTAGCCACTTGTTGTTTTCAGACAGATCACTTAAAAAAATCTTATTGTTTCTGTTTATTTCCTTGGCAATTCTCTGTTCACTGAGAGTTTATGCTTCTTTAATCTGTTTATTACACTCTTCCAGCTTTATTTCCTAATCCTCTTTTGTTCTTCCTAGCTTCGTCATTTTTAAAGTGGGAAAGCTGCTTCTTTTTTTCTTGTGAGCTTTACATGAGTTCTTTAATCACTGTAGTAAAAACACATAGTCCTGCACCCATCTTCTAAGGAGTGCTCCTTGACAACTCACTTCCTTCTGACCTCTTCCAATCTTACTGAGGACCAAAATCGTAAAAAGCAGCTAACGGGAAGAATGAACAATATTAAACCCCATACGTTCACATAGATAAAGAATCATGCCCGTTCATAAATGCAGTCTTTGAGCAATTACACAGCGCAGTTAAAGAGTCTACTCAAATACACGAGACGCAAGCTACGCTGCCAGGAGCATGGTGTCTATGCCTCCCCAGAGCCTTGCACTCGTTGGAGCCACCCACTCACTCTTTAAGCATCCTCACAGGCCACAGCCCTTCTCCTGTCCCACCATCCTACCTCCCTTCTTAGTGTTAGCCTCATGCATCATCCCTTTTAAATTGCAACGGTATGTCAGTAATGCTCATCATGTATCAACAAGAGTTCACAAATAAGGCCTGATACGATAATGTTTTATTCTCACTTGGCAGAGGTGAAAAATGGCTACGCAAGCCATGGAAATTTTGCCTTATGTACCTCAGGAAATATAGTATCTTAATGACTTTTTATAATACAGTTTTCCTTTAATTTAATGGTTTGTGAATCTGGTACTGAAGTCTCACAGACTTTACTCAAAAGACATCAACCCTGTAATAATACAAGTCTAAATGACTGCAGACAGCAATGAATGTTGAGTTAAAGTAATTTCAGAGACGAACCAAATGACAATATTACTTATTCTCAAGACCAGGCTGCTTCGATATAACATTTTTATATGTCGATTGTGCCAGATTTACAGGATATAGGACTATACTGTTCTTGCTTTCCTTCTCAAGTTAATAAATACAATGGTGAAGAAATGGGGGTGGTTTCTTTGTGCAGTAAAATCCTGCCACACCAATGGCCAAAAATAATCAAGTGATATTAATCAGTCTCCTTTTCATCTCCATAGAGATTAGAAATATTACAGACAGAAACACAGCTTTAATTAGTCTGGTCACACAAAAGGAAAAATACATGACTACTCTTGCAGATAAATCACAGTAAAGATACGAATCACATCTCAGAAGGCGAATAGCAATTTTCTCCTGGATCTCAAACTTGGTAAAAACCATTATGCTTCTTAAACCCTATAGAAGAATAGCTACATGCTTGTGATTAACACTTTAAGAGTATTTCTAAAATACATGTACTGATTTCTCGGTTTGGTGAACATCAATATATGAAAGCCAAATAGTTACTGAGGCAAACTTCAGGCTGTTATTTACTGTGAAGGACAATCAATCTTCAAATTTAGATTAATGTAGTAAACATCACATGGTTCCTAAATTATTAAAATATGCCCCAAGCAACAGACACCTCTCTAACTCCAAGTTAGCTCAAGTGCTCAATGCTCTTAAAGAGCTTGGACTGTGCCTGAAGTTTCACTTGCCTGAGTCTTTCGCCTATGCATTTGTTCAGTAGAGCTAAACTTCACAAGTAGGTATTTCAGAAACCACTTTTCTGGAAGAGACACTTCAACCTCTTCTTTGTGGCCCAGCATTTGAAACAGATACACTGGTGCAGCTTTCTAATGCAAATCCAGAGTCTCCTAGGTGGAATGTGATTAGCCTGGGGCAGTCTCACCGGTCAGAAAATCTTCAGCCTGAAACTGTTGCCGAGATCGTTACAGATGGCATTTGACAGTGAAGATCAGGATGGATTTGTTCATATGGAAAGTAAAGCGTAACCAGGGATGGGATTCAATTAGCCAGAGCGAGGATACAGAAAGGTCCCGAAAAAGTCAAACCTGTACCCGAATTCATGTTGAACCACACTGGTGCAGCACTGCTACGATGGGGAAAGGAGCTCTAAGTGCCTTCGCTTCCACACAAGAAGCTCTGCAGAGCAGCTCCGTCTCCAGAATGCACTTGGCACAGTGCAAAGCTACATCTGCAGGATACACATCGACATTCTCCTGGGGGTTAGGAGCACTGGAAGCACTGTGAGCTTCGCTCATCAGCTTGGTAGCAGATCTGCTTCGAGCAAAGAAGTTACCAGAAGCAGTTAGCCAGCAGAAGAGCCCCTTGCTCTGCAGCTGCCCGGCACTGGCAGGAGGCTCCCCACGCCAGCGATACAGCTGGCTAGCGTGCTGCACCAGCATTGTGCTCAAAGGGTTGCATTTGTCCCCTAATTACCTTGCAGAGTGTAAGCCTACGGGGACCTGAGCATTCAAAGTAAAACTACAACAGCTATAAAGCCCTGAAATGCGATCATACGATGCGCTGCAGAACTGACAGAACAGCCCCAATTAAAAAGTTGCATGCAAATGGCATTTTGCGTCGTGAAACTGTTCCTCAGCTGTGCCACAGCATCTGCCAGAATAGTTTGAAGATACGGGGAGCATTTTTAATCCAAACCAAAGTAACTTTATTCACTACACACATACATTTACAATAAGCATGGCTCCACCAGGGCTCACAGGAGAGAGAATGGCTCTCTCGAAAGGTTCCATCAAAACTACATTATGGAAACAGAGGAGCACAAAGGGAACCAAATGCACATGGCATACTAACGAATGGTAATAAAACAGCATTATTAAGACTGCAAGTCCAAGCCTTGAAAAAGTTAGGAAATGTCAGAATTCAGGCTGTTTGTGAGAGGACAACTTGCCCCTGCCTCCTGCGTATATGTAGTCCAGGACACCCTACATGACATGAATATTTGTTTTGTCCTCCAGGATCCCTCTGTCAGCTCTCCGAATGGACAATGCCCCCTGAATAAGCAGCAATTCATTTTTTTCGCCTTCTCCTAGAAATCCTGTGTGCTGCTTTATGCCTTATTTACTGCTCTGAAAGCAGAATTATTCATTTTTTCAAAGAGTTTTCTCTGGAACTCACTATGTAGTACCAGAGAGCTTCTCAAATATTAATGACAGCTGTTTGCACAACATGCCTGTGAGATGATACGATGTGCACGAAGGTAGCTTGTTTTGGCCTGGGCAGCCTTCAGCTCTTTAACAACTTTACCAGCTCCAGCCAGGAAAACATGAGTTGTTCTCCAGGAAGGGTGAGAGCGAGCATGCAACAGCACTCGTAAGGAGAGAGAGAGAAAGCTGATGCTCAGTAGTCCACTGTATTAGGGATTTGATAGGTTTTAACAGGATGGATTTAGGCTCTGCTTCCTTATGCAGATCAACAGACTGAGAATATGCCAAAGGAATGGTATTAATGAGAAGAGCAAGAGTTCACGGCACTCACAGGACCCCATGCTTTTCTCCATCTCCCTGTCATGGACAAAGCCAGTTTCAGACCTCCCAGCAGCAACACGCTCCTGCCTGGGTCCTGCTCTTCTCCCACCATGCTGGGAAGGCATGTAAGGGTAACGCAGCCAGTCTCATCACCTATTCACATCAGATCTTCACTGAAATTTGGGAAATAGACACAGTGTAAGGACAATATAATTAATTAGAAGACTGTGTACATCAGAGTAAGGAGTACATTTTTTTTTTTTTTTTTGAAAGGAACAATTTAGGTATCAAGGGCTTTAATAGTCAACTTTCTATAGTTATAGTGTGCTTAAAAAAAACACAACAACAACACATTTTTGACTGGTTACAAAAGCTGATGTGCTCAACTCTTCTCACATGAAGAAAACCAACTATGAGTAGTAACGGATGAGTGACCACCACTTAACTGATGATTTTTAATTTTTTTTTAACTGTAGAAGGTAATTTTTCAACATGAATTTCAATGCAAGGAATGGAAATTAGATGAATGAAATAATTTATGGTATTATGCTGTTTTCATCTTTTTTAATTAAATTTTCCTTCGGGGTCAGCTTGGTTGTATTTCCTTTAAATACAGGGACCAAAGCATTTATGTACTCTAGTTCCCCCAGCCTGGTAGGTTGCTCACTAGCAGATGTGCATTTATGTAGTTTTATATAACACACACATATATACACGATATATGTATTGTATATACAATGTATATAGTGTTATGTATATGTATAGTGATAAGTCCTGCATAGAACAAGAGATGAAGTCACTTGGAAAAATCTGAAACTTAGCGAAGAAAACAAAATATAAGCAAAAATAAACTTTGTTGCTATAAAGACTTTGCTGAAGAACTTATCTGCACAATGTTGAAGTGACTCCCTGTAAGATTTTATACTGGATGAATGAGGGCCAACAGAAATGTTGCTGAGCCAAGTTTAAGCAAGACATCGCTGTTAAACTGTCTAGTTGAACAAACTGCCTGTCCTGAAAGCCTTCAGCTTCATTGACAAAAATACTAAGGAGAAACTAAAGAGAAACTAAAGCCCACCCAGCTGGAATAATCAGCCAAGAGGACCCAGAGGAGACCAAAGGCAGATAAGCTGGATGAACAGATGCCTTGGAAAATTACATGCAAAAACCAGTTAAGTGAGGGTGAAAAGCAGTGGTGCAGTGTGCATTATAGAAACTCATCTGAACACCTTCATAAATTGCAGGTTTTAAAGGTTTGCTTCTGCTTTTCTTTCCCCTCTTCTCATTTGTGTATAGAAGTGCAACGGTTGGGTGACTCATTAAGTAGCAACGGATGAGAACAGTGATCTTTTCTCCTCCAAAATGCAAAGCTGGAGGAGTCACTTAAGTGCACTGGAAGAGTAGTGTTATTACAGACTTAACCATCAGATATCAGCTCTCCGCTCCTTACAAATGTTTAACTTTACTTGTCAAGTAAACAATCAGGGCAAAATAGAAGTAACCTCCACACCTCCACACCCTAAATCCTCCAAAGGTTAGATGCAGTGGAAAAAAAATGGTAATAATCTCACAGAAAACATTTACTTTGCTTTTTGTTGTTGTTGTTGTGGAAATTAAAAGAAAATAAGTAAAAGCTGGCCTTTTTTCTTTTCTTTTTTTTTTTTTCCTACTCTTAAATGCATGATTGTTATGTACGCAGGTAACAAATTTAAAGAGCCTATTGTTCACAAGAAAGCTATTAATAAAGATTTTTTTCTTCCTTTGAGAAGACAAGAGAAATAAAAGGTTTACTATTTTGTAGCCCCCAGACATCTGGAGAGGAATGCACACATTGTAGAAAGTACCCGAGGCAGCTGGCTGTGTGCACGGTTCCTTTTTACAATATTAAGTCCAGCAGGATGAGAGAGAGCTATTTGTCCTGAGCATATGCCTTGTGTTTTGATATATTTTCAAAAGGAAACACAGCAGGAAGCACATACCTTTTTATACTTGAAATGGTGGCATTGAACCTGAAGCACTCGGGGTTCCTGGGCTTTATGGCTACATAATGTAGTGGTGAGATGGTTATTATATGATAGGAATTATTGCTTAGGCTTTAAGTAAAAAGCAACATTCTATGCAGCATTTTTTTTACAATATGAATGGACGAAGAAGAGTTTCCAGTTTTCTCTGTTCATCAAAATATTTTGTTTCCTCTTGCAGAAGAGAGTGTCTTTAGGTGTGGAATTATGAACAATCCCCGAGGAAGCCGCATTCAGCTGAAGAGCTAAGACAGCCTTTCCTCGCACGTAATTCCCTCTTCGAGATGCAATGCAGGACAGAGAGCACTTTTGAAGTAATGTCTATTTACAAGTTCTAATAGCTTTGTACACAATGATTTCCTTCATGAGACATCTCAACCACTTACAATGCATTCTTACATTTTCAAATATCAAGCAAACGTAGTGACAGGTGCTGCAAAGCAGCCAAGGAGATAGCTCTCTCCCTGTGATTGAGTTATTATGTATTCCATTAGATAGTGCTGCTCAGCTGAGCTTTTGAAGGTGGAAGGTAAGATTAACAGAGGAGGAAAGGCTTCTTGTTAATTAAAGTGATGCACTGCCAATTGTAAGGGCGATCAAATATTGGTTCAGCCTTACCACTGCTGCTTACTTTTAATAGGCAGGAGTATATTTGATGATGGATGATGGAACTGCCCAGCAGAGCAGAGGCTGTATGCAGAGCCGCAGCCTCACTGCTCACCTCTTTCAAGATCAGAAGTGTGCAGACTGACAAGACGAAGACTTGGGAGAAAAATTGTTCAACAAGTGCAAAGAGACCATGGAACTGAACCTGGAAAAAAAAATTGTTCATTGCTTGACTAAAAGTGTAACAGGGCAGTTTATATGCAGCGTGCTTATTTATTGTAAACGCTGCAGCAAAGCTAATGATTTTTGTTTTAGTTGGAGTTCAGATTCTCACTTTCATCAGCATTATCTTGCAAAATACATTCCCAAGATTATTTTAATTTGGGATTTGACACCAGCAATTGCCTTTTTTCCCCTCAAAGGATAAATTAGTTCACAATAAAAGATGCATATTAGACAATTTATTATGCTAATGACTTGCAGAAAAAAGCCAAATTACCTTGATGGTGGATTATATTGAACAATAAAGAAACACACTCCTTGCAATTCTCAGCAAATGTATAGTTTAGCTGTGGTTAGCTACAGGAAGTCTCCTGGTAGTAGTATCCACATTAAAGACAAACAGACATGCATTATCAGTAACCACAGTCACAGTGAAACAATGCAGACAGATCTCAGATTTGTAATTAGATCTCATTACCCTACACTAGTCATTTTTAGCTCAGCTTGGAAGCAAGGCTTGTGTGAGCATGGCATATGGTGCATGTGCTGGCATTTCCCTACCTGATGATTTTAAGACCTATGATCAGACTTCAAACAATTTGAAAGGAAAGTTGAGGTGCAAAGAAATTAAGCTTTGTACAAATTTTATGCAAATAGAGAGCCAGGTAGGAAAAAAAAAAAAGACATTAATGATCCTCATTGATACAGAAGCTTGGCGTGAACATATGAATTCATAGGAAACAGCTGCTCCCAGACAGGTTACTCGCTTTGAGGTGTGAAACATCTCTCCCAGGCTATGTGCCCTGCCACTTCTGCTGACGTTCCTGAGGACTGAGGACAGACACATTCCTGGGCACGGGGTATTAGGCACATGGGAAAGTAGGAGAGAGCTGCTGCAGGGTACTGTCTATGGACCCTAAAGCTTGCATAGGGATAAGGATACAGGTGGAGAGAGGAATTTTGCAATTCAACCTTGCAACTTTTGCAATTCAACAAATGACAGATGGACCAACATCCCTAACTTCAATAAAAGCAAGATTATACAGAAAAATTTAGATGAGTATCAAAATCATATTTTCAAGTGGGATATATAACAAGATTCAATCAGACACACACACACACACAAAAAGTTCAATGAAAATGGAAAATGTACAGTCTTATGTGAGCAATAAAATACAGAAAGCAATCTAATTGAAGGAAAAATAGAAAGTGGCCTGAACACTAACCCTGCACCAGCTCTATCAGCCAACATCTGAACAACCTAAAGAAGGGTGGAAGCAGCTCAGACTCTTCTAGAGTCTCTGGCAGTAAGAAAAAACAGCAGTAATTTTAAAATGCTACGGTGTAATGAGTTTTGACAACACCTGCTTAGAATGAAAACAAGTCCTTTTTAGTAGATGATTAGAGGGATTATAACCTAAAAGATTAAAGGAAATGCCTCTTCAGAATCTGGTCGGTTGAGATTTCTCGGTTCACCTAATTATGGAGTTTTTTCTCCAGTCACTGCTACTGTTACAGAGCACCTCTGAATTAATGGTCCTGGCATACCCATTCTGCTTATTTTAAAGTGACTAATTACAACTAAATTTGTCTTTGCAATTATGTAATCTGAACTGATGAAATTAAGCTTTTATGTGCTTAATTGGTACTCATTTCCCTGTTTGGGAAAAAGAAAGCCCAAACCATTTGGTTAAAACCTGCATATCCCCCTCCTCAGTCACTGAGCACAACAACCTTACTGTTCCGACACGGAGAGGCAGCGGCACTGCTCAGAAAGCAAGGACAGAGCTCTGGACCTGGGTAAGTGAAAGTTCAGCATCACTGTGATAACATCAGAAGATGGAGCTGCAACTCACTCGTTCTGAACTATCATCACATTATGAAAATGAGCATTTTCAGTGTGTTCTGTAGCAGGAAATATTTTATCTGCTATAAAAACCAACAGTTTTTTAAAAAACAAACTCTCAAGCTTCTTTTCAGAATGTAACAAGCTGTGAAAGTCATTTACAGTGTTGGATGTACGGCGCCATCACTTTCATCCTCCAATGTAGTGACAAAAATACAACATAAATGAAGCTCCATTTTATTTTCCTTTGTGGATCTGTTCTGCACTGTGTTAAAGTACACCAGTTTAAAACCTCAGTTACATAAATAATTAACTAGGACCAACTGAAAGTTAAATGACAGTTTGTAGGAAGAACTACCTACTTCTTTCCTGACTACCATTAGTAGAAAAGCTGAAAACACTTAGAAGAGTGGCTGCCACATCCAAGGGAGTAGGATTTGGGGAAAGCTCTTCCAAAATGTGGTCTCCGAGTAAAGTTAATGCCTGGTCTCCAGAGGGTACCGTTTCCAACTCAGAGCTTGAATTGGAGGGGTGACCTTTTTGCTGCCCGAAGGCAAGTACAGACTTTTGATGCATCCACACCAGGAGGGACCTGCCCAGCTATTACAATTACCATACACCAGCAATGTCCTTTTTGAGCACATGATATGTTTGCACTAGGAGATTTTGCCATTAGGAACAGAACACATCCAGTTTGGGTATACCAGGAAGTATTTTCCAATGTAGACAGGACCTCAGTTTTGACAAAAATCATTTTCTGTTACATAAAAAAAGACAGTAGCTGACAATTTCCCGATTTCCCTAAATCCCATTCCATCCCCCTGTGTCCATACAGGATCTAGGTACTTGTGAAATGATGAGTAATTTTGTTATTCATGGGTGTATGAATATTGTTCACATGAAAAACCAAAACACAGAATGAAGCAAGGAAAAAAAAAAACAAAAACACACAAAACATGAATGTTTAAAATATTCAATCAAAACCACAAAAATAGCAAAAAGAAGCTGTGTCTCAAGACAACAGGCACAGATTCAAGCCCTCAGCTTTCTGCTCTCAATACCGCATGACACCAAGCGTGTCATTGGAGCATGCTGTGCCCGATTTCCCATCGCTAAAACAAACACAATAGGCACTAAGATGCTACAAGTGCATGTGGAGAGAGGATTTTGAAACCTGCTTCCTTTGCTACTGGTTTCCATGGAAAATTAGCATCTCCCTCGTTTTAGTAAGACAGCCAAGCTCACTAAAAAAGAACACAAGAAAGTTTAGGCAACTGTCATTTAACTGTGTACAAAAAATAAGAGTGCACGTGTACGAAGGAGAAAAGCAGCAAGTCTGACTGTCCAGGCTGGGGGAAAGGCATCTGGCTCTGGCCATCCCCTGCCCAAGTGCCTCTCCCACCCTTCCCCACTGAACTGCAGTTACCTCTATGCTGTCTGGCAGTCACCTGGGGGAGCTGCTCCCAGTCCTCAGCTCCTGCCACCCCCCTACAGCCCTTGTCTCCAGCAGTGAAGCAGGATGTGAGCTCCCTGCTCCTAATCATGGGTCATCGCTTCCCCAGAAAGAGGCATACAATGGTCCCACTGCATAGTTTGGGGTAGGGATTTCACTTCTGTCCACAGGCAAATCCACTCTGCCTTACTTTGGCCATTTGTAGAGTAAATATCCAATTAAAACTACCCACTCAGAGCTGCTCAGTGCTGAATGGAGAGGGCAACTCAGCTCCTCTGTTTTAGAGATAGCAATTTCAACATGGGCTGAATGGTCCTTTGGAAGTTACCCTTCCACTAATGAGGGAGGCTACCCTGAGACTAATTTCCACTGTTTAATGCAGGTGATGTGGAATACAACACAATTTTCTGGAGCTGTATTTATTGCCCTTTTGTATCAGAGGTACAGCTTATTTACTCTCAGGCAACTAGGGAATAGATTATTCAATTAAATGTACAAAAGCGGGTAATTTAGAAAGTTAAATTATGATGACACACCATGGCAGCAGCATTGCACTATTAGAAACAATCATCCTGAGTTTGGGAAAAGCATACTGAAGCTGTGCTTCAATGTATGCGTAAGTAAGAAGCGGCAAAAGTACAAGTGCTATGCTAAATACAGCTGCTGCTAACAAGACAAGAATGGCTCTATTTAGTGAGGCTATGGGCCATGTAACCCCATATGCTGAGCTGCACATTCACAGAGACGTCAGGAGGTCTTTATATTTTGAGGAAACATGTCAGTCTTACCTGTCCATCTGTGCTGCCACTCAGATTCTGCTTCACTCTCCTTTCACAAAACTGTTCATTGTATTTAGGAACCAGCCAGCTGGACAAGGGCTGCTTTCCCCACTGCCCACCTGCTCACAGGTCTGTAGAGGTAGAGCTGTGTGAAGAAGCTCTAAGGGTAGCTAAGGCCAGCTGTACTACGTGCCACACTCTTCATTCCTTCACACAAGCCCTTTGGTTCACACACACAGCCAGACCCTCTCAGGGCATCATGCAGAGGCTCTGTACAGTAGCAAGCATTTCAGAAGCCAAAGGCCTCAACGAAAGGCCTCAAAGACAGCCAAACGTACAAACACTCTGCTGGCAGTATAGATCAGGAAAACAAATACTGATGGTTTGATTCCCTGAGCTTTTCCTCTGTCACTGCTAGGACAAGGAAAACGGGGAGCTTCCAACTCCAGGGAGACTTTGTAAAGTGTCCCCTTTGGTATCACTGATCAGCGACATACCCTCCTGTGGCACGACGCATCGCCATGGCTGCACAGCACACATCCCCTCCCCAGAATGTAATTCAGAGCGGTACCCACCTCAACCAGACTGGTCCTTTTGCTTAAAATGAGAGTTGACATTTTCACGAAACCAAATAAACCCAGGAATGGCAGATGGTGTGTACGTGCAGGGAGGGGGGTAGAGGGAGGAGAGTGTGGTTTTAAAAAAGTACCTGCCCCAAATGCAGCGCAAGCTACAATCAAATTGCAAGTGTTGGCAAAGTTAAGAGAAGAGAAGGGAAGGAAATAATCCTCTGGCAAAGGGGTAGGGAAAAGACTGGTATGTCGATCAGTGTGATCAGCGTGTAACTGCGGATCCAGCAAGCAAAAAAGAATCACATTGCCAGGTAAAACAGGGTACCCAGCATCACCATAGGAACAGGCAGACGATGCTTGGTGCAGGAGGAGGAAGCCCTGACCTCAGTTTGGAAGCAATGCTGATGTGAGGGGCCAAGCACAAGGCCTCTGTCCCTCCATGCCCACACGAGGGGCTCCTGGGTCTAGCTCACTCCCAGCCTTTTAGGGCAGCTGCAGGACTGCTGGGGGGCTTCCTACACCACACAGCAACAGGAGATAGTGAATCACCGTCTAATAAAGAGTCTAGGACATCGAGGCTCTAGTAAAAATCATGGAACAAAAGCAGCTTAATGACATTTATGTAGGGAATTGACTGCTTTAACTACCTGAACTGTAAAGCAGTGGGGTACCTCTGCACGTGAAGGCACAGTGCAGAGGTAAAACGCTGTCTGCTCTGTTATGGTTGCTGCTTCTATATTATTTTTGCTGCCTGGCATGTCTTTCCAATGACCTGGGCCACAAGAATGGAGTAAAATTACACAACCAAGAAGGCCTGAGGCTAGAATTACTCTGCTGGAGGAAAAAAAAAAAAAAGAGGGGTGGGAGAAGGCAAAAGAAAGGCATAGAATTATCCCAAGAGGACATCTACCTACTAGAAACCTCGGAGAGTCCCCTCCCTCTTTTTATTTTTTGGCATCAGACTATAAAAGTTTGTAGTCTTTGTTCTTTGCTGATGTGTCTTCCTGGACAAATACCCACTTCTCATCTCAGTAGCTTTCACATTGTGTGAAGCAAGAAATGCATGTGCTTGCACACCATTCTTCAAAGTAATACACAACAAATTATTTGATTGAATTAATAATCCATAAACACTAATTGTACTTGACGTGAGAAGCATTCTACCTTTCTCCTACTTATTGAAATTAAAATGCATTCTTTGGCTTAAAGTATTTCTCTACATTTTGATTTGATGACAGCAAATCTTTTAATCACTCTGTCATAATCTTATGACTTCACCATCAAACCATTCCAATTCTTGAAGAAGAATTGATGTTTAGTCAAAAAAAATGATGCATTTGCTTGCACTGCCATAAGCACTCATATGCTCCCTTTATCTCAAAAATAAAGATTCGTTAGACAAAGTTTGTCTCCACGTGAATTCTGTTTAAGTACATATTTACACAGTAATTATGGCTCCATATGATTTAAACTCTAGTGAAATACACAAAAACATCAATGGGTGGTAACACAATACATTTTTTTCATGTTTTTTTTTACATGTTTCAATGGGCAGTCATGAGATTAGTTTAATTAAATTTCACACTGCTATCATTGAAATGTTTATTTTCTGTGGATTTAGTTTTGCAGTCCCAAATTTAGAAATGTTTTAGAACAGTTACTAGTCCATGACAGGAAGGAACTATGGCAGGGGTCCAACGGAATTCTTCAGCTTTTATTTCACATCATTCTATTATAACACAATTATGTCTATGGTGTGGCAATAATATATTAGTGTTATAATACCAACACAGTGGGTTATTTAGTTTAAATTTTTTACTGTGTTTTACATCTCTTAGTGAATTAAAACCATTCGGGAAGGCATGCGGTGGCCTACGGGTGAAAAATCTTGTTCCTGCAGAGATATTTACTTAAACCAAATCTAAGGAGATGACTTTCAGTATTTATGCAATAATTCATCACTATAAAATAAGAACTCCAGTCTTGATGAAGAGCACCGGTGCACACCTGGTAAGTCACTGGGGCATCTTCTGTGTCTTGTGATGTGGCCAGATGCAACAGGAGATTCAGGCAGCTTGGCCTAACAAAGGGCAATCCTTCCCTGATGTGAGCTAAACTATCCTCGGCTGTATGACTGAATGCTCAGCTTGCAACTGGCAATGAACAATCAGGTGACATGAAAAATAGAAGCTTCGGAGGATCAAAAAAGGATAAAAACAGGAAAAGGGGGGGAGAGTTCGGCATATGTTCCATATACAGAGAGATGGAAAAGAAAGTATTTGCTGATACTCGTGGCAAGCAGCTCATAACCTGCTACATTCAGTTTGATTTTCCATATGTCTTAGTAGACATGACTATGAATAGTCATAAAAAATTAAACTCGTCTTACTCTAAATACAGCAGTAATATTCAGCTCTCACCCTATTAGGCTCTGAAATTAACAGGCTGACTGTAAAGAAACACCTATCCAACTTCTCTTAATTTACCTGTCATGAATTACATTGAATTATGACTGATTCTTTTAAAATAGTTTTTTTTTGTTTTTTTTTTTTTTTTGTTTGTTTGTTTGTTTGTTTGTTTGTTTCTGTTTAATGCAAGACTTGCAAGGAGTATTCACAAGCAACTCAAAACATAACATTAGCTTTTCTATGCCCTGGATCTTCTCATAATCATTTATGTATTTTTTAAACATAGAATTCACTTTACAAATAAAGACTCATTACTATCAATGACCAAAATCTTAGTCTTCTCTTCATTACTTTCCATTTCTCAGATGAATCTTTTTTCTTTTTCTTTTTCTTTTTCTTTTGTTTTTTTTTTCTACTGCTGAGATATTTTGGAGAGATTTCTAGTTTGCTAGTGTAACAGTGACACTGAGAATTTCTTTTTGTCAAAGGAACAGGAAAGTTTAAAGCTCAGCAGCATGAGAGGTTTGGATTGTTTTTGCCAGTGCACATCACCTTTAAATTTATGCAAGTAAAATCTCGTATGACAAGTTTTAAAAATTAATCTGGAGTCTCTCACAATCCCCTACGGTTTTCACAAACTGAAAAGCATATAGGTCAAACTGTTGAAAGATGCCTCTGGATTCATTTTCCCACTTTGGCACATAAAAAAGCACCTGCTGATATACCAACCTTTTTTTCCCCCCCCAAATTCCACAAGCCCACCTTCCTTTCTGAGTGATAACCACCAGCAGCCACGCAGCCCCGACAGAGCCAAGGTGCTCAAACACAGGGACGCTGTAATCCACCCTCACACATCACCGCTCTGCAAAGCAGAAGCTCCCTGCATCGTTCAGGAAGGGATAATAACATGAGAGCTTCAAGAACACAGGGAGAGCCAGGGTGAAATCCTGTGCAGCATGGACATGGCCAGTCTGCTCCACAGGTTTGTTCCCCAGCACAGCTCAGACACTAACCAGATCCCATCAGACAGCTCCTGGTCCAGGAATCAGTTGCTCATCTGTTCAAATTTGACATAATTAGTACCTGCACAGGAATTTTTTTAAGTTAACAGTCTGCCATTTGAGAAATCCTTCTAAAAAAAGATTTGGTTTTGCTATGATAAAGGAATAATCCCAATAGTTCCTGTAGAAATTCTTTTCATTTAAGACTGAAACTAGAATCTGACAGTGACTAAAGAAATTGTATTTTGACAGTTATGAAAAGTTTGAGCTTTTTCTCTGTATATATTCTAGGGATATTAGCACTCTCCTAAACAAAAAGTCTGCAATTTAAACACATGAATGTCTTTTATACATGGAACATTGCTGTTCTTTTTCTAAATTGTGTTCCAATTTCTAGATTAGAAGAATAAAAATAAAAAAAAAAAACGTTTAAGTGACTCAAAACATTATGAAAGTCAAATGGCATTGCCAGCTTAGGATGAAGATTCAGGGCCAGTAATATTTTTTCCGAGAAATTCACCACAGCACGTTATTTACACAGCTTTCTCTCCATCATTAAGTCCAGCAATTGCATTAGCTTCCTTGACAGTTTGTCAAGAAAATGCTCCTGGTATGGTCCAGTTTCTCAAACAATTGAGGACTGCAAAATATAAGGGAAGATGTGGGGCAGCAGCAAAAGGGTTATCTTTGGCTATGTTATTCATGCAAAGGTGGCAATTTTCCGTACTAAGAAGCATTGTGATCGGTTGTTTATAATCTGACATAAAACCTGAATAAAAGAGTCATGGTTATGGTTTTCTCTCATACGTTATGGGTTTCTGATTCCTTTTCCTTTCACTAGTTTCTTGTAATGCTGTTTACAGTTCACATCAGAAAGCTGTGCTTTTGCTTGGTGTTGACTTGACTGGTATTTTACTCTAATTGTGCCCATTTTTCTGTCCAGTTTGGATTCTGAAATTGAGTTCAGAGAGAATGGTGTTGGGTAAGGCAGGCTGGCTGTGCTGCTTGACATTCATTGCTCACGGGCTGCAATTCCTCAGACCTCCCCCTGCTACAAGTCTCAGGCCCTCACGAGACCTCTCTACATGACTTTGCTTCACCTATGCATTTGCTGTGATCTCTGTTGCATTAGTTGATGGAGATAATTTCTTAGAGAAACCTAACGGTGAATTCATAATTTGAATGATGTATGACTAACACACTCTGCAGGGTAAGATTTGCATAGTTTTTTTTATGCAAATATCTGTAAGCATTTAAGCCTTCAAAACACACGCATGTTTTGGGTTACAGTCTTTTTCACTTAATGAATATTCTCTGCTGGACTATTTAGGGATCAACTACAAGCATCTTTGTTTACAGAGTAAGCTAATTAATACAGTTAATACAGCAGGGCACAGGGGTGAAACGTACTCCAAACACATACAAGAGTCTGCTGGTGCCACATGGTGTGACACGGATTAAAACCAAGGCAAGTTTGTTGACAAAGCAGCTAAGGTTCGTGCGCCTTTCAGATGAACCTCCAGCAGATTTCCAGTGAACTTGGGCTGATAAAATATTTCCCTTTAAGCAGTGCAAAAAGCAGGCACTTTTGAGTCCCTTCAAATTCTAAATATGTGAATAACTGATTTTTAAAGTTCATGGGTAGTTAACATTCTTGGTTAACATAATATATATATATTAGAAAGAGCAGATTGGACCAAAACAACAACCCAAAACTCCAAGTCCTTTCATATTTCATTTTCATGCATTTGAATAACAGCAATAACAATTAGGAAAGAAAAGATCTGATCAATACAGGGACTTGGATGCCCTGCGTAGGACTAATGGCATGGTTCAAATGCCCTCTGAAGGAAGCGGAGCAAAGACTTCAACACCTCTCTGCTGCTTCCCAGCCAAGTGCCCCGACTCCTGGCTACAGCTTACACTGGAGAAGGACTCTCGACGTGTCTCATCCAAGTTGCTCTAAAGTTAATCTAGGATTAATAGGTGTAGTAACGACTGCTCTGTATGACAGTCAGCAAACCACATTAGGAGAGTGATATCTTGATTACAGCTTCTGTTCCAGTGACTAATCCTTTACAGAAAATTAGAGCAATTGCCAAACAAGGAAACAAAGTGATGATACTAGGAGAATTCACACTGAGTATTTATAGCCCAGTCTGATATACCTGCCAGAATAAGAAAAAACAGTATTGATCACTGGTTCATTCAGGGCCTCACTCCATATACCAAACAAAAAAACAAGGACAGGCCCCACAAACTCAAATGGTGATTTTCTAAAAGCTCTCTGCTGCAGCGTAGGTTATTGTAGCGTGGGGGTTACACATACCTGATACACACTTAGTGAATTAGTTGGTATCTGCTAAGACTGGAGAGTAATCTATGGAGAATATGGGGATGAAGTGCAGATAAATGCGCTGCTCCAGGGAAAATGACTGCATGAGCACCCTTCACTGCCAGCACCACTACTTGACAGGCCAGCAACACCCCTTGCAATTTCAATCTAAACAATCTCATTAGCTTCTCTGACAGAAACCATCAGAGGTAACATTTGTCTTGGCCTCACAACGAAGGTGGAAGAAGACCTCCAGAGCGGTCTAAGGAGAGTTCTCTTTAAGCAGGCACAGGCAAGGCCCCTGCGGGAGTAATGCTGGCTGTGAAGGCTCCCTTAGTATGCAAGAGAGGAGAAATATTTCCATAATGCTGCAGGGCATACCAGTGTCTGTGGTTAAGTGAAATTCACTTTGAAGAATATGGATTGTAGGCAGGCATCCAAAGCCACATATAGAAGCATCTGATATAAGACTGGGCTGTGAGATCCAGTATGTTTAGACTAAGAAAGCTCAACATTGCTTAAGAGGAGTGTGGAGAAAAAAAACAAGACAAATTAGTGCTGTTACTGAAAACTCGGTAAAAAAATCATATTTATTTACTTTTAAAACACGATGGCATCTAAGAGACAACTCGATTATCATTTCCTGATGATGTGGAGGTGTTTATTCCCATGTGAACAAAGCTTTACCTGCCTCTGTCCTTATCTATTTATTATGAAGGACTTTCATCTGCAGTGTGGGCAACACAAGGAATTGCTCGCTTGCAGCTTGCGGTATCTGCTATCAGTGAAACCTCTCAGGAGAGTATTTTATAAACCTGGAAAGAGAGCCAAGGGAGCTCATAATAAATATAGAATAGCAATGCCCTCATAAATGAATGAATGAATGAATAAGTGAATGACTTGTTCTGGTAAATACAAAATATTTGAATATTGAATGCTTACCCTGAAAGCACTTCCAACAAAAATGTTTTCTTTTACTGCTACAGTTCATAGTTAACTCAAAGAAATCCAACGGAGGCTAGCATTGTTGGAAAGTGGAACTACTTTTTACAGATCCTCACAGATGTCTAAATGTGTTGCCTTATGGCACTGCAAAATGAAGATTTTTTTTTTTTTTTTTTTGGACTGATAGCTTTTCAAGTTGTTGACTGGGCATATCTTAATTAATCCCAGAACAATTTCTGAGATAGAGATGAAGCACTTACATTCCTGCCCACCCAATGCCTCTGGTTTCACAACATGAAAATGATGGATGTTTGGCCTGATGACTTCTAATTGCGCAGGGAAGCACCTGGTGTACCCCCATAGCATCCAATTTATCGAATTCTATTTATATAGAAAGAATCAATATGGATTCAGACTTGAATATTTTATTGTCCTGTCACTAGTAAAAACAAACAAATAAACAAACAAAAAAACTAAGCAACATGCATGTCTTTGAACTTGAAGCCTTGTATATCAAATACTAGCTGTGGTGCCCACCCAGTGGGCAGTGGAAGTCTTGATTTTTTCTCCACACTCCTCTAAAGCAATTTTGAGCTTGCTTAATCTAAAAGAGTGCTGGATCTTGCAGCCCAGTCTTAAAACAGATGTTTCCATATGTGGCTTTGGATGCTTCCCTACTCTGCAGTGGTCCAGAGACAGGAGAGCACACACAGATACACCCCAAGCAAACAAGAGTTACATATCCCATATGAGCATCTTTAACCCTGACTTTTCTAAACTGGAAAATTTTGTATCCTTTACTTAATTGCCAGCATTAGAATGCTTTAGGTGAAGCACAGATGCTTGAAGCCATCCAAAATCCACATAGTGCTGCTGCAGCCAGGACACCTGAACCAGCTCCTGAGTGCCTGTGAGGCTTCAGAGGGTAAGAAGCCCTAAAGGCTAGCAGCACCTAAGGCTAATTTTATTGGCATCAGACCCTGAAAGCAGTTAGCTTTCCCAGGGAAATAATATGACTTTTCTTAGATTTAATATTTAGAATGTGATTTAAGTGTTAATAATTAATGTTATCCTACATTTAATTTCTATCAGTGAAAGCAGTCTATTCCATTTCCAGTGGAAAGAAAACTGCGGGCGCTCTAGTATTTTATTAACACATTACAGTAGCAGTGTGAGCCTGTATAAATGTTAATTTGTTATAATTTTATTGCAGAATAATATTTACAGTATTTCGGAGCGGATGTATGTGATCAGCATTTTGTACCTGCTTGGCAAGTGTATCTGAACATCTGCTTTGATGGTTTCTGTTCAAAACGAACTGATTCCTCTGGTGCTGCAGCACGCTGCTAGCATCAGGGACCTGTCCCGTGTGCTGCTCACAGCCACTTCCACAGTGTATGCTCTTTCTGACAGATACATCATCACTGTTCGGCATATGAGAAAGCCTTTGGGCAAACAGAGTGCCAAGGTCTTTAATTAATGATGGTCAATGCTCTTTATAAAAGTGCTTGTAGAGGTATCAAAGCAATAACCTAGAAAAGTAGCACGTTGTGGGAAAGGAGGTGAAAGAATAGAAACTGTTAAAGCTGCAAAGAGTCAAGGTCAAATGGCTCTGCTATACCACACATTGTTTTTCCTCTGCTCCCTCCCTTTTCTTCCAAGGGAGCTGAAAACAGTATGCATATTCCCTGGAAGAACAGAAAAGTTGACATAGCGCATGAAATAAAATTAAAATTAAAAAAAATCAAAATGCATAGATTTTCCAGGAAAGAAACAATAATAATAAACAAGAGCAACAATCACACACACACACACACACACAAAACTGCTTTAAAACAGCAGTTTTAATATAGCACAAAAGAAACTGGAGAAAATAAAAATAAAAAAAAAATTCAAAGAGCATAAAAGAAAAAAAGAACAACTCATCTAGCACTATCATAAAAAGTGAAACAAAAACGTTCACTCTAAAAGCAGAATTTATACTTTCACAAAAGAGAGATGAAAGGAAACAATCGCATGGATTTTAGAATAACTGTGCATATATAACGGACCTGAAAATGAGTGCCTCAGTGCAGCTCAAAGGGATGTAACAGAGGAGATGCCTGAGAAGCCACTTGGCCTATTTCCCTGCTTTGAGACCGGACCAACTGTCATCAAAATAATTCCCGGGGAACGTTTGCCTAACCTGCTCTTAAAAACCTTTATGAAGATGCTTTTCTCAGCAAAGTAGTAATGAAAATCTCGCCACCTCCTTTGCAAGCCTATTCCCTGCCACATTTGTCTTTGCCTCTCCAAGTTTTTCCTCACGCCAAGCTTGTAGCTCTTTTTCTGCATTTGACCCCTGATTACCAGTCCAACTGCTGTGGGCACTGAGCACAGATTATTTCATGGCAAGTAAGCTTTTGCAGCCTTTATGGCTTATAATATCTTCTGCTTGCCCCCTCCTGACAGAAGAGGCCAGCCTTCCAAACTTTTTCCATGCACCCCAAATCCCCTGGTATGCAGTGCCCCAAACTCAGCGCTGCACTCCTACCGATGCCTCACGACCACAGTGAGCAGCAATAAACGATTACGTTGCCTGTCTTGCAGATGAAGCTGTCCTGTCTCAGCATTTTGTCGGGATGTTTGGCTCCCCGGCAAAAGGCTGGCATTGCTCGGCTCAGGATTCATTACACCCTCCACGTTCTTTCCTGAATCCCCCTGAATTTGAGCAGGTGATTACTCCAGTCCAAGTGCTTACAGTTCTTGCTGAATTCTGTTCTCACTGAAAGAAATCACATTGCTGTGATGCAGTTTGCTTTTGGCAAAACTATGCTGCCTCCTATAGACCATCCATCTATCAGAGGTTAGTGGCCTCAGAGGTGCTCACAAGCAGTTTATTTATGCCAGCATTTTTTCAGGAATTGAAGTTAAGATAACCAGCCTGAATTTTCTCTTGCTCATCCATTCCCCCTTTTTATGGTGGTCATGACACTACCAATAATTTTCTTGAGTAGATCCCACTCACTGTGCTTAAGACCTCAAATTTCTGAAGATCTCAAAGAAACTCATTAATGAACAGCTTTAGTTGCTGTCTTTATCTAAGAAATGCCCTCTGGTAAAATCCATCAGGCCCAATTCACTTGGGAGCGTTCAGCTCAGCAACACTTTTCTTTTCTGGTAGCTCAGCTCTGACAGTCAGCCATTGGCCCTTTTACAGCAGAGCCCACAGGTGTTTTTCTCTTTGAAGCAAAGGCCTACATGCAGAGAAAATCAGTGCTGCCTTCCTTCCATGCCCTGCTCTGAGCAGACTTTGGAGCAGCCTTCAGACTACAGAGCCCCCCATATACAGCAACCTAGCAGAAGGCAAGGACATCAGCATATTCTTTAGAAAAACCTTTAGTTTAACAGAACAGTAGGCTACATGTGCTCCAGACAAGCAAATACTGAATAATTTTTAAACTTGGAAGCAAATAAACTTCTGAATTTGCCTTCAAAATATTTGAGTTCACACAAACACATTCAGCTGTCAGAAATTTGTATGCAAGAAAACCTGTCCAAAAGATGCTCTAAGAAAATAATAACATAATTTGAATATTTGCTTAACAGAAAACTCTTATGCTGTCTGGTAAACTTCACCTTTACTAGTGGCAAGAAAATACTAAAATATATGCAAACCTTCCAACTTGCTCTGACTCTGAAATAGCCTGGGAAATTTACTCAGAGGAGGATTTATACAAACATGTGAAAATTGAATTAATATGACAAATGGAAGGATTTCCCTACACCAGCACACTGCTGAGACCATAAAATGAAGATTTTGGAAAAGAATTGCAGGAAGCAGCAGCAGGCACCCTGCTCAGGCTGCAAGTAACTGCCGACGCATGCATTCCTGACTCTGAATTACACAGGTGAGGCGATGCTTGACAGCCTGAGTCAGAGCAAAATCCTAACCAGCTTCCCCAAGCTTGGACGAGACAACAGAGATGCTGGGAACCCAGCTAGCAGGCAGCATGTGAAGTCAGTGAAGTATGGGAATTTGTTAGCTGGCAGGTGGGAAACGAAGGGCCCACCCCCAGGGTCCTGCAAACCTTTCTCATGCTGCACCGTGGATCCACTGCCAGCAAAGCATCAGGCATGAACCTGGTTCTGGCTAACTGATTATCCTTGTGCTAGAAGTGACGTGCAGGCTGATTGCTGGTTTATCTCCTGTCATTTGTATTTCATAGCGTGAGCCTTTAAACAAATCACCTGCCTCACACATGCAGGAGGACAGAGGGAATACCAAAACAAGGTGTGGGAGAGCAGTTTTACTCTATTATAACACAGATCATGTACCTCTTTGAGACTGCTTTGTATGCAACAGCATCACACACCATAAAACAAATCAGTAATTCCCATCTCTAATGCATCTCTAATCCAACATTTACCTCAATAAAGGATAATACTGCAACCTACACAACTGTGAAGCCAACGTGCCATAAATCACTACTAGATCTTTCCTTTTCAAAGAGAAAAAAACATTTTTTTCTCTGAATTAACTTTAGAGGAGCACAGACTTAATGGGTGAAACATATTTACCTGTTAACTTAAAATAATTTCAAGTATGCCAGGGATGCCTGAATACCTACAGTAAGGTAAAATTTAACCTCGTATGCTGTAAAAGAGCCACCTAATATTGACAGAAGGTTTAAAATACTTCTGTCTGAATAAAAGGTGAGAAGATTGTTTGAATTATCTGAAGTCAGACATAACACTCAACCTTGTTAAAAGTTACACGTTTTGAAGTTCTCTGCGTGTTGAAGAACACACTTTTCTACACAGTCTCTTGCTCAGCTGAAATAACAGGAAGAAACTTAAAAGAATTACCAGAGGTGAGCCAGGTTCTCTGCCCTGGGAATTACATCATGCCATTTCTACCACTGCTCATATGTTTCAGGACAGATGCCAGTGAGACCTGTGTTGGAATCTCTGCCTTTGGGTGATGGACTGTCAAACTGAGGCACTTGCACTTCTGTATTGCTGGGGTTAAGAGGAAAAAGCTTTCCCAAATAATAGCAGTAGCCATCTATTGAACACAATTTACCTGCAAAATCCACAAGGCATATCCATGCAGCCTAATGTGAAAATTCAGTATATAAATAGCTATAAAATACCACTTGCTTCCTGCTTGTCAAACCAATACAAACCTGTACACTGGAGAGAAAAAAATAAAGTCATGGCCAGGTTCATCTCTGATAGAAGTTTCCTGAAACCTATCATGGTACTCGATGGAGCAGCCTGGCTGCTTTTTAGCTCTGCTCGGAGCCTACACCACCAAGCCTGAGACAGCGTAGAGACAATACAGGAGGCAAATGCCAGGACAAACAAAATATCCATTCTCTGCTTTGGAAAGAAAGCCACTGCCATTAGGAACGCAGGTGTAAGGTGACTTTCCTTCTACAGTAACAATTTACAGAGCATGACACTGAGAGGAATAACAAAGAACCATTTCTGCTTTAGAGAGCTCCAATTCAATGCAGCTTGGAGCATGATAATAGACTTCACTCTTGTGACAATTACAAAGCATTAAACCTGTAAATCAGAGTCAGGCCAGTTTCAGCACTAAAACATTGCCTTGGGCAACTTGCAAGGTGAGGGAAGAGCTGATCCACCACTGTCCTTTAGAGGTAGTGAAATGAAACAATAAACGGGGGCAGGAGAAAAAGAAGAAACTTTCACATTGTGCTGTTGAGGGACTCTGCACATCAAAAGTGCCATAGAGAATTGTTCTGTGCCCCCAGATGAATTCTCCCCAAAGATACAGGTAAGAATTAGCTGTACAATGGTGGGAAGGGGAATTCAGTGGGAAATACACGCTCGGAAGCATTAGTAAATATGCCACCCTAGATATTTCACATTTCTACAATAATGTCATTATGACATTAAAAAGAAATGCAACAGAATACCTTAGAAAAGTCCTGTTTGCAGAGGACCCAAAGACTCAATGCAAAGAATGACCCAGAGAGGACTCACAGTAGGAAATAAATGCCAAATAAGTAAAAATACCTTGTGTTTTGGGGATGGATTCTTGGGTAAAATTCCATGTTGGTGACTCAGCCTACTCTTTGTAGAGGAAAAGATTTGTTTAGAGGACATAGGACAGACAAAACCAGAATCATCCTCTTGGCTCAGCAGGTTCTGCACGTTGGCACAAGCACCCTGCACTACCTCAGACAGAGCATCCCAGCTCTCAAGACCCTTTGGCCCTTGCCTTTGCATGGTGAGAGTTAATGCTTGGAAATTTTTCTGTGCAACAATCCTTGGTGTTTGCATAGCAGATGTCTCCTTCCTCCCTCTGGTACGACCTGGTAGCAACAATCCATGCCTCCACTTTTGCCATTTTATTTTCTTATTTTCATATTTCCTCCTTTGACACAGTCATCTCCATGCAGAATTAATATCAACAAAATGAGCCCAACTTGGTGGCATCCACAAAATCAACAGACATTTAACAGAACTATTTAACATGTATCATGGTGCATGGAACTAACTGGTAATATATGATAATCACATACATCTTGTGTGATAAACAGTTTCTGATTTCCTACCCATTTCTGTTGTCATGTTTTGACAGAATACAATAAACATACCTGCCACTTATTTCCTTGCTGGGGTATCCATCAGAAGCAACAACTTCACCACACATATTCAAGTTACCTGACCTGAAATGCAGTATTTCTGTATGCTGCCATGATCACAACACCTGAGAACCTCAGGAAAATTAATGAACAGTCTCTGAAGCACACCCTTTATCTTACAGACATAGAGCTCAGTTACAGAGAGCTTAAGGGCTTATTTAATTTCACTGAACACTGTCATGTAAGAGCTAGGCATCTACTCCAAGCTAATCATCAAAGCTCCCTCAAAAGATAATGAAGGGAATACACTTCCAGAGGTCACTTAATTACATTCCAAAATGCCTAAGAGAAGTAGGATGAACTACCCACTGGAAGTCAATTGGTCTCTCCCTTTTAAGATTACTGAGGCAGTCTAACTGCTAAGGCTGCACGCCTTACTTCTGCATACTGAAAGCTAGACTATGATCCCCTACCTGTGTGAGGACATCTGAGCAGTCGTTTCCACACCTGCAGCACAAGGGCATTCCTCCTGCCACCCAAGAAGCCTTCAGTTAGTTGTATGTGGGGTTCCTCAAAGGAAGAGGGCCTCTGCTGATCACAATCCAGGCAATAAAGTTGCCCATTGAAGCACTTATGATGAAAAACTGTAGGTAAGAAAGAAATTTATGGGGTGTAGCGTGACTTACAATTTTAAATAATTCTAAATAACTTAAAATAATTTTAAATAATTCCACTTTTTCTACTGGATAAATGGAGGACGTGGCTACTTGGCAAACACGGAGATGTCAGCCTGACTACTACCCAGATGTTTCGTGATATTATATCAGCAGCGTGCCTGCATGCTTACCATTGACATTATCTGTATGTGACAGCTTCAGCAAGGAGATGTTAGGCACCACAGACATCTGTTCATCAGTCCCACTGAACAGTAGGAAGCCTGAGGAATCATGATGTAACTCAGGAATAACCTTAGAGCACAACACAGATCCATTCTGGATTTCCAAACTCTGTTCAGGCCTTCAAGATTCAGCAGAAGGTCCATTAGAAAAGAATGGAAAGCACAGAAAAACTCATGCATAGGTCTACAGGAACAAGTTGGAGCTTTTTCTGACACCTTCCACTTTAGCAGTACAGCATCATCCTTGGCTGAAGTCTGTCCATGAGGAGTCCATTAGAAAGTTGAATAGAGCTATTCTCTTCCTATTAAATCAGATTATTCCCTGCCCCTCTCCTTTGACCATTTTTGTTCCCAACCCTGTTTTCAGCGTTTGAACACCCCAAATTTACATTATCAATTTTATTTCACTCATACTCTCTCTCTAGTAACCTTCTGCCCTCCTTAATATCACATAACAATGGACAACGACATGCCTCAACCTTTGGGAAGAGAATTGAAAGCAATCCATATGACTCATAAAATTGACCTTGCTTGTGCACCTAAAAACCTGAAAAACCTGAACTTAGATATTACTCTGCACGAAAGGAAGACTTTTGTTAAATGTTTTTTCCAGTAACTGTAAGCTTAGGTATACATATCATCTAACCAGACTAAGGGGAACGGAGAAGATGTTTGAGGAGCAAGGCACCTCTCCATTTGTACACCCAAAAGGGAAGTGGGGGATCTGAATCATCTGCTAGCTGCAAGCATTCTGAATAAAAAAGAATATATCCCCCTGTCATATTTACCTGCCACACCTTTCTATTGCCTTTTTCTGAGTGAGGAAGCAGTAGTAAGGATAAATTTGGCATGATTTCCAGACAAGTTTTCAGAGGCTCTGATCCATTTTTGCAGCATACTTGAAAACTTTGTCTTAATTCCAAAGGAAGCCCAATCTCCTGATCTTCAAAGTGCCTTCCCTAAAGATTTTGGCTTCATCACTATAACATAACTCAGGAGCTATGGGGAAGAGAGGAAGAAGGACCAGAGACCTCTTCATACTTCACAGGGCTGTGGAGTTCAGTGGCACCTGAAGGGGGTTGAACACATGCATTAAGTAACTGTCTCCAGCTATCCAAAATTCATGCTGCAGTTCCCGACTACTGCACCTCTCATACAAGTGCAGAGCCAAAAAGAAAGGTCTCTTAAAAATGGGTGAAGAGGGTGCTGATCAATCAAAGGGGAGATTGTGTTCATACTTGCTATGGTATGGAGTTATGTAAAGCATGACTCAAGTCACCGAATCTTGTTTTATAGAAGTCAGAAATCCATGGGTTGGTAATTAAATAAGGTTATTAACAATTAACAACTTCTGTAAAAGACCTATTTAAAAAAAAACCAAAACACCTTTCCTCCCTTAGCGTGAATAATAATTAGCATGCTGGTTATGAAGAAAATCTAACCTGAAACAGCTTTTCTTAGAGCTTATGCAATGTCCTGACATTAATTGATTTAAATACACATTCACAAGCTCCTGGACTGACTCCTTATGTCTCCATCTACACTGCAGAACTACAGACATCTGCACACACTCTGGCATTTGCTTAAATCCCAATGGCAAAAAGCATGCTCCACAACGAGACAACTGCAATGCCAGCACTACTCTTTTATCCCACATACTCTTAAACACCACGTAAAGTGAAAAAAATCAGAATTTGCAACACTTCAAAAGCTCAGGTCTGTGCTTTTGCCTGAGCCCTGGGAGACACTGGATCCCAGAGACACACACCCTCCACAGAGATGGCTCTGTCACTATGCCCAGTATTAAAAAGGAAATTTTGAACCCAATTTCAGCTATTCTAGCAGGGCACCAAGACAGAAACAATATCTGAAGAATCCAGACCAAAGCTATGTAGAGCTTTAAAAAGCAAGAACACGTTAACCTGTATCCTCAAGTGATTAGGAAAGGAAGGTGTCCTGTGGCTGGGACAGAAGGCACTTTTACATTTCTTAGAATAGATTTCCCCGGGGGTCTGAGACATACCTGTATTAAACCACATTCAGGAGGCAAACAATTAACTCTTCATAGCTGGCTGTCACAAGACTGCAGCCATAACTAGATGGAGATCCATTTAGTAAATGGGGGATGTGACAGAAAGGATATAAACTTTGATAACACAAGTTTCAAGGGTGACACTGGCACACTGGTAGGTTCACAGTCCTAGAAGTGTATCAACAGTATTCACCAAAACTGAATCCTATACATACAGTTTTTTGTGCCTTTTTTTTTTTCCCCTCTCTTTTATAGTGATATAGGAAGCAGCAAAGACAAACTCCTTACAGTACTTAATGCACCTCAGTACAGAAAGCTGTCCAGAAAGAAGATAAAGTGATAAACAAGGAGCAAAACCTTCTGCAGAAAGATTGTGCACCAAACTGAAGGAGGATGGGTTTATTGGCAACTGTTACACCTAGCACTGAATTCAACTGCCAGCTGCAGAGACCTCTACATTTCTGAAGCTGGGAAAGGATCACTCCCTACTTGTCCCAACTCTTACATTATTTAAAGCTCTTCAGAGGAGACAGACTCAGTTAAAGCCAATACACCCAACCCTACAGAACTTGGAAGAAATGAAAACTTCACTCTCTACTCATTTGTTCCCTTTAATTTATATTGCATTTACTTTATAATTGTGAAAAGACAAAAAATAAAAATAATATCACAAGAGTGGGTGATATTATTTCAATCCTTTTGTAAGTCTAATCCATTTTCAGATCAGTGCTCCATGCACATGCACTGGAAAGGCACACTGGGACATCAGTAAATTTTCCAGTACTATTTTTTTCTGATATATAATTATAGTTAAAAATCAATCAAAATACATTGCAAGGCCCCTAAGTAATATAAAACCCTAGTCCTATGCAGCAGCCACAGCTTTTCAAAGCATTTTTAAACTTTTTGCACAAACTGCTTCTTATCCTTTTCCAGCGTTGGCACAGAGCACGAGGGAAGTAGATACTCTTTTGCGTCCAATCTGAAGAGCAATTTGTATGTAGGCTTTTTTGTTTGTTTCCCCAAAGATAGCATCTATGAAATCTATATAGGTTGGGGGGGTTATTTTTTATATTTTGGCCTTAAACAGACAAGATAAGCTGTATTCTTTCACAGCTGGTATCCGAGTCCCAGCAGATCTCTATCTGCATGCAGTGTGACTATTTTCAAGCCAACAATGAATCACCAGCAGGAGGACGAGGCAGAGCGCTGGAGCACACATCTAGGTAGTTGAACTATAGAACAATCTCTATACAGTAATTTGGTTATTTCTGGAAGAAATGAACCATATGAGCAGCAGGTGTGTATGCTAATAGAATGACTTTGTGTTTTAATTAAGCAGTATTTCCCTACAGAGTAATTACATATGTTGTTTACTCAACTTTTTTTTTTTTTTTCTAAAAATGAAAAAATGTTTTTAAAAAGTACTCTCTTTCTTTCCCAGGCTAGAAATGAAAGATCTTAAGAACTTTTTTAAAAAGTACAGAATAAACTTGGTAGACCCTATACATACAGGAAAAACACTTGCTAGGTACAATTTCAAAAAGGAATTTATATAACAGATGGTGTTATCTGAACTCCCATCAAAAAATGTTTCAGCTCAGATAATACCACTGATTCTACTGAGTGAGAAATTTTACATCGATTGCCATGACTGAAAGAACACCAATCTACCCCAGTAGATATTGTGAAGTACCATTTGAAATACAGACCACAGAGTCTAAGGAAGAGAAGATATATTTAATGAGGCATCCACTTCCTAAGCTTCAGCAACAAATGGAACATTTTCCTCGAAGAATTTATTATCTCCAGAGCCTCCAACTACCTCGTATCACTCCAAAGTTGGTCTAATGGCAGAAGTTATCTCCTGCTGCACAACTGGCCTCACTTCTGGCCTGTGGCTACCACAGCTATTGCTATTATTCAGTGATTCAGCAAATATTCCCTATTATTCAGTGAATGAAAAAAGAATACAAAACAAAGCCTTCCTCTATACCCGTTTCTGCTGTGAAAAAGCACTACTATGTAGGCAATGTTAAGTTAACATTACAGAACTGGAAATAACAATGCAGCCAGGAGGCACCTGCTATTTCTTTAAGTATGTTCATGGATTTACAGCTGGGTTTTGCCTCTTCATACCAGGTGATGAGGGAAAATAGCATGGGAAGCAAGGCAATTCATGAAGGGCAGAAATGCTCAGACCTGGAGGTGATCTAGCTAAACCTAACAATGTCATCTAGAAACACAGACACAGGAACAAATAGCCAAATTCAGAAACACTATGTGCAAATGCAGCCCCTTTGACTCCTCTTATCCAGACTGTGTTCAGACCACTTCTGAGCTTCCTGCAAACAACACACATTGCTTTGTCTCCATCATAGCTGCTGTGAAGTCCGCCCTTTGGAAAAGAAACCTGCTTCATGCTTAAAGAGAATAATGCACAATGAGCAATATTTAATAGAAAGGATTTCATTGGGCTTTTTTTTTTTTTTCATTCCTTCTTTGTACAGAATTATACAGATTTAGATACCTTTGCATTTGTCTTAAATATAATTTCACTAGAGACACTGCTCTGGGTGTCCCCGCTGGAGCAGGGAGGCAGGATCACAAGACCTCCAGAGGTCCCTGACAATCTCAACCATTCTGTGATTTCCCAGAAAATAAAGATGGGAGATCATCCTATATTCTGGGAGAGATGTGTCAACTACATGTCATACAGCTATTAAACTGAAAAATTGAAGTCAAAAGAAAATCAGAGGGTGTTTCTAAGAGTTAAAAACCTCATTTTACCATGCCTCTCTTGTGCAGGCATATCTTTCTTGTAATATTTCAATAGGATTTTTTTTTTTTTCAGGATTTTTTTTTCTGTTCATTGTCCATGTGAGATTTGTG
This sequence comes from Nettapus auritus, assembly GCA_011076525.1. NCBI lineage: Eukaryota > Metazoa > Chordata > Aves > Anseriformes > Anatidae > Nettapus > Nettapus auritus. Next base: position 2,168,511 of record CM021770.1, read on the forward strand.
ATTTTCTGTCAATGTAGTGCTTCTCTGCATCCTCGAACAGCTATTTCAGCAACTTTCTTGAAATGAGGAGTATAGATAAATCAAAGTTTGTAAACAGCTAGCAAATCCAGCTTACAGTCACAATGATGCTCTCTGTAAATTCAAGACTAAATAAATATATAAATGATATATCCAAACCACTTGGTTAATCTTGAAAAAGCCAGAGATTGGGAAAGCAAACCAGGAAGGTTTTTTGTTTCTGTTTTTGTTCTTGTGTGTTTTGTTTTGTTTGTTTGTTTGTTTTGTTTGTTTTTTTCCCCCCAAATGAAAGATTTTATTTTAGAAGCACACTTTCAAATGCCATCAAGCTTGAATCTAACTTACCCAATGACTTTCCTAGCAGAATAGGCAATAAAAAACTTAAGAGAGAATAGTTATTATATTGGCAGGAATTGGCAACTGAGTAATTTTGCTATAATTAATCAGAGCCAGGATAGAGTCTTCCCATATCTACTCAAACATTTTCAGTGTGTTTTTTCTTTATAGCTTTATAACATGTATTTACTATTGCTTGTGGTTAACTTAATCTGCGTATTTTGATCTTAACCCTGAACACACAAATGCTGGTGGTTTTAATACCAAACTCCTGAAATCACAATAAACTTCACAGGAGGCTTTCAGTACAAGGAGTCCATAAATGAACAGCAGGGAGGAAAAATGGCCAATTTTGATAATCACATTTTTTAGAAAGGCCCTAAGAATCACAATATACTACTCAAAACGTTAGCTAAACAGAAGATACACTACCCAGAGACAGTAACCACTACCAAATATCTGTAGCCCAACTGTGTAAGAGATAGAAAATGAGCTAATCAGAAAAATACTACTTTTAGGTTTATCACATTTTACCAGTAAACCTCAAGCAAAATTGCTAACATTATCTCACGTCTCTCGTTTTTCCTCTTCATTTGCTACTTAACATTTATGCATTTTTAGAGCTAATTCTATCACTGCGCCTCAAAATCTCAGATTTGAACTCAACAGCTATTCATTTGGAACTTTATAAGTTATCCTCACATTCTGACTCCACGGTCAACACTGAGAATAATTAGCTAGTGCCAAAAAAAAGATGCAGAATATTAATCAAGAAGCCAGACACAATTTACCACCTCTGACAACACAGAACTCCTCATGAGAGGCCCTCAACGAGTAATGAATTGTGCCTAGCTCCAGATACAGCTTTGTCTGGGTATCCTTTCTGCCACCAATTTCTGTGTTTCCAGAGACTAAAAAAAGATGCAAGATTACTCAGCAGAGATGCCAGAAATACTGCACTATTAAGGAATTTCTTCATCTCTCAGTGGAACTTCTCCATTTTGCATAGAAACTAGTTTTTGCTGTAGGATACACATCAGTATTTTTCAAATCTCATCTTTAAAAAGGAATTCAAAATTCCTTTAAAATAGGAATTTAGTCTTTTCAGTTAAGGTGTCTGTGTTGCAAAAGCCATCTACAGCACTTGAAAACCCCCTCACAGAGGGAGCTGGATGGAGCAGGGAATAATACTATAATTTTAAGGTACCTAATTAACACACAGATACTGTTCTTGGTGTTCTGAGGTTATCACTTCTGTGGTACAGGCACATGCAATGGAAGAAATGCAAAACAAAACAGACTTCAAATTGTATAATTAATAAACTACTCTTTTGTTTTCGATTTCTTCCCTTTACTAAGGGAAAACAATACACAACAAAAGAAATGCATGTGATTGTCTCACACAGTATTAAATGACTGCTTGCTTTGGCTCTCTGCTTATTGCAAAAAGCATAGCAGTCTGGTCTCATCCATTCAGGTGAATTAAGACACTGATCCTGAGTATGTGAAAGGGAAATAAGGAAATTCAAGCATTATGGATAGAATAAACAAGTGACAAGTCTCAAATTCCTCAAAGGCAGATGCTACACTGCAGTCATCATCTCCAACAGCTTGCCTGCCCCTGTCCTCCTCCTCCTGGCTGAGTGGAGGAGCAGGACCTACAGCAGGACCTGTAGCTTTACTACATCTGTAATGTGAAGACATGGCTCCACAACACCTGAATGTGACAGGAAAATCAGCCATCCTGATCAACTGGAATTGCCATATAACCCTGGTGCAGCCCATATTGTGCATATCAACCTGTGAAAAATAATTATATATTTTTTTTAAAAAAACAAACCTTGGAAGCCCTAAAAGGTGGTTGTTTGACCATAACTCTACAGTGCAATGGTTTTCCAAAAGGATGACCGGGGTCCTTGAAGAACAGAACAGAGATTACGGTAAGATTATATTGCTACTTACTTGGTTGGACTGTGGTTGAAACACCAGACCGATGTTCTGTTTTCTTAGTGTAACCCAGGGGTCTAGAAACCAAGAATACTGAGGAAAAAAAAAAAAAAAAATTAAAGGGCTAGAAGATATACTGTAACATTACAAGTTACAGTAGACCCTAATTGAAAAATTTACATGTAAATTGGATGTTCTTCCAAACAAGACACTCTAGTTTCAATGAAAATTAGTTAGGGATAACTCCACAGTCTAGAAAATATAACCAAATTATGACAAGAACTCCTTTACAACATCCAACTGAGGACATTTTCATAGCTAAATTACCCATCCTGGGCACAGCCTAATCTTGCACTGAGAGTTGATAAGTGAAAAACAAGACAACACAGGACCTTCATTTCTAGCTTAAATTAGTTTTCTCTCAACAGAAAAGTTATTTCTGTTTAAATATGAAATATGCAAACAAGTATTATGCAATTTTGGTTGTTTCTTTCATACCTAGCATCCCAGAGCACTGGCATCAATTCTCAAGGAGATTTAGCTAGCTGAAATGTGAGGAGATTATTTGGCTCTCTGACTTTTTTTCTTCCTATACTGAGACAAAATTAGTTTTTATCTGCAAGATTTTGAAAGTAAGATTTTTAACAAATTGTATTTAAGAATTTACAGACATATTTGCCTCAAAAACAAACAAACAAAAAGTTTCACATAATCAGACTGTTGAAGAACATTCGAGTAGAAGGCAATTATAGTCTCTGCAATGGGAGAACACTCAATTTACTACAGTCTTAATATACTCGCATACACATGATGAGCCACATGGAATAAATGTAAATTGACTTCCACACAATATTCAGTGAAAAAGAACCAGAACATTGAAGTATGTCACTGAACGTTCACCCAAAGTACAAACTACTCAGAAAATGCTTCTGTGTGCAACTTACTTAATATCCTACCTTTACATGATTAACAGTTTTGCTTCAATATTAGAAAAGAAAGTTGTAAATCTGATAGAACTCACTATGCAGCTGCTGTGGAAAAATACCAAACCAATCTTTATTTCTCCTCTCCTGATATTTACTTGGAACATATTTCTGACAAGTTTAGTAGCTAGTCCTCCTCCTCAGATTTCTTACCAAGTCACTTAAACATTACAAACTGATATATTATTACACATACTGATGAGACTATTCAGAATTCAAATGCTGTACTGTTCTCTAGAAAATTCACAGTACACAGATTGGGGTTTTATGATCCCCCAAGTCCAAATTTACAAAGCCCAACGATGCCACTAAGAAATAGACGAGCTTGCTGATGGTAGATTTTCACTTGATGAAACACGGTTCCTTCCTCTTGCTGTTTGGATGACATGCACTATGCTGTGCATTTGTTCTTGCTGAAAAAAATATATATATAATTTCATGAAGTACACAGGGCTTGTCATACTAGTCTTATGGATTTCCTTGCAATCATATTTTGAGAGTATTATCTTATCTGTGCTAAAATAATAAAGTCAGAATTTATGGGGAGAAGAGGACTTGAAAAACCTTTCTAGCAGAAATATATTTATTTCAGCTGAAGGCCTTTAGTATTACTTAGATTTTCAGAATCAGACAGGTGTAATTTCATTTATTGAGTGTTTTCTCTATATTTTGCAGCAGGATAACATCAAGAATAAAATGAAAATGATTTATAATGTAATGCACATGGAAACAGAATGCATTTAGAAATCTGACTATGATTTCAGTCCAGGTAAATTCAGAAACATCAATATCCACTAGTAAGAACAGACTGCTGTGGTACATGGAAATATTTGATGATAAAAATATACCACAGGGACTGTGTGGCTGACCTTTATGTGGATGTCCAGCTTGTAAAATCTTCAAGAAAAGCCAGAATGAGGACAAATTCATTTGAGAGTATTTGATTCCTCATCTGAATTGAAAGTTACCTGAACAAACCATGGAAATACGGTCTAGCAGGTATACAACTGGCGTTCACCTTCGGCAGTGCTGCTTTGGGCACTTGCTGTAGGTCATTAAGAGCAATTAATGCTATTCTACTGGACAACCTATTGTGGATAGGAAAAATAGCCTTTCAACATAATTCTCATGAATAGTGAAATGTGAAAACTGAGCTCTTACATGGGTTTTTTAGGAACTGCACTGAAGAGAACAGAAAGCATAAGATAAAGGGAACAAAAGTTCTTTCCATACCACTTCCTTGCTATCTCCCAGTACACTTACATGTATTCTTACCATTTAAGCCATTAAGCCTCTTACCATCTTAGCCATTTAAGAAGCATTCAGCCAAAACACACGTTTGCCCTACAGGTGATAGGCTGATGTGCCCATCAGGTAAGACCATGATTTAGACAAGCTGAATGTCCTTTGGTGATACATCTGCTGATTATCATGGAATGCTGGTTTAGAATGAGCAACTAACTTTTGCATGGCTACAATTAAAAGTGATAGGTTCACCTACAGTACTAAGGAAGGTCAGTTTGATCCAAAAGCTACACTAAGGAAAGGACTCCCACGTACAACTCATGGGAAGGGAAAGAGAGTCCAAGAGGAGGGATATAGAAGCAAATCAGATCACCAGAAGCAGCGGAGGTGTGGCTGAGTGAAGATGTGAAGTTATACTCTAACTTATTGCCATGCAAAACAAATGTTTATTATAGTGTTTGGGACTAATATGGGGGAGCAGATGCAACTGTGGAGCCCTGTGGTGTTACTTATTTTCCATCCCTACCTTAGGCATGTCAGGATTGGAGCTGGAACATTGTGTCCTCCTTTTTCACCATCCCTGAATGTCTGAGAGCAGCTGCAATGACACTGGGCACTGATTGCAGGGCTCCAGTGGATGCCAACTCACAGCGAGCTGGAAGGACTGAGCAGAAATTGGCAGTATCCAGAGCTGGGAATGGAGGACTGCATCTGAAAGAGGCTTATAGGAAAGGCCACTGTTACCAATTGCTGAGCTACAGGAAAGCTGATTTTCCACAAGGCTGGGAAGTTGGACACTATACGAAGCAGACCTCTTGTAACATCACCTGAGAGCAGGATTCATCTCTTTAATCACCAGTTTAAGCCAGTCATCTGGACTCTTGCTATATTTGATGGAAAGGGATAAATATCACCAGAGGTGATTCAGCCCACCAATTTTAGCTAATTATCTTAGGATGATATAAGCCATCCTCTGGAGGAGTCTTTTCTTTTCTATTGATTACTGAACAGGCCTGAGGTACTTGCCAAGGCCAGCTGTTAAATGATAATTAGGTTAGGTGAGACCAAACAATCACAGAAAACAAACCGGAGACTTGTCGAGTTTAGGAATTGGTCCCATAGCCTTTTCGTAAATGTAGGAGGCATCAACAAAAATATCCCTCACAGAGATTTCTTCTCGCTGAAGTAATTTCCGTATTTTCTTTTTCCTTGCAGAAAGTATATGTGATGTCATTGGAAAGGCATGCCTACATACTTCTTCAAAGGATACAGAAACCAAAATCAATGGGAGAGGAAACACAGAACATGTTTATGTACCAAACACAAGACTCCATGATATCGCTGAAACACATCTGTGGGGCCTTCCACATTGCTGCACCTGTTCTCATGATACATTTGAGCTACATACATATGCAAATAGTCTTCAAACCTTAACCCAGCAGCATTTCTATAGCTTCATGTAGCACTGAAGTTATGGTAGAAGCTTTTCGTTGTTGAGAGAGGGGTCTTCTGGGGGAGAAGGGTAGACTCCTCTACTTAATGTAACTATAAACACAAGTAAATAGTAGAAACATGAAATAAGTCTATAAACTTAATACTATGAAACAAATAAATGAAATTTCATTTCTAAAACTCAACTCTATACCATTACTATGCTTACATTCATGTGCGTGTGCACGTACTTGCATGTTCTCTGCATAGGTCCTGCAGCAGTTCTGACCTGAGGAATTCCGTCCCAGAGCTGTCACTAGAAGAACAGAAAGCTGGTCTTGAGACCATCTCATCTAGGTCCCTGCCTGAAGACACTCCATCCCCTCTGCTGTCTCTAATCAGCCCCCACATGTGCGTTACTATCCCCATTGTTCGAGTTTCCCTAAAGCCAAGCTCTCCTGTTGCAATTTCAATCCACCACTTCCTCTCCTGTCTGCAGGGAACATGCAGAATAGTTTGTTATCTATGCTCTGCAGCACTGCTTCACTTGCTGTCTCCCCTCTATCCGCTCTCCTTTGCGGGGGCGGGTGCCTAGCCACGGAATTTCCATCTGTTCATTAGTATCAGAGCAATATGCTTTTATACAGATCTTGGGTAGATAATGTCCTAAATAATTTTAGAAGAACGGATAAATTCATTTCAACAGCTAAATTCAGAACAGATAAATTTATTCTAGCATCGCTTAAACCTGTTTTGTCTGTGTAGTTGATGTACAGTCTGTAAATAAAGCCCGGTTTAATGCTTTTACATTGCTTCATCTTCTAATCCAAATTTTAATTAATTATATTCTTCTCTCTTGCTCTGCCTCACAGCAGCAACAACTTGCAGTGAAGTTGATGGCACTTCGAGATGGACATTTTTACATTCAGATTAAAGCCATCTCAGCTACAGACAATGGCCCAAAGAAGTGAATTACATGTCAGACTTACCACTCAACAACAATGGGGTCTTCCTATATTCTCCAGTCACAACTTGCATTAGAATTATGGATATGTCTGTCTGTATGTGTGTTGGGCTTGTTTAATAAACCTGTGATTTTCTCCTACCAAAGCTAGCTTGTGCAGTGACTTATTCTGAAGTGTCATCCAGAAATATCACTTGGAGCCATTAAAAGTAATCCATTCGCTCTCTCACGCCTCTTCACTTTGTAATCAAACAAACATAATCACTTATTGTTCTTGGTGAGACAGCTGTGCCCTGCAATTCTCACCTCTACCTGCTTCTGTAAATCCATCTGCCACATGCCTGTATCTACTACATGAGCAGTGTGAAATGCTTTTAAATTTTGTTAGACCCTGTTGTGAACACAGGGGCATGACACTCGGGAAGCAATAAATAAATAAAAATTGCAAGCAGATTTATTACACAAGAGACAATAGAAAGAAAAGCAATGAAAACCCCACAACAAAGCAGCAGTTCATTTATCAAAGATCTGTTCATCCAAATATGGCACCACTCCAGCAAGACACACTAGTTTGAGCAGAACTTTAAATATGTGATTTGTCAAACAGAAGTCAACAGCTTAAATGATCTGCTGGACAGGGAACTAAATAAATCAGATGTATTATTTCATTTAAAAACAGATTTGTTCCATAAGGCCTTCCTGTGAAATATTCTACAGCACTTGAGGCCTCAGAAGTCAGCGGGGATTTTCCTATCAGAGAAAACCTAGTGAGAAAATATAAAGAGAAATGAGAGGGATCATCAAAACGATTCATGAGTTATGCAGTGATTTCAGTTATTTATAAACTAATTCACTATTTTTCTGGAACCACTTTGTCCAAAGTATTTCCTCACTGCAAGCCACCCGACTGGTATTAACATAATAAAAAATAATTTCAGCCTACATCACTACTAAACTGGCAGAAGTCATGCCTGAGAACAGAAAGCACCATTGCTTCATCAGCAAATTTGCTGCCATACCTAAATGATATCCTTCTTTAATTTTCTACCCTGTTTCCTCAGAGCATGTACTGCTTATTCCTCTATGCAGAGCGGAGCCGACAATGGGCTGACAGTGCTCACCCTCTGAAAACTCCATTAAAAAAGCATTAAGATGGTGATACAGAACAACAAAAGCAATGGAGAGCTCTGCTCCTGGAGACAAGTACCATATGCCCTCTCATACTTTTCCCAACACTACGCATTATGTGATCGGGTTGCTTAATTATGCTGAGGTGTTGAAAATGTATTTGTGTAAGGATAGACTGGGAAGCCCTGAGGTTAAAATATATTAATGTATTTGTTATTAATACATGTTGGATGCACGAATAAAACAGGATATCCTGTGATCTATTTAAAATAAATTAAAAAAAAGCTTGCTTTTTAATAATATTTAAATTACATGTACAGTGAAACAATGCTTTACCCTGTTATTTCACTGAGGAATAGGATTTTTTGCTTTTTTCCCTTTCCTCTCTTCTTCCCTGCCTTCCCTGTGTCCATTTGCCTAACTAGGTTATATACACAAAAAAGTCTACAACTGCCAGCAGAGGCCTTAGTGATGTTGAGAGGAACTTTAGCTGACACTGACTCTTCAGATGCTGACTGACCTCTCTGAAGAGCTGCATCGCTCTGGAAAATGCAAACACCACGGCCGTTAGCAACCTACATCTCTCATCAAAATTCTGCCTTCTCGTGGCCCGCTCACTGAGGCCAGCTGTGTTTACAGCAAGCTTCTGAGAACAACTCATCAGAAGTTTGGGCTCTAATGGTCACAGTCTGAATTTCTCTTCCTGCTAGCACAATAGACAACGAAGCTGGAAAAATAGGTATTGTAAATAAATTCTGTGATAAAGACAGCCCTTACTTTGGCCTGAGATGGCTTTAATCTACTTTTTCATACTAAGAAATCTCTGAAGATGTCAGAAGCAAGATGCCAGGACTACTTATTTGCTTTTTTGCCTGCTCTCTGCAAGGATTGCTCAATTCCAAATGAAACAAATGTGCCAGAGCTGATTTACTGAATTAGCAATGGATGGGGCTCAAAAGCATCTCTGAAATGCATTGCCACTGCCCTCTGTGAGCTTGCAGCAGGTCATTATAAAACCTGAGCTCCACAGACTGCTAAAGAGAGGTCCTCAAGTCTCAGCAAAGAGCTCAGGAGAAAAAGCCACAAACCAAAACTGTGCTATTAAAGCAATCAGCCTCACCGTGTCAAGGTCTTACTTAAACAGACTTGACCTACCACACCTTTTCATGTGGCAGAATCAGAGGCTGGGACTGGTGCTAACTGCCTACATTTTGTCCTAGAAAATGGATTTAAAATATGCCCTAGCTATATAAAATAATAAAACGGGAACATTTTAAAAATATATGCTGTGCGGATTGATTTGTACTTGTCACTTTAAATGATGTAAATTACAGACCTATAGTTTTGTAAGAGAAAAACTCCAACAATTCTCAGCATACCTTTCATCTATAATATCGAAGTGCTCCAAGAAAGCTGGCACGTGGCTCTGCAAAGGGAAATGCGGCGTAGAGGCACAGATCTGCAGAGATCATGTGGGTGCCCCAGCTCAGCACAGGGCTGCAGCAATCCCCACCCCAAGCACAGTGCCAGGCAAAGAACGGCCACGACGACTTGAAGTTCTTCAGAGCAGGCTAGCGTCATTAGGGAGAGGAGCCGGGTCATTCAGAGAGCACCACGAAGAAAATCAGCAAGCACGAAAGCATGAACTGCAAGAAAAGAATGGAGAATCTGGGGGGTTTATTTATTTATTTATTTTTAATTATAAAATGATGTGAACCCTCCATGACAGCAGTTTTCGATTATGCAAAAGGTTGCTGTCAAGGAGAAGGAACAAAACTATTCTTCACAGGATAGGACAAGAAGGGTTAAACTGCAGCAAGGGAAATTCAGTTTAGACATTAGGGAAATCTTTCTAGCTGTCAAGATAGTTCAGCATCGAAATCAATTGCCAAGGGAGAGTAGAATCTCAATCACAGGAGGGTTTAAGAACAGGCTTGCTAATTAACTGTCAGGCATGGTTTAGATATAATTGCTCCAGCTGGGGCAGGGGGCTGAACTACCTGACCTCCTAAGGCTCCATCTAGCTCTATCTGCATTGATCATAAGATCTCCAGAGCCTCAGAATAATCTATGTCCCTCATAAATTATATAAAGAGGAAATATATATATATAAAAGCAAGCCTAAAAGCTAATTACTGATGCTATGTCTGTATTATGTTGCTGCTGTCTTAATAACTTTAGAAATAAATCTATAATGTTACCTCTAATAATAACATATAATCAAACATTTTAATGTATACCAGTATGGATATTTTAGTCTGATTTTAATGTGCAGCACAGATTTTTTTTTATTACTTTTATTTTTGGTATTTGAACCCTTCATTGATTGTGATCACGTTTTTGTACAGACCCTAGCAGGACCTGAGGCCTATATATGTGTAATACACATGTATGTATATGTAACAGCAGGAGTACACAGGTAACAGAGATAATGAAAGACAGTTCTTTCTAATCCTCCATTCGGCTAATCATGTATTAAAACCACCTAGCAATATTGCAGTATCACTGAGAGATTAGTTCCGACCCAAGCACGCCTGAAGAGTTTCAGCTTTGTTTCCAAGCTGCAGATGGAAAGAAATATTCTTGCAGGACACCTCTCCCAGCATTACACTATTCTACAGAAATGAAAAATTAAAATTCATGCAACTGAGACTAAGTTGACAAGACCCCTTTCCCTACCCTATCTGTAATTAGCATTGCTGTCATGATGCAGCAGTCCATCATTCTTTTCTACTTACAGAAAACTGGTCAAACTCTTATTCCTTTCAGTCTGCATAGCTAAATGGCTAAGAGGCAAAAAGAAATTGGATCCTTTACTTTAGGAATCCCCATTCTCTTTGTTAATTGGAACTGCAGAGGAAAAAACAATGTAATAAAAAGTAATAAAACTAGCTTTGAAAATCTGATTAAAATATGAAGAAAAAAAAAAAAAAAAGTTGTATCTTTCTTTAAGATTCCCCCAAATATTGCAAAGGATACACAGGTGGTACCTTAATTTGAGAAAGGCCAAGTGTGACCGTGGCAGAGAGATGCACTGTGGCATTTTCACAGTGGTACTTGGTGGGCTGCTGGACCCCACGCCTGCAAGCACACGCATGCAGATTATTTCCCTGGTGGCAGCCAGTTTTGTTGAGTGTCCCCACAGGAGAAGCTTCTGGCCATCATCACTGTTTAGTCAGGGGAGCCAGACCTCTCCAGGAGGTTATCCAGAGATCCAGGGGAAGTATTTGCTAAGCTGCTAATTGCTTTTTTGAAATCATCCTCTGGCAGTGCCTCTTCCCATACATTAGCCAGGCTCCACAGACAATGCAGACCCATAATTTAGAGATTCTCCGGGCAGAAAGACATCCTTGCTTCATAACTCTGTTTAGCCTAAGGGTATTGAGAAGTGTGGCAGATCTCGCTCGACTCAAAATACATGCATTTTGCAATACCATTGCTTCTTCGCAGTCACTTTTTAAATTTCTCACGTTACATGCTATATTGGGTATTGGAAATTCATATTTGTATTTACACTTTCCACTTAGCCCTTTAATATTGTAGTCACAGTGCTGGCTCCATTTTTCTTTTTTCATTTTTTTAATTGGAAAATACTGATAGCAGGAGAAATTAGTCATTTGAATCAAGTGATCTTGTTTGTTTGTTTTTTGCTCTGCTCTCTAAAATAAAATCTTGCCAAGAATAATACATAGCCACATACACATCATAAAATATTGGGCCAAGATACAGAAACTTGTAGAAAAAAAATACTGACAGTATTAACCGGAACAACTTATTATTCCAATAAAGAACAAGCCCAAGAATTCAAGAAAAAGGGAGAACTGAAATAAAATTTAGCAAAATCCCAAATCACTGTAATCTTTACTACACGCATTGCTAACCAGTGGCTGGCTCTCGTTTGTGTGCTCTTTTCCATGTGAAACTCTGGGTAGCAAAGCAGAATATTTGACAAGCTCTGGGTGCTGCTTTACTTTTTATTACACCACTCTGTTCTATATTTTTAATTTGATAAAACAATTCTACCCTCACATTCCAAGAGCAATTCTTCTGAAGGCTGCTGATCCTTTGGTGAATACCAAACATGAAAGAGGCAATGCAACATTTGTCAGTGACGTCCCTACAGCCTGTCATTTACCTGAGAAAGCTTTTTGGTAAATATTTCAAACAATAGATGAAGACATCTTAAATGTGTTCTTCTTATGCCACAAACAACACATTTTTAGTATAAAGCAAATATTTGTCATATGAATTAAATGCAATTCCCTCAAAGTTGCTTTTTTCCCCTTTGTCTGCTTTAATAAAATTTATAATTCCTTAATAATCTCTACCATTTCACATAAAAGTTGTTGCAAAAATATCAGTATCAATCAAATATATAGCTAGGAGCTTCCATACCTGCATTTAGAAGTACAGTAAGTGCCTGCTAAATATATGATTATTTTAGAACTGCTGCAGTATTACAAATGAGCAAGATAAGAAGCCATTTGTTTGGAGTTGCAGTTTTCCAAGAACTCCACTGAAATGTTTCATATTGCACACCACTACCCCGTAACACAAGATAAAAGGAACAAGAGTGTTTACCGCCTTCTTAATGAAGAAAAAAAATCTGGCCAGTTGTTCAACATAAGATAGAGTTTATTAGATTGTCTGCTTCTGTAGTAAACAGATCTGTACTTTGTACACAGGTTATTTTATCTAAGGCTATGTTATATTATTCTCTGTGGGTGCTGTCCATGATAAATGTTTGTTTGCTTACGGGTAAGAGACCATAAAAATAAAAATTAAAAAAAAAAGAGTAAGAGAAGGAGTTTTTAAGCTTCAAGTATATTTATCTGTGGGCTACAAAGGCAAGTCACTAGGAAACGCAAATTCCATACACAAGAAATACAGGTTATACTGGTTCTTTAGGGACCAGGACGATGGATACAAAGACCTGGGTTAAGTAAGAACCATTGCCTTCATGAAGATGCTGAAACAAACTGCATCAGAATCTATCTGGACTTTTACTACTTCCCTTAGACATGGCTGAGTAAAACAGAGAAACAAAACACCCTCTGGAAAGGTCACTGCAGCAGCTTCCCTTTGCCACTAACCACCATAAGTATCCTCCTTACACCACAGCACATGCAGTCTTACACTGTATCACATTTACCCAAAGCTACTGAATAATTTCTAAAAGTTCTTAAATGCAGTGTTTTAGTTTTGCTAGCTACACACAACATATTTGGTCTATATTAATGAAAGCTACCCAGACAAATAAAATGCTATGTCTCTAAATGCTGTAATTCATGACCTTTTAAACAATTGCCACAATTTAGATAATCCATCAATCCATTTGCTTTTCTGTGAAGGTACACTATTAAATTTACTAACATTAAATCTCTTTTACATAAGGTATATTACAGAAAAACAAACTAAAATTATTGGGTGCGTTATTTTAACAGGCAATTTACAGAGTCCAACATCTGACATGAGTATATTCAACTCTGAGGATTACATAAAGAAAAAAGAATTGTAGAATCAGCAAAGGTTACGTATCCCGAACTCGTATCAGTTTCTTTATAAACCTAGAATTGAAAGCATATCTGGTAATGATTTAAAGAACTAGGAAGAGAGATATCTCCACCACAAACAGCCAAACTGCTGAGCTGATACCTGTGAGATAGAAAGGAACATGAAGCCTCTTGTTCCACCACCCTTGTTTGACTAAATCCTATCCATTTTATCCCAAAGGTCCCCTGCTCAAAAAAAAAAAGCTTTTTTTTTTTCTTTTTTCTTTTTTTTTTGGGGGGGGGGGTTATTTATTTTCTTTAATAGATCAACTTTGACAACCATCAGGCTATGCTTCCCATCATCAACCTATGGCACTATATCACCTGAAGGAATACGAGTGTCCCCACTGCTAAGTGTCCCCCTGTAAAATAGACCTTGAGTAAGTCCACAGCTATGCTTCCTATCGAGTTCTCAACCACCCTACCCAACTATGCTCTTTTTGCTCATACTCTCTGAATTGCTTTTTTTGGTCATTCTTTGCATTCCAAGTTCCTGAGCTAATCTTGAGTTCCTCTTGGATTTGTCACCTTTGAAGCCTTGTCACATAGTTAGGGGCTATGTGCTGGCATGATTACCTGTATTCTGTACTTAGCTCTACAAATATTTATCTCCCCTCTCTTACTGTGCCACCAAGCCTATTAGAGTTTCCTTCAAGAGGGAACACAAAGCTGTCTAGTTTGTTAATCCGGATTAAGCACTAAGTAAACACACACTGAAGAGCAGTACTTCACCAGTGGCTAAAATAACTCGCCCCACAAGAAGAAGAATGCAGAATGGGGCTGCAGAACATTCACTGCCTCTGCCCTAGCCCTCATCCACATCTGAAGTCAAAGGCTGAGGACTTATATCAAACAGAATTAGTGCTTTATGAAGCTTGCGATGAAGAAAATACTAAAATTAACAAAAATAACCTATCTATGCACTTGAGTTAGACATGATGAAACAGTCTTTGACTTAACTGCTTCAAAATAGTTTTATAGTCCTTCAGCTTCCCCCTTTCTCCTTATTTGGTGGTATTCTTGTCAGATATCTGAGGCTTGTACAGCGTCCCATGCAAAAGTCTGCTGTTTCCTAAAAAAAAAACTCCTTGTTTCTTATCTCCCAGACCCGAGTCTCAATGTTCGTCCTTCAAACACTCTATTTACATGAACTGCTGGACCTTTCCTTCTCATGATACAAGAACTATGTACACTAATCACTGTTTTTCTTTGGTAGAAGGTTATATGCAGCCTTAGTATTATTCCATACTGACACGAATTAAATTAACACATTTCACATATCGTGTCTTCTCCATATAGTGAAAACTCTGAAAAGTTTATAAATCAATATTTACTTCATTTACATACATCACATCTGTGGGCATATTAATACAAGTAAGATAAACTGGAAGTTTATGACTGCAGATGGTTGTAAGAATGTTTTCTCTGCGTGACAGAAGAGAACAACTGTTTGGGTTTGTTCTAGATTTTTAAATTATTTTTATTTTTTGCCAAGATATTGATATGAATATTTATGTTTTGTTAAGTCTCATTCTGAATGCTCCTCAAAGTTTAGGAAAGCAGGGCTGGTTGGGACTCTCTGGGCTATCAGTCACAGGATCCACTTAAAACCATTTAACAGACATTCAATCCAGAACGGTTTGTAGGATGTGCCTTTAACCTACCTACAAAGGGTCAAAAATGCTCTGCAAATCATTGTGGGGAGACACACCTGAGGCCCACAAAAAGACCAAGAGCTACAAAAGCTGTCATGCTACTGAAAACCAGGAGATCAAAGGCACTGTCAGGTCCCAAGGCCCTGACAAAAAGAGTTTTTCAGATGAAATTTCCAGATGCTCCAAGGAAACAAACCATTCCCCAGACTCCAGTGTAAGGGAAAACCCCAAGTGGTCCTTGCCAAAGATGATGTGAGAGAAATAGCATTGACTGTAAAAAAGTTATTGTGTGGAGACAGACCTATGGGGAATTTTGTACCAGCAAGGCTACTACACATTACAATATTGTTTCACATGTAGCTGAAATCAGAAATGCCCCAAAGTTACTGCTGACTACTGTTTGCAGCTGTGTAAAGTTACTAATTGCACTCCATTTCCCATGAAGCAGCAATCTACATCCTGCCAGTTAAAGAGAGGCTATCAAACCAGTTTCAAATTCACATCAATAAGATTTTTAAACGAGACCAGCTTTTTTAACATCTCTTGTTATAGTTGAGGAAGCACATAAAAATCATCCTCTTTTCTAAACATTTTATGTGACATCTTCTCTACCTTTGCCAAATAAGCTATTTTTTTCCCTTCTCCTACTCTCGCATCAGCCTTCTACTTCTGCTTTGCTGCATCATCCACTCTCACTGTAACTGAGGAAATAGTATTTTTATCACTGCCGCTAATTGATTGCCATACGCTGCATCCAGATTTAATTCCCTATTAAGACAAGTACCACTCCCCAATTTTATACCAAGACCATATGAAATCTTAGATCATTTAGTCTGGCACATAACCTGACAAAGCTTTTGCATCCTGACCTGTGTGAGACTGTTGCAAACAAACACAGCACTCGTGATGTTTGTTTCCCTGACCAGTTTATTGCATCTCTCTGACCACCTTCGATTTCAGTGTGCACAACCAAACTGAAAAGTCCACGTTCAAGCCCTTGCATTCAGTATGGATGTGCTATTATTGCTCAGCTATAGGGTTATTTCACAGCATTAGACACCAAACCACTTAACGCTGACTCCATAAACATCAGAATTACTTTAGTCAGGCTTTGAAAGCACTGATAAAATGTGTTAACAATATCCACCCTACTTCTGGAAAACTGTAGGCTTTATTTATTTATTTTTGTTGTTGTTGTTGTCAGCAACACATGTTCTGTAAGCTGGATGCACTCCACAATCACTACTCAACCATGGTGAGTGGAGCTTGGCTGGCAGGTCAGCTGTCAGCAGGACAGAGGGATAAAATAAGCTGTGGGTTGAGATAAAGACAAGGAAATCACTTACCAGTTACTGTCTCAGGCAAAACAGACTCGACATGACCAAAATTAATATATGTCCAGTTGAAATAGAGCTGGATAGTGAGAAATAAGAGCAAATTATAAAATAATTACAAATTCTACATATATTACACATCTATAGAAAGCATATAAAATATGAGATGTGGTGATATTTGGGTGATATTGTCCCTTCCTGCTCACACTACTCTTTACATGTTTAAGAGCCACCATAGCTTTTAACTTGTAATTAACTGTCGCTGATTATGACAGTTATTGATTTCTCTCTTACATCAGAAGATTAATTTTAATCCCCAGATTTACACCGTTAGCAGCCAATGTGCCCAAGTCTCAGTTCAGCCAACGACAGAGCTCTTGCTTTACTCCAAACGCGTTCAATCTTTGAAAAGAAGCACACACGTATGACATAGAAAGGTCATAGCTGCTATCTGTGTTCCCAAGCAGCTTTTAAGTAGCGTCACTTGTTCTGTACCAGGGTGTATGTGACACAAGACCCTGTGATTTACTAATAACTAGCTGCTGCTTGCTTAACTTTTTTTTTTTTTTCCCTAAATTGTATTACCAGCGATAAAGCGTATGCAGTAATTAAAGAATTACTTGTCCTAAGATGATTTTATGCTTAAATGAGCAGACGTTATATATAACAGTGTTCTGTGTTTTGCTGATATGTGGACAAATAAATCTAGAAGAAAAAAAAAATCTTAAAAAGAACAAGACATAATTAGTACCATCTGTATGGATCTTGTAGCCTCATAAATGGTTTTATTGAAATAGAATAGTAGTGAAATGTTATTCTAGGGGTTGATTTTTTGCGGACTGATTCAACTGGCCAATGACCCCAGTGAGTGTTGCTCCACACACATCAGTGGAAACATTTTTGCTGTATTTTAAAATGTAAGAAATTATGATTTCAAGAACCTGCTAAAGTTTTTATTTGAAGTGAATGCCAGCTTTTCTATTGACTGCATAGAATGCCTTTAAAACAGAAATCAAATTTAAAGGGATTATAATACACATTTCAGGGTTTGTTAAGAAAATTTCACAAACAGGATTAGTGATACAGACAGCTTGTATTCAGTTTTCCATTTTGTTAAATTAAATTAAATTGGTGCTTAGAATAAATTCTGGAAAGGTTTCATATGTTTTCTAATCTGGTTCTTCCAGATGAATTTTATAAATACTTAAAGCCACTTGGTTTTAAAAAAAAAACACTGGAAGAAAATCAGATTGGTGTTTATCATCTTTAAATATAATTAACTTCCTCCAAAAGGAAGTATAGAAAGTGTCATGGAAAATTTTATTTCATAGCTAATGACATGGTACATGTCATATTAGTTGCAGTCTAGGTAACCCTTCCTTTTCTTATGTCCATTTTCATTCTAAACAATCATTTTGAAGTTACTACATGCCTAGATTATATAAACAGAAAGATAAATTTAAAAGCACATTTCTTTGTTCCTAACCAAAAGTAATCACCAAAAAAAAAAAAAAAAAAAAAAACACAGTATGCTGTGATCTCCCAAAATATCACCCTGAGTTAAGTTCTAAATAAAAACTTCCTTACGTATGCTTTTCACAAGTTATTCTATCTACCTTGCCTGTTCAGTTTGCAGCCATTTCTTAACCTCCCTGGCTATGATGCTAAGGAATAACTTTCCATGCTGTATCACCATGGTTATATTATAATTACAAATTAACCTGCCATATCAGTAAAGCCACATGGTCCAATTCAGCAAAACTACCTTGTCTTTACTCTTATGTTTTAATCAACAAACAGGATAAGTTCAACCTTCAGTGCTAACAAAAAAACACCAATCCACAACACAGTTCACTTGTATCAAGCAATATTAAGTTTAAATTTTTCCTTTCTGCAAATCTACAACTCCTTTGCAGGGTCACTGAGTTGATTACTGCACTCGGTGCAACACATGTAACAGGTGGCAGTTTTGTAGTTGGGTTTGTTTTCAGTAACCTTATTCCAATATTAAATGAAAGGCCCGCGTAGTTTCCTAGAGCAGGTGATACAACCGTGTGTGACATTATAAATTGCTGCTGGATTATGGGTCTATTTTTTCTTCCTGTGTGTGAGGGGTGAGGCGTGGGATAATTTTGCTGCTTGCTTCAAGCAGTGTGAAGCACTTACTCCGCATCATCAAGCAACGGGTCCTGGATAAGAATAAAACCAGATATTTTTGAACACGTTCAGCATCATTGTTTTACTATCAAACAGAAGGATTACATGCTTCTCTAAATCTCTCTTTTTTTTTTTCTGTAGAATGCTAATATTTTTCAGCCTTCACATGCAAATGGAGGTGATGCCATTGAAAAGGCACATGTGAGTGCAGCAAGAAAGACAAATTGTCTTTACTTAAAAAAAAAATAAAATAGACCTAAAGCATAAAATGCGTAAAATCAAAGTTATTCAAGCCAAAATGTTTGAAGATTGGAACCATAATTGTTGACATACTTTAAACAACATGTTAAAATCATTATACAGTACTCTTTTAAAACTTGGGCACAATAACATATCTTAAAGATGAAAGGCGTAGAAATGGCTATATACACAGTGACATGGGTATCTACATATTTCTAAGCCTTGGTTTTACGAGCATAATTGTTTGTCTGATGCAGGTCAACCTTTTGTAGAGCTCAGGATGAGCCCTAGGCTTTCGAGAGAATAGATAACAAAGGGAGAAAGAGCACCACTGTCCCTGCAGAATAACTGGGCAGGTCTTTAGGGCACACAGAGGACACAGGGGATATGTCTCCACACGGGATGTGTTTCTCCAATACAAAAGCCAGCTCCAGGCATTAGGGATTGGAACTGAGCAGGACTCCTTCCTGGCTCGTTAGGCTTACTGCAAGATCACATCAGATAATTGCTTCTATAGACTGAGCTACTCACCCAGCAACATAATTATTCGTTTTGCTCTCCTTTTTCTGATTAGAAGGTTGTTCTGGGATCCCAGTGCCCTAGGGTACAGAAAGCTTACTCTGACGTCTAGGTTTAATGTAGCCATCACCAATGTTAAACCTTTTATTCTTTCACCAGCACAAGTTTTCAGTTTAAAAGGCTCTTTCCTCACCCTGCATCCATATCACTTTTCAAGCTAATGAGGTCTAACTGCACATTATTACATCTTTGGTCATGTTTGACAGAGCTCCTAAGATTCATTTACCTTTTTTAGCCTTGTATCTCATTAGTGACTCACAGTCATCATGCAATACCACTTGTGCATTTGAACTCCGCTCCTCCTTCTCCATCCCTTCTAAATTCCACCTGAAATCATTTTTACTCCCCAAATGAATGACCTTGAATTGCTTCCTACTGAACTTCTTCCTGTTTCACAGAATCACAGTGTGGTTTGGGTTGGAAGGGCCCCTTAAGCCCCCCTCCATGGACAGGGCCCCCTGCCCCCAGCCCAGGCTTCTAGGCACAGAGCCTTCCCCTCTCCAGGCTGAACACCCCCAGCTCCCTCAGCCTGGCTCCATAGCAGAGGTTATCCAGCCCTTTGATCATCTTCTTGGCCCTCCTCTGGACTCAATTCTAATACTTCCACATCCGTCTTGTGCTGGCATCCCAGAGCTGAATGCAGGCTCCAGGTGGGGTCTCACAAGAGCAGAGCAGAGGGGGACAATCCCCTCCCTCACCCTGCTGCCCATCCTGCTGTTGGTGCAGCCCAGGGTACGGGTGGCTTTCTGGGCTGCAAGCACATGTTGCTGGCTCATGTTGAGCTTCTCACCCACCAACTCCCCCAGGTCCTTCTCCTCAGGGCTGCTCTCAGTCCATTCTCTGCCCAGCCTGGATTTGGGCTTGGCATTGCCCCATCCCAGGTGCAGGACCTTGCACTTGGCCTTCTGAGCCTCACAAGACTTACACAGGTCCACCTCTGGATGGTGTCCCTTCCCTTCCCTGTGGTGTGTCAACCACACCACAGAGCTCGGCGTCATTGACAAACTTACTGAGGGTGCACTCAGTCCCACTGTCTGTGTCCACCAATTCCTTCAGGACCCACAGGTGTATCTCTTCAGGTCCCGTGGACTTGTGAACCTTCAGGTTCCTTAGATGGTCTCGAACCTGATCTTCTCCTACAGTGTGTTTTCCTTCATTCTCCCTGGTCCTTCCTTTGCCTTCTGGAGCCCAGGCTATGTGGCTGGAGTTCTTGCTGGTGAAGGCTGAGGCAAAAATGTCATTGAGTACTTCAGCCTTGTCCATATTCCAGGTGACCACATCTCCCATTTCCTTCCAGGGAGGGCCCACAATTTTGCCATTCTTCCTATTTTTACAGATGTACCTACAGAAGCCTTTCTTGTTGCCCTTTATGTCCCTGGCCAAATGCAATTCTAAAAGGTCTTTGTCTTTCCTAATCTGATCTCTGTACTTGCTTCCTCTCTCTATAGGCCTCCTTCTTCTGTTTGAGTTTGGCCAGGTGCTCCTTGTTCATCCATGTAGGCCTCCTGCTGTTTTTGCCTTCTTTCCTCTCTGTTGGGATGCATAACTCCTTAGCACCTGAGGAGGTGATCCTTGAATATCAAGTGAGTTTTTTGGGATCC
Source organism: Nettapus auritus (assembly GCA_011076525.1). Taxonomy (NCBI): domain Eukaryota; kingdom Metazoa; phylum Chordata; class Aves; order Anseriformes; family Anatidae; genus Nettapus; species Nettapus auritus. Next base: position 2,189,681 of record CM021770.1, read on the forward strand.
CTTCCCTCTAGAGCTTTGCCCCATGGTATTCTACCAAGCAGATTCATGAAAGTATGAGAAAAGACTGGTCAACCAGAAATTGAATTCTGTTGAATTGTCTCAGTTTGTGCTTACCTCCAAGTTTCTAAGTCCTACCCTCAAGCCCTCAAGCTTACCCCGAACGAGCATTGTTAAGATGTGACAGTTTCAGTTTTGTATATTCACACACCCCTGGTGTAATCTCTGATGTTTCTCATCATTTGGACCATTCCTCAAAACAACAACAAAACAAACAAACAAAACCAAACCAAACCAAACCAAACCAAACCAAAACAAACAAACAAAAAAAACCCACAACTGTTCTGGTGTTCTAAATCAAGTATCATTGTAATTCCTGGCAGATCAGAAATGTTTTTTATTGACATTTGAACATGGCAGAACAATGTGAGAAATTTTAAACCTGACAAAAGCTTTTGGCAGAATGGTATCAGCAATGAAAAATACTTGTTCAAAGTTGAAGTTCCACCCTTGCCTTAATTACAACACTCTTACTGTAAGGCCGTAGTTGGCTGAGTAGTGTTCCACAGTTGTGTTTCAATTCTTGGGAGCTGCAATGCTAGACTCCAACCATTATGCAGGGCAGTTTTACACCTGAAGCACCACAGAGGTTATATGACTTCTGTTGTGCATTTTGTACTAGATCAAAAATTCAAAGGTGGTCTTTTCACCTTCTCTGGGAAAATGCTGATCACATTAGGAGTTGGGACATCCTTGCACAAATAAAGTCTATACATGAAAGTGCTAATAGTAAAGGTGATTGCTTCATAAAGGTGATTGGTTCATAACCAGTGACAGTAACGAACATAAATGCCAACAGAAATGTCCATTTTTAGCTGTGAAAAATATAGAGTTAGATCACTTAGGGAGTTGAAAACAGCATTTCTTCCTTGGCTGTTGTGTTTGGACAGAAAACAATGTACCCTTGCCAAGTTCATTGCAAAAGCCACGTTATACTAGTCTTATGATTGACATCACTGATGGATTCAATCCATCAATGCCAAACTATTTTGTGATTTGAAGTTACTTGGTTAACTCCTGATCACTTCTCTGCTTGATTTGCTCTGCAATATAAAGTATCATTATTCCAGGATCATGTAAGAAGAATGATATTTCTTAAAACATAAGATACCAGCATTTTCTACAGAAGTAGCTGGATATATTCCATAATATCTAGTTATTTATTACTGACTAAAAAAAAAAAGACAAAATCAATAAATTAACATAATATGAAATCATAATATACATTCCCAGGTAATAATAATTGTTTTTTGTCTTTAGAGTATGTATAAAATATCTCTAAATCTTTAAATAAAATTTTATTAATCTTTAGAGATCTTTAAAATTACTCTGTAAGTAAAACAGCATTTGTCTTTTAAATTATACTTCTTTCTCATTTCTGATGCATATATGAGTTCGTTTGCAAAATGAATGTCTGTCACAAACAAGATAAATACTAAGCAGACTTGGAACTACCCAAAGAGAGCCTGTATTGCTGAAGAAAAAAAAAAAAATCTATTCAATTGGCAAGTTAGACTTTCTAAAGAAACTGGAATATCGAGCTGTCTGGCTAGCAGAAAGGAAGATGGATGACTCTTCTTGAATTAGGTGCTTGAAACTTAGTTCTGCTCAAAAGAGAATATAATCAATTTGGGAAAGAGTTGAGTCTAACACTGGGAATGCTTTATTGTAAATACTAGATTGCATTTAAACTTTACTCAAGTGTTTTAAAGGTATTATTTTAGCTTAACCTTCAAAATGAATAACAGTTTATTTGTGCAGTTATTCACTGAAATGGGTTGAGATATCCAGTTTAGGAAATAGTCTACCCTGTCCTTTATACCCTACGTTTTATATTTATTATGAGCTCATCTTATTATTAGTTTAATTTGTTCTCCTTAGGTTCACAGACAGCAGATTTATTACCTTGCACTGGTACCTAAAGGGTATATAAGTAAACGTGAGCTCAAACCATGCTCATCAGGTCAGAAGCTACAAACGGACTCTCCCAAGCAAGCACTTGGTTTAGCTTCTGACCTTACTCTCCTCCTTATACAACCTAGAAGGAAGTGCAAGCAGCTTTAAAGGTCATACGCTGGGAGAAAGCACTACATAATATAACAGGCTAATTAATTCTAACTCTCCAGGTGACGTCTCCTGAATGCTCAGAACCACTTTCACTCTTTCTAAATTAAATTAATTAAAATCTGGCAGTAAGCCTTTTCAGCAAGAAATCTACATCCAGGAAATGACAGATATAAGAAGCGGTTTCCACAATAAAGTTGTAAGTAGCCCATCACACAGTACAGACGTGTAACTATTTTTTGTTTTTAAACTAAGGTCTTAACATTGGTAGAGCACATGACACATGAATCACAGATACTTTTGTTACTCTTACAGTGTTCTCTGGAAGAACTCATTTTTTTACTGCATGCATACAATCTGAAGAATTCTATGCAATTTATATCTAATATTCTACAAGTCTACATTTGATTTGCTATCATCATTTGTTGGAAGTAAGTGTGGATAGTTGTTCTTACCAGAAATACAGAGTCCTTCATTTTGAATCAGGCATCCATGCATCTCCCTGCTTCAAAAAAACTTGTGTCTCAGTTCTTTGTCTCAGGAACAGGTATCTAGATTAGAAGCACCAAGTTTATTATGGATAATGATACAATGCTGTGAAACAAATACTTAAGTTGCTAAAAAGTAGATTTAAAAAAAAAAAAAAAAATCCTGTGTTTAAGTATCTCTATACTTAGTACAAGGCATAACTAAATTAAATTATTTTAAATACATTTATGTTTCATCCTTACAAAACTAGCATTGCTGTTGAAAAAACATATACATGACTAAGGAACATAAATCATCTGGGAGAAAAATGAAGAGAGAAGTTAACCCAGACAAGTTTTCAAGGACTGTTTTTGTTCACTAAATGCACTAATATACTTCATTAAATAATGCAGTGCTGATTTATGAATTTCTGTAATAGCAAAATATCTGAATGTCTAGAGCTTTGAAAAGTTAAAGCAGTATTTTTTATTTAAAATATAATCAATTAGCACTGAAATGCTATGCAAAAATAATGCTTTAATTTAGCTATAGACATTTAGCTATAGATTCATTAGAACTCAAGTGAAGGAGACAAAATTAAACAAATATCCAAGTCTGGGATATACTTCTCATGAAATCTATATTCATAGACGAAGCAGATCCAAACCCCTTGAGGCCAAGACATCCACCCTGTGCTCTGCAATGGATCTGCTCCCTTTGTCTTTACCTATGGAGACCAGAGACCCAAGGAAGGTCTCCAGTACTTTGTTGCCCTTTATTTTCACTTAATCTACGTCCTACTGTAAAATATTAGTGTGAATTTGATGGTATTGTCAGTAACAGGTAATACTACTGTGACTATTTTAAAGGAACACAAGGAAGAAAATATTAATAATAAAGAACTGTAGGAATTAACTGTCATAATACCAAATAATAACACAATATACTTTCTTATGACATCTACACTACTAAACTTAGAATCTCAATTTGAGCCTGTATACTGTACTAAGTAGCCTTGTTTTAATTTCTGCCTTTCATAATTCCATTCATTTTACACATTATTTACCTTAGCCATAAGTTAAATTAAGCATTATGCAGTACCTTCATTTCCATGGTGATTTTCATGTAACTTGCCAAAAACATAGTGAGTGCCTATGGACTGAGACGACATTTAAAGGTTTCGGCAAACTATTTATTTTTGCCTATCATGGCAGCAGCCAACTTTGCAAATGCAGTGCCTTAACTTGTGTTTCATATCTGGAAATAGCTGAGGATGAGCTCTCTTACAATTTACTGCCTTACTGCAGTGGCCTGCAGACTATATATGAGATACAGAACTTAAAACCACTTAAAATGTACTGGAGCCTATTGATATATACAGAACTGAAGCAGTTTTTTTAAGGTACAGTGCTGTGAAACAAAGATTACTAAATACACTTCCTATTATTCCATCTTCAAGCACTTGTTTTTCGTTTGTTTTTATTGTTTATTTCTTTCCTAAAAAAAAAAATAACCCACAGAACCTCAAGACATTCAGCAGGGTAAATAATAAGAGTACAGGTAGAAAAGACTTGCACTGAAAAATTAACAGTTTATTTCTTTTTTTTTTTTTTCCTCCCCTTCAATATAAACCTTTAAAATATCACAGAATGTTCTCCTAGCTTTTATTTAATCATGCAGCCACCAACTAAGTTGTTCAGGTGGAGCTGCAGAAGGACACGTGAGGGACTACTTTCCCAATATTACCCTGCATGAACTGGTAGGCCGGAGGAAAATGGAGAATAGTAATGACAGGAATCGTGCTCTGCTACACATTTCCCAGCTAGCCTGAATTGCTGGTGGGCATAAAAGCTCCCTATCTCTGTAGAGCATTACAATCTGTAGGGCACTGCACAGAATTGCCACAGTCCTAGGCAGGATTGCTTATCTTTTAATAGTTTGAAGGTGACAGCATTCGGAAGGCCAAGAGTTTAAACTCCACCCCCACCCCTTAATTTTTTCACCTTTTTGTTGTTGTTGTTGTCAAAATTGTCAAATATTAGGGAGAGCTGAGCACAATGAAAACTAATGACAAAAGTATGTAGTCTTAGAGAACTCCTGGGAGACGGATGGAGTGCCAGGATGCTGAAAACAGGCACACACAAAACCAATAATCAGTCTAAAAATGGAAAGTTGCATGAACACATGCACACAGGAGTTCATTATCAAGGGTTCCCTTTAAAAGTGGACAGGTGACTCCAGCAGAGCTCTGCAGGTCCGTTCTATGGGCAGCACTGTTCAGTACTTATTAACTTGGAGGTTAGGAAGCTGGATGACAACTTTTAGCAAACAGACAGCAGGAAAGCAGAATTACAGAGCTCTGTGGATAGGCAGCTGTTCCTGACTTCACCAGCGCAGGCTGAGGAATAATTAGTCAGGGTGCTGTTCTCAAGAATTAATGCAGGTCACAAAACAAGCAAGATTCAGCAGTGCCCTAATGAAGAAGAAAAGCCCCGTACTGATATACACAAACAGGAGCATGGACTGCTGTACACGTGTAATTATGTTACGTTCCACTCAGCAAGGAAATCTCTGCTGGAGCCTTTGAGAAAGATGTAAAGTAACCAAAGCCTAGAAAATGTGACAGGCAAGAAAAGATGGAAAGAAACGGGACTCCTAAGCTACCAACTTTATTGCTGGTTGCAATATGGTACTCTAACGTGTAATGCGTGTTTTCTGAAACATGTTTTGGAAACAGTCATAAAAAATATCATGTTAAAAGTTAAAATAAAGCATAAAAAATGTATGGAAAATGAGACTGTGTGAAAGCAGTTTCTGGTGAGTGATTAGAATTTTACTGATATGAAAAAACTGTAATATCCAAATATGTGGATCCAGATGAACTACAGCTGATTCAGGTTTTGATTAGGTTTTAGGTTTAGGCTTTCCAATTATTTAGGTTTTATTGTTTAGTTTTTATTGTTTTGTTTTCCTGTTGTTTAAGTTTTCTGCTTTTGAGACTGTCATTTTGATTTTTAAAATATTTTCTAATGCTATGTCATTTTTTCTGGTTTTCCTGAACAGCGGAGTTTCTTCTACCTTACCCCTAAAAATCATAAACTCTATTGAAATTTATTCTCAATATTGAATATTCTCAACAATGCTTTGTTGGGGGGGGGATAAGGTAGAATTAAACAGAAGAGGATTAACTGACTGCAGTGAGCACACAGCATTCACCATTCATACAGCAACTGTAGGATCCTTCCTATGTGCGTAACTGAAGGTGTTAGTAATATGCTGATAGCCAGGCTGCAGAATCTCTTTTCATGTCAATGACTACTTCAGGTATTATTTGTGGAAAAGGACCTCTGGACAGCAATGCCATTACATCTCTGACTTGCTTTGAGCGCTGGTGAGATGGAGCTATCCACCACGGGTGCATCGCACCGTCTGAAGGTAGCGCTTAAACTGTTACTACACACACTACGTGCTTAAGTCTTGCCTTGAAAGGCTCAAGGTGAGAACTACTCAACGAGGAGCATCCTCTGAAAGTTTAAGAGGCCAAAATAAAGCCTTTCTCACATCTTTTTTAAAACTGCACGGATAGTGCTAGAGGTAATTATGTAATATCTGTAATCCATTCTTTAAAGATGACAGTCTGAACCTGAGTGACTGCAAAGCCCATTCACACCAGTACTCTCAGAGACAAAAAGTCAGGCCCTTTACATATTTAATATGACTATTTCAAGTGAGCCACACAGCGAGTGTGGGCTGATTGGAGTGGAGACGGAGGTGATAGCATTCATCATTATCAAAGTGTAACAGTGGGGTGAGTGGGGAAAGAGAAGGGGGAAGTCGAAACAAGATGTGAAAATCCTGCTGGGGTTGTATGGCGGTGACATTAGTGTATTAAAAAAAAAATACCTAAAATGAGTTATGAAACTAATTAAGGAAATATAAAAGCCATGGATAAAAAGTTCCTTGTTAAGTATAATTGATAGTACAAATCTAATTTGAAAGGTTAACAAGCTCTTGAAAGTTGTTGAATCAAGTACAGACTGATGTTTTTAATATAATTATATACAGCTAGCAGATGGTATAGTCCTTTTTATTATATCGCCAGCTATTAGACTTTCATTTTTAAAGCAAATACTGAATTACACTAAAGATATGTGAGCTTATTTTAAAAGATCAATCAGTTTTCTAAGTTCTGTGCATGCTGATCAAATACATACTATCTGACACCTAGCCTGAAAAACAGGATTTAGGTAAGAAATTTGGAGTATTTCACTATCCCTTTCCAAAACAACTGTATTTTAAATCTTAATTCAAAGCTCGATGGTCTTAATGAATGAGAGTGTATTAGATATGTGAATACCCTTACAAAACAACTGAGAATTAGATGTAGTTTAAGAAAATAAAGCAGCAGGAAAAAGGCTATCCTTAATTTAAAATTTCTAGTTCCAAAGAGATGTTGAAAGTTTAAATTTAATAAGTGGAATGAATGAGGGGAGACAAACTGAAAGCAAAAAATAATAATAATTGCTATATATGCACACAGCTGAAGTTCTCTCATCCCTTAGCATCAGAAGGCCAGTTGTGGCCACCAGCTGGCTTACAATTCCTCCATCACCCACTTGTTATATCTTGAAGCAAAGGCTTTGACTTCCCTTAGTGCTCTGTTGAGCAGAAGAAGAGCTCCACATGAGTGAGCTCTGACAAAGCCAATGTCTTCTTCTTCTCCTCCTCCTCCTCCATGACTGTTCCTAAACCCACCTGTTATTCAGCATTCACAACACAAAAATCTCACAAGATAACAGTTGGGCAGTTTTACTATTGCCTGTTACACTGACCAGGTTTCTCATTACACACTCCGGTCTGCCTCTCTGTATCTGATTGTTACTTCATAATGATCTGATGCTCTGTAGGATAAATAGCAGTATTTAATTCAGTGGTTTTAAAACAGAATCTTTGTCTAAGTCTCAGACTTCTGACTCCTACTATGCTATTTCTAGTACTGAAAAACAGTCTACAGTCTGTTGTGATATATCAAACAAAAATTATAGAGAGTTTAGGGCTCATAGATAGAGGATTACAATAGCAGGATGTTTCTTCCATCATGGACAATGAAATTTACTAAAAAGTGGGGCACTCCAATTCATTCTCAAAGGTACCAGACAGAATGAATTTAGTTTGAACTGAACACGTAATTTATAGCACGTAATGCCCAATCCAAGTTCTTACAGAGTTACGAAGTAGGACACGAATTGCATCCTCTGTATTGATGCTCCTCTCACCTAAATGTAGCCATCTAAAAGATAAGCATCTACTGTGTGAGATTCCTGAACAATCACATGGGCTACCCACCAGATAACTGCAGTGCCTATTAGGAGGTGCCTCTTTGCCTTCATCAGCCACAGAAGGAATCCAAAGAGAGAATATATTTAAGACAGTTAATGTAGGTGGAGGAAGCTGGATCCTATACAAACTTAAGCAGCCTCGCTGAGTTACAGCAAATGTCCATGTTCTCCATGCCTTATGAAGGGCATCGAGGATAGCAGATAACATTTCCCCAAATACCCTCCCAGCTGTGCTTTCATTTCACATTCTGCAGTCTAATGCTCATCCATAACAATAACCAAAAGCTCTGCTGGCATAGCATATGAAGAACCCAGAGATGGCTGTACTCGAGGCCATAAAAATAGATAGCCAGAGCCTGATGGCTCTTGAAATAATCATGCTGCGTCATTGCTTCAGTTAGTATAAGAAATGAAGTATGGGAAATGCTCCTTCTGTGAGCTAAGAGTAAATAACTGACGAGGACGAGTTAAGACATCCTTCAGTTTCAACGTAATAAATTCACCGGACTTTTGACTACAGTAAAATAAATAAAATATTATACTTTCTTACTTAAAAGTTGCCTTGCAATAGTCATAAAACAACTATCAGTTCACTTGAAGGAAACTAAAAGTCATCTAAAACTTCATGGCTCCTAACCAGCTGATTACAATCTAAAAGCTGTAACAAGAATGGATTAAATTGTACTATTTCCTACGCTCACTGTCACTGTCAAAAGACTAGATTTATGCAGGTCTTTCTGTCCTTGTTACAATCTTTGTCACAAGAATGAGGCATTGCAATTTTATAGTCCCATGTTCTCTGAAAGATAACAGTAAACAGTATTCCTGTGACCTTTTCAATGTTCTATAATTTCACTGAACGGTCACTCTTACTCTCCTTTTTATATTCTCAGCACTGATCAAAAAGTGATGAAATTGACACCAAAATAAAATAGAGAATTGTGAGGTTAAAGCAGTGAGCCTGACTACTGTCTCTCCCGCAGCAGACAGGGCATAAAGATTTTTGTTTCATTTCTGCTCGTTGTCATAGCTTTCTTGCACAGTAATGTAACACTGCACAGTGAGCTCCCACAGAAAGTACAAAACATATCCAACATCACTACCTTCCAGCCTAAGTAGTGGGGACGTTTGATTTGATTCAATGTCCTTTAACAAATGCTCAGTGAGGCATGTGTGCTCCTGTCTGCCTGCACACGGATGTGTGTAGGTACAGATCAAGATAAATCCCAAACAAACCGCTCCTTTGCGAACAGTCCTCCTGCGGAGAAGATGAAAGAGCCAACATCTGACAGATGTTCATCATGCTGCTTAGTACAGCACTGGAAGGGACACAAGCCTGCAGTAACGGGAAGAGTGTAAGGCACTACATTGCAGAGCATTCGTGGTGTTTTAATACGAACTGAAGATGGAATAACGCAGTAAGCTCTCAGTGGGGAAAACAAGATGCAGCACAGTTATCCTCGCATGCTAAATTCTTGAGCAAACTCTCCATCTGATCTACCATGTGTTCCTCTGTTATCTCAAACTGGAGGCAACACGATCACAGGAAAATGATCAGTGTGAAACTCGTACAGCACAGACAGAATACAGAATAAGGAAGAAGAGAAAGTACTGTGCCACTAACTGTAGGATGATTTCCTGAACCCTGAATGCTCCATCTCCTTTTTCATTTCTGTCCTATGCAGTACAGCTGCATACACAGTGCTTTTTCAATGAGAAACATACATTAGCTATTGTAATCTGAGAAAAGAAAATGATATCATTAAGGATTTCTGGTATTTGAATTAGCTCTTTAAATCAATATTAATTTTAATGCTTTGTCGTAAATGCAAACCTTTTGGGCCAGACTTTCAAGTGGTTTATGTCAGCTGCAGCTCCAAAGGCTCATCTTTAAATCTAGACTGTTAACACCTAAAGACGTGAACCTGAAGAAGGTCACCTCACAACACTGCAGAGTCCCACTGTGGCTGGTTCCTCGTTTCTTTGCTAGCTGTCCACAACCTCTCATCACTCTTCTCTTCCTCCTCACACCTTTCTGGGTGTACTGCATCCTTGCTGGAGCCTGGGAGACCAGAAACTTGTCCTCTCCGTCTTCACCTTACAGGAATACTCTGAACCATACAGTGGCAGAAGCACATTTTTGTTCCTTTTGCAATTCTCCTGAAAATGCTGCATGTGCCAAGATTTGGGGTTTCTGGTATTTGATGCAGAGCCTGAGGTGACACCTAAAAAGAAGTCAACAAGGAATTTTCTGGGGGGCATTCATCTTCCAATCTCATTTCTGTTGCTAGTTGTGAAGGTATAATCTGCTCCACAGTACTAAGCTGTAGGGCTGCAGCTAAGTAAAGAATAGAAACATGTCCCTCAAGGACTTGGTCCAGTGCTGTATTTAAGCACATGCTTCAAAGGTTGAAAATGAAAGGTTTTGCTGAGTCACCACCTGAAATGGCACAACCTAATAACAAGTAAACTAAGTCAGAGGGTACTGAAACACATATCCTGTAAAACCCTACTTTATTACTTTGTGGAAGTATGATCTTTCCAACTATAAAATAGACACAGTTACAAACAGCTGAAAAATATCTACAAGTAGTTACCATGGAGGTTTACTTCTTTTTTTAATCAACTATTCTCCACCTTCTCATTCCTTTGCCACGCTCAAAAATGCTGGATTTTATAAGGTGATACAAAGAAATGTAGGCGTAACACTTTCAAATAACTACATGAAGACTAATATTAAGTATTTTTTTAATACCATCCCTTCAATATTATCCTTTTATAAAAGTTCAAGAGATGTGGTTATATATTACTGTGTGAAATGTGGCCTGACAGTGCTCACAAAAGAAAGGATCAGAGAAGTTTGGATGCAGCTGGAGGCAAAAGATGAATTCAAGATACAAGAAAGGAACATGGAAGACAGCAGACAAAAGAGAAAAAACTTTTGACCAAGAAAAAGTGGACAGAAAATACGAACCAATGGCCAGAAAAAAGGATTCAGGGAATTTTCAGTGGTCCAATGAAGAGGGACAAATACGGCCAACCAACAGGTAGCTTCATGGTTGTTTCTGCCAGGAACCTTCCACAGTGCCCAGGCATGCAAGAGGACTCTGGCTGGCAAGACAGACAGTCTGTCACCCCTCTGAAAGCAAAGCTGGCAGAGTGGGAAAGAAGAGCTTTAAATCTATGAATGACGTGGGTGATTTTTTTAGAATTCTTTTTATAGGAAGAAGAAACTTTGGCAATGCAAGAATATACAGAATATGAACTCCCAAGGATAAGGGAAAAGAGGGAGAAAGCATTAACACAGATCAAAGTAAAAGGGGGATGGACAAGGAGATTACTCCAGGGTCTGTACTCAATCTAGTTAATGCATCGGGTGAGGCTGGAGGAAACTAATTTTTGTAAACCAACGCAGTGCATGTCAAGAACAGAAAAGAGGAATGGAAAATAATGTATAGGATGTGAAAATAGGTAACAGAAAGATAACGCCTATCGTGATGGGGATGTAAGAACAGAAACACATGTATTTTGCAGGAAAGAGTACCAATAAAGGTGCCGGTGGGGTGTAGATTTTTAGGTGTATCTCTGGGCAAACACTGTGAAGAAACAAATAAGAAAACAGAGCAACACTGGCTGGGAAGAGAAGCTCTCCTGGAAGACCGCTATAAATCTCATGGTTCAGACAGAGATCTCCAATGTTACTGAAGAGACATGTTGCGAAACAGAGACTAAAGCAGCAAGAGATCAGCAAGAGATCAGTGCCCTGCTGCTGTGCTACTCCTGAGTGCCTGTTGTTTTACCAAGTGGATAATACAGCATATTGCAGACATATTGCTCCGGGGCAGAAGCAGCTATTGCTCTTATAAGTGTTATTGCAAACCTGCAATGGACTCTTGCACTGTTACAGGACCAGCAGCCTCCTTTGTTACACTGGAGAAATGTCACTAGTAACAGTAGGGTCTGGTTATTTCCTGGGTTAATGGTAGGGCCTCATTATTTCCTTCAATAATTCACAGGCTTTGATACAATGAAGTATGTATTATACAACATAAACACACACAAAATACTATGCAAAATAATTACCTACAACATACAGACACATTGAAATCTATATTAAGCCAATAATCATCAATATTAACTTAGCTAAATTTTTAGTAATTACTGTCATTACGGAAAATTATCTGATGAGATCACAAATTGCTTCTGTTCATGATCAGTAAAAGATAAACAAAACTATACTATAAACAAAGGTATTAAATTTTCAAAAAATAAACTGAAAAGCTAAGATAACTAGCATATGAAATGAACCAAAAGGCCTTGAGACAAAAAAAAACAACACAGACTGACATTTCTATAGCCCAGAAATTCCAAACCATCAAAAGCATTTTTCTAAAGGAAAGGAAGAACTTCAGAAGGCCTCCAGCCCTATCTGGATGATAATCATCCCCAAAGAGATATTAGAAACAGACTAGAAGAAAAATGGGCAGCACAACACAGCTACATCTTACAGATAAAAGCATAATTTGAGAACTGGCCTAAATCAGTCTTTTATATAGTAACAAGTGCCTTCGGTCCTAAAACAAGGAACATTAAAAAGGAGAAAATATGTTAAGATGCTATAAGGATGGATTTGAAATTGTTGTTATTATTATTATTATTTAGAATTAATATATTTATTTGGTTTTCAGTAAGGAAAAAAAAAAAGTCTAAGGAAAAACCACACTGTCTAATGAGAATAAAGGACTGAAATGGAGGTTGCCACTGTCAAAAAGAAAGACAGATCAAAGGATTTAATGTGCTTACACTGTAAGGACAAGGTAGTCTCCATTCCAGAATATATGAAAGCAAACAGAGATGAAGTGCAAGTGAAATAGGACAGGCCTCTATCAAATGGAGGTGAGGCACTACCTGACCAAAAAGGACCTGAAATCATACTCACACTTCTAAAAAAGGGCAAAAGGCGAGCCAAGCAACAACAGATCCATTAGTTTTATCTCAATGGTACTCAAGGCTCTGGAACACAATCTGCAGGAAAGCATAATTGAAAACATGGAGGTAAACAGAGCTGTGAGATGCAGCACGATAGACCAAAATGAGCAGGCAGCTGACTGTGGTAAGGCAGATCTTTGCTTGAACAAAGCTGGACTTCCATGAAGCATTCAAAAGAACACCATGGTGGAAAAAAATTGCTAAAGCAGATAATATGGTCATCAGTAAACCTGTAAGACACGTAAGGAACTAGCCAGGAGGAAAGAGAGAGTAACAAAAAATGGGAAAGTCAGGTATTTATTGACTAATCCCAGGAACTCTTATAAAATATGCTGGGAGCTTAGCACCTGGAAACAATGAGAAAAAAGTGCTAAGACCTTCTGTAGAATACAACTGCAAAGCTGCTTCCCAGACCTCCATCAGAACCAGACACAGGGGAAGCAGGAAGGCAACTGGAGGCTGTCCCGCAAGACAACATGAAAAGAAAAGACTAAAAGAACTCATTTAGCCCAATGAAATGCCAGCAGCAAAGAAATACAGCTGCGAAATACAGTGGAAAGGTGAAACAAATTCCAGCACGCTGATGTCAAAGGACAGATGGGTTTAACCTGTCAGGAGACAAGGGTTGTGGGGGACAAGTAAGCCCCTCCAGACTTATGTTTTCTTTTCATAAGCACTTAACAACAATAATTTCATCCAAAATGCCTCTCTTAATCTTGCATATACTGAAATTTGTCTTGCACCGAAGACATTATGTGAGAATTTGGTAACCAGAGCAGATTTCTTACAGTATAGGTTGGGGAGTGTGTGTGGGGAAGAAGGGTTCTTTCATCTCTGCCATCAGAGGGAGAAAAAAAGTCCTCTCAGCTGATAATTCCAATAAGAGTCATAGGCACATAGGTCAGAAAAAAATAAGATCAGTCAGAAAAAATTCAGGTCAGAAGGGACCTCAAGTTTCCAGCCCACCCTCCTGCTCATGACAATATCAGCTACATGAGATTAAACCTTGCTACTGAGGGCTTTGTCCACTCCGGTGTTAGAGAACCCTTGAGGATGAAGGCTGCACCGTCTCTCTTTTGGCACCACGTCCCACTGATTAGAAGATCTCACTGGGATAAAGTTTTTCTTTCTATCCAGCTGAAACAAGAGCCTGTGAAAGTGAAGTAAGCAAAAAAGAATTACAAGTAGTAACACAACTGCTTTGCTCAGACCTTTCTGTTTTATAAAATATCAATTTAAATATGAAGTAGATCTAATAGCGTTGAGTAGAAGAGTTAAGGTAAAACACTAAACCTACAGCTCTGCTGCTAGTCACCACTTTCAAACCTAAGCGCAGACTAGGAAAAGGATCGGAGCTTTAGCAGCCAGTTCTACGTACATGCTAAACTACACAAGCCAGCAACCAAAGCTAGGTGTATCCTTTGAAAAAAGAAAGCAGACCAGCAGTCCCAACCTGCACACACCCCACAGCACAGAGCAGGCAAGGAGAGCTCCTCTGGCCTCACCCCGTGGGGTCAGTCATTAGGGACTGCATGGCAGCACTGCTGTCTTTCTGGAGTGCAGACCTTGCTTCTAGTGGGATCACAATTTCCTGCTCTGTTCTTAAGAACACAACAGAAGGAACGTTTGTGATTCATCCACGGTGCACACAAAGCACAACAAGCAGCCCTGGGGTGCTTACTGCAATTTTCTTCTGCGTTTGTGATAACCCATGCCATGGTGGAAAGGAATGAACAGACACCACGTGCCTCGAGACAGCGAGAAAATGATCTGATACACCGAGCAGAGCGCCTCGCTTTATTAGATCCTTGACACCTGTTTAGGAACTGGTCAAACACAAACTCACTCATTTAATTCCTCTGCACAACCTCCGTCCCGCAAGCCTTCCAGAAGTCTCAAGGACAATCCCTGTTTCAAGATGCTTAAAAAACTGAAAGCAACAGAGAATGAGATATCAGTTAAGGCAAGGAGAACAGAGGCAGGATGTAAGTTAATTCAATTCACTGTAGACAGCATGACAGAAATGGGTCTTTAAGATGGACATCTATGTGCACAGTCCTTGGAGAAAAGTTCGAGGAGGTTATACCATGCTTGAGAGCCAGCAGAGAGGCTGAATGAACCAAGTGACATTACCTTTCCCTTGTGGATTTCCTGAAGAACAAATTTAATCTGGCCCAGAATAGGAATCCTTTTTTTAAAAAAAATATAGATTTAAGCAAACAGGATAGCAGAGATATTTTTTTTTTCTTGGCCTGGAAATGCGTACTGAAAAAGAAACCACTTAGTACCTGCTCTTTATAGAATATGAAGCTCAATAGTGCAAGCAATTTTTGTGGGTGCATGCCAGTGTTTACAGGCTCATGTAAATGTTCATAAGCAAGTTAACAGGACTGTTAAGAAGAAATATGTTGTATTTGAATCAACTGCATATTTGTTGTCACTTCAAATAACTTTAGGTTTTCATAAACTAGTTCTAATCACCGCTAACAAGGTGTAAAACATACTTAAAATCCTTATAAA
This sequence comes from Nettapus auritus, assembly GCA_011076525.1. NCBI lineage: Eukaryota > Metazoa > Chordata > Aves > Anseriformes > Anatidae > Nettapus > Nettapus auritus. The sequence goes on from CM021770.1 coordinate 2,205,118, forward strand.
TATTAATCTTCTAAAAGACTAAACATTTATTTAGTTCAATTTCCCAGCTACCTATAGTTTTTGTAGATGGATTTCCTGAAGGAAAATAAATGTCACGGAAGATTCTCTTTCCAGAGGATCTTTTTCTTACAGAATTGCCTCATTTCCACTAAAACACAGGATGTTGACCTGAATTAATCTGAAGGCAATCATTTCTGTTTGTGGCATATGTATTACATAAACATACCATTACAGCAAGACATACTTCAACAAGATAAAATTAAGTTTAACTTACAAGCATTACTGTTAGAATTACTGTTCATTCCTTTAGCATCAGTGTAACATTTCCACAGAAACAGGTCAATATATTTGAGCTTTAATGGAGCCCCCTTAGATATTCTTTGATCCTAAAATGGATCAAACCTTTTTCTGATGAGTACTGCAGTTGCTATATTTTTTATTGTATTCTCTTATTTTCCTGTCCATCATACTGGTGCTTTAGTGGAGCCACTGCTTCTGTTTATCCTCATTTTAGCTTTTTGTTTGTTTGTTTAATTACCTCATTTGAAATTCTGTTTTGTAAATCAATTTCGTCTTTCAAGTGCTGATGAAAAACAAACACTCAAACAAGGATAAACACAACAACAGAAGTTTCCCATCGTGATGCCCAGAAGCTGTACCTCCTTTTACTCTGAATTTTGATGTTTTCGGGTGCTGAAAGCATGACTAGTTTTAACAGATGCAGATTTTGTCTTGGTTTAGCATGTTTTATGGAGTCTGCTCTACAATGAAGAGTGCATGGAGATGTGGTGCTCCTCTAAAGGAATGGTGTCTCCAAAGACCAGACCGTACCTTCCAGTCACAGTGACTATAGCATTGGGACTACCAAGAGCCTTGATGCTTCTGACAAGCACAAGCAACCCTTGTGATGTACGGTGCTGGAATTCCAACTCTGGCAACTGCACTTTGTCTCTCCCAGAGTAATTGTTTCTTAATTACCTAATTGCTGGTGACACCAGTAAGGCTGACCAAGAGACTTCACCATAAACCTAAAATGCATGTGTATTGCTGGAGGGCACTTATTCTATTATTCAGTAGCAATTGTTCCCATTGCTTGACATATTCTGTTACTGAATTTATGCTAAGTAAAGGTAACTGAATTGCAGATGATGGACAATATTAGTTTCAAACCAAGAAGGCTTCAAGTTCTTGTTAAAATTCTCTGACTCTAATCCTTGAGAGCCTACAATTATTTCCTCTTTACATTCCATGCCTTGAGAAGGGAAAAAAAATAAAAATTAAACTGGCAAATCAAGGTAAACAAAGGTCAAATAATGTACAGAAACAGCTATAACTGGGAGTTACGTGACAATCACACAACTAAACCTAAGTCACTTCCTGATTATAGGCCCAAAGCTCTCCATTGTAAATAATTCTTGCCCAGGACAGAATTTTCAGAACCAGGTTAGGCTAACAAATAATGTTTCTTTAAATCACTGTGGAAGTTTCTCGGTAGAAGTTCTGTGGAGGTGTGGAAAAGACAGACCAACAAAAGACGATCTTGAAATAGCACTGTTGTTTTGTTTTGTTTTGTTTTTTTAAAAAGTTTCTGGCTCCCAGCAAGATCTGTGATTCTTTACTGCTGTCACATGCTATTGTGGCACAGGATAAATCATTTTAAACTAGTGCAAAGAAGACACCCAAAAAGACAAACCTTAACTATATTTTCAGTGTAACGAACGCATGGAACAGTCCCAGTAAAGTCCAGTCATTAAATTAAACAGAAGAAAATTAAGAAGCTGGGCATATTTGATATATGCTTGATATACTGTACAATCATGCATACAATAATGTATCAGAAAACTAATGAGAGCTTAATTCCACATTAAACAAACCAAAGGATATGCAGGAGTCCTATCTTTAATTGCTAGAACTCTAGGATGTCCTCCACAAGTGGGTAGAGAAAAGTATGAGCTAAAACTGTTTCAGAAACTGAAGAGTGAAACGTTGATCAAATTTTGCAACAGGCAAGAACACCACTGCCTTCTCAAGTCATCCAGGAGAAAGTCCTGTTGGAGAGAGAAGTGACTACAGATACTATCGTATCGGATCAATTGTCCAAGTTTGAGAGAGAGAAGTACTGAGATCAAGAAACCCGTGCAAGAGTCCAGCTTTAAAGATGCTGTAAGTAGTGAAAACTTGAAAAAATACTTGAGTATTGAGCTTTTATATTTTTTGCTTATTCTTTCAAAAAAGGAAAAGAAAAACAAACAAACAAACAAACAAAAAAATTGAAATAAAAAATTAGCTCAAAAGGTATTTCAGTGGATTAAATGTAATAGCATCACAGCTTCCAGGCTTCTTCTTCTGTTATGAACAACTCAGCAAATACAACAAAACATTGGGAAGTGCTTATAAGCCAGAAACCTGCCATTTCTTCCCTCTCCAAAATTGTTTTAAATTGAGAACGTTACCTGTGCATACTTTCCAAATATGAAACACATGAACAATCAATTAGCTATATATAATATTCACCTCTCTGGGTCTCCTGCCCCTCGTGTCCTCACTGAATTTATTGCCATACTTCCTTTCACTTCCATAGAGCCAAGAACAATTTGATTATAATGAAATCTTTTCCCACTGTGTCTTTCATCAATGTTGCTGCTGCTGTGGCTGCTTTTTTTCCCCCTCACTTCACTTTATCTTGAACGCATTAGTGTAACCTTTGGCCCAGGGGTGCAACCGTCTGTGACTGAAGGTCTGGTTTGGTACATCAGAGCTGTCTGACCTTGGCTCGGTTCTGCTCAGAAAATTGCCGCTAAGACATGAGAAAGTATATGAGCTAAAGTCGTGTAAGATAAGAAAGGTAATCGTGCCGACAGCAGAGCAATAATTGCAACAGCAATAGTTGCCAGATCAAGAAATCAAAGGGAAAACATATCGACACAAAGTTGTACACAATTTGAAGAAAAAGAAAGGGATAGCAGGCAGCATCTCAGCCACATCAAGGGCCAGCCCCTCCCAAGAAGCAACAGAGACCAGCACTTCCCCAGCTGTCTGACAGCTGCCTCGTCGGTGGAAACTCATTAAGTTTTGTGAACATATTAATGCTTAGCACAGTAGTCCCAGCTAACTATTGCAGGTGGTAGCCAATGAAGGATGCCCTTCTACTCTTGCACGTATCCTGCTTACCGAGTCTCTGTGAGCTATAAAGATGCCTTAAAAAGTGCCCCACTGTGCGATGGTCACATTCAGAATTCCCTTAGAGCTGGAGGAATCTGGCTTCCTCGCTAGCCTTTAAGCATGAAACCCCTCCAAGGACTGATGGATATTTTTTTTTGTAGTGCACCTGCTGTGCGCAGGTTTCCTTTGTTATGCTTGGCTTCCTTTCTTATGGAGAAATTCAACTTCTGACCCACGAAAAACATAAGAAAAAGTAAGTCAAAAAATCCTTTCCAGGTTAGCAAGGCTAGGATTCTGTGATTTCAAGTGCTCCAGAAATGGAGATGGAAAATTATAGCTCATAATGTATTTCCTATCTTTCTCTCTGAAACAAACAAGTATTGGTGAAATGATGTCAAACAGAACCTCTGCTTCTCCTGCTTGATTCATTCTGCTTCTTGAGTGAAATCATGCACAAGTGAGAAGTGAGTGCAAAAGAACAAAAATAGAACATGAGCAGAGAGAATACCTGAGAGAGAGTTTTGTATGAAGTACTTTCACAGAGCATTACTTTTATTCAATACGGATTTCACTACATCACAGGCTATCCATTCAATTAAGTCATCCTGTTCTGTCTTTATTCTTCCTGGATCTGTTTCTTACTTCACTCTTGCCTTCTTCCCTACCAACCAGGCTGGAACAAAGCGCTTACATGAAATGAGAAAATTAATAGCTAGTGTTTCTTCTCCCAGCAGCGGCAAGATCATTAAAAGGTTTGAAACCAAGCAAGAACAAATTACAAACTTCTAGTATCTTTAATGTATTTGATTGCACGATATAGCCAATGTTACAGGGGTCTATAAAGAGCCCTCACACCACTGCTGGCCAGAGAAGGAAAAGAGATTAAATAAGATCACAAGGCAGGGCAAAGAAGCCCAGCAGAAGACAGGAAAAGATACCTCTATGACTTCTAATTGAGAGGAAGCCAGAAAAGCCATATTGCCTTAGTTTAGACGCATAGATGGGATGGATCACCATGTGGAGGTGGCTCGCTGTCTCCGTTAGGAGCCCAGGGAGAGCTGAAGATTAGCCTAGCCCAACTCATAGACAACTGGAAGGGCAGAAGGTGTAGAATTTTGTTCATCTTCTCGAGAGAGGAAAACAATTATATTGACAAGTTCTCCCCCATTTCAAGCCAACTATATAATTTGTTCTGTGTACATTATTCAGAAAAAACACAGAATCTCAGATAAGAAAAGGCCACAGCTGAGACGTTGACAAGCTGTAAGAAAGAATGAATTGCAGTCAGGGGACGTATCTTCAGAATTCAACAGTTTGTTCTCTTAATCATTTTTATTCAGCTGGCAATATCAAGATGAATACGTGGTTTCTCTTAATGCTCTCCTCCCGAGAATACTGGCACTCTGTAGACTGCCAGCCAAAATAATACATTTGTAACTCGAGAAGGCCTGAAGAGCCCAGGAAGACAACAAACAGCAACAAATTCTGAGGAACAGCTGGCTGAAAAAAATAAATAAATAAATAAAGAAGGAAAAAAAAAAGTAGAAAAAAAAAAAGCAGAAAAAAAAAAAAAGCAATGCAGACAACCTCAATGGCAGCCATAAAAAAAAAACATATAAACCTGGATTCACCTAGCTATAAATGTCTGAGAAGGGCACACACCAGGCCTGTCATTTGGACTTTTGTTCCCCACGTTATGCTTCCATTTGCCCACAGTTCTACACACTTCTGTCTTTGAAACCACATTCTGGAGGGGAACAGGTGTTGAGATCTGCATTCAAAACCAGTGTATGGCTTTGGAGCACTATATATGCATATGCACTGTATGTACGCACACACAGACCAGCGCCCTGGTAATCAGCTGTACATCATTACAGATACGCATTGAGGAAAGTAACTGGTTCTTACCCCGTCTATGAATGCAGGATCTCATGCTCACCAAATTAAAAGCCTTTCTGACCAGGTCCAAAGTAGAATCAGGAAAGCCATTTCACTGCCAATCATGTCATTTCTCTGCAGTGGGGACTTTTCAGATCTCCAGCTGGTTCTGTGCTTGACTGAACCTTAAAAAGGGCTTAAATCCAGAGCACAGCACAAAACACACAGTTTTTGCTCAAGAAATCTCCTCAGCTGTTTTTTTTCCTCCACACACACACAGGCTCCCACCAGTCAGCATCACAAAACTGCCCGAAGGAGCTGCGCAGGAGCTGAGCCCATGCCAACGCTCCAGCTCTACTCTCATTTACGTTATGTGAGCAACCCTAATTTTTTATCGGGGGGTCAGCTCCAATCTACTGCCTGTCATCACTCTGGTTTTAGTTCTCTTAATATTTCTTTTTGGCCTATTTAAGTGAAAAACCTTACTGACAAAGCAGAATATTTCCAACGCACCTTAAAGCCTTCCAAAAGATCTATGTAGGTCTATTAACATTGCTATATTACCTCTAGCTTTCTTTAAATATACTTTCAATTTGGTCTCCTCTGGACTTTTTGACACTGTGTTTACAGCACACAGCACGAACAGCCTGCAGGCCATGGCTGGGGCGCTGAAGACATTTTTACTTCTTTTGGGTAAAGATATGCCCTTTCCTGTGCATTACGGACACGCCGCCTAATTCAGCAACAGTCAGAAAGTACTGAGCACCGAAAAACACAACTACTTTTGAGACTCTAGCCCTTGCTATCTGCAGCCTACATGTATGAGAGAATTGGAAACTACATAAAAATGCTTTCTTTAAAAGGCAAACTTCCTTAAGTATAAAATTTTAAATTGCCACTTAAAAGCCTTACAAAAATAGAAGCATTTAAAGGTAGCTTATTATTTCTTAACTTCTTCTGGTAAATGAACATTGTAGTGGTTTGCCTTCCAAATACCGGGGTGGAGAGCCTGTCAGAAAAGGTCCTTACACGGAGCGGAAAACCAGCTACAGACATTTTTACCTCCGCCCATTCCCAACACTAACCAACCAAGGAAATTTTTAATTGTTTGCTGGCCTCACACCCAAATTCCCTGTGCTCTCCATCAGCTTCAAGGGAAAATCTGGGAGCTGCACATGCTTTATATGAAGACATGCTGCTGCTTCTCCTCTCAGAAGCCATGAGGACATGAGAAGTGATAAATGCGGTGATTTCAGGGTGCAGGGCACAACTTGGTGATGTGAGATATTTATGTTAGACCACTCAAGTGCAGCAGCTTAGGAGCATTTAATATTAAGTTCATCTTGTTTGAAAAGAACCTTCTGTACTGCCTACGCAATATGGACTTGGGAATCCATACCTAAGTGACTACGCACAGGCCTGTTTTGCATGCACAACTGGGAATTCATTGAGCTTCTTTGATCCCATGTGAAAACACGGGTCAACAGTTGGACTGTTCATTCAGTTCCTCTATGACATGTTTAAAAAATAATCTTAACCTTGTAGCAGAGCCAGAATAAAATATTCCAAATGCTTGCTCCTACCTCTTCATCATTAGTAAAATGCTTTTCCCCATAATTGTTATCATTAGCAGAGAAAAAAGCAAGACTGTAAACAATACTGAGGTTGGTGCGCAAGGGATAGCATATTCGTGGCTGTAATGAGTATTCATCTGCACACTTGTTCTCAAAAATTGAGTCAACAGTTACTCCACAGATGCAAAAGAATGAAGCTGAAATGAAGACAAGGATGTGATAACCTGCCAAGTGGTGTGTAAATGTGATGACAGCCTGAATAGCCTTAATGTAAGTAAAGGATTCTTAAAGATATTCTTCTGCAAACATTACAGGTTCAAAGCACATTTTTTCCTCTTTAAAAGATGCAGTATTGTACTTCCTCGTTCAAAATGACTCATTAGGAAGAATTTACATTATGTATAATTTTTCCCTTCAAATTGTGAAAATATGCCTTTACTTATTTATCATTCTTGCTAAGAAGTAGCTTTCATGACTATACTTGATGTTAGTATTTGTCTCTTCATGGTTTGAAGGTCTTTTCCAACCTAGATGTATCTATGGCTGCAAAGGATCCAATACTGCCGTTCACTCTTTTTACAAATTGCAGTATGTCAACCTAGAAAATCAGCTCCTGTTCCTCACTGACTGTTCTGAACAAGAGTAGTTCCTGGAAAAAATGATCTGCTGCACACTGGTATCTTGATTTGAGAAAGGACATTTTAGAACTTTTTAGTCATCATTTGAATTTTAAAATTTATTTTAGAAATTGTTTTCCATCTTGTACTTCATTCCCTCCTTGTGTCCTGAATAAGTGAGAAAGATCAAAGTCAGATTTGCTGGCTCACTAGCAAATGTTATGTTCAATTTTCTTCTGTCACATTCACATAAGTAACAGCAGATGTTGCTAGAACATTCATGAGTTTAGTTCTGAAGTGTGCAGCCAGACATTTGTCAGGCTAATTTCATTTCCTGAAGACTGCAAGGAGAGTTCTGCTGGATAGTTCCCCATCTGTGACACTGAGCCACTCTTGCCAAATTCACTTGAAGCCTCCAATGAAGATGTTCTCCTTTGGATTTTTGCTTAAGGCTACCTTTTGTTTTGTTTTGGTTTGGTTTGTTTTTTTTTAGTAGTTTTCTTTCAGAAGTCTATCTCCTCTTTGTTTTCCGCTAACACTGCTATAAAGATGAGGAAGAACAGGTTTAGGAGAATAATGAAAAGGCTCATACTCCCACGAGACGGTCATAATCTTTGCTATCCTAGATTTCACCAAGTACCAGCTGAAGTAAGGAGTAAGGACATGCATTGATTTAGGTGAAAGAATTGCATATTCTTTGAATATAAATTCCATTCAGCTGAAGGAATGCAACATTACAAATAATTACATACACATCAGATGCGAACTTTCTAGTAGAACTAACAGCCTGCAAACCATTTTCCGAGAGACTTCTGAAAGCAAGTCGCTTGGTGTATATTTGTTCATAAAGGATTAACACACATTTTGCAGTGCCTTAGAAAACCTCCCATTTTCACAGAGACATAATTTGTGTTTATTCATTCTGTAATTTGACTTGTAAACAAAACAAAGTTCATGTGAGGTATTTACAGAACAATACCTTTGAAGTAAATATGTTTTGCGTATGATTGGAAATGTTTCCAGGTTTCAGTAAGTTGTGGTAGATGGGCTTAACATAATAGCACAAACCTACAGGTTTCCTAATGATGATGATGAGTGGATTTTGTTTACATGGGCGGACTTAGGAAGCGATTTTCTGTGGCAATTTTTTTTTTTTAAGGGGGGGGGAGATAAAATGGCAGCAACCCGCAAAAGCTGTTTCCCCACTCATTTCGCCGTACACCCCTGACTCAGCCCAAGAGCAAGGCAGGGACGGGCGGAGCGGAGCAAAGCCCCCCTCGGCCAGGCCCTAGGTCCCTCCGGGGCCAGGCTGATCTTCACGGGGCGGCTGCGGCCCCTCACGGCCCGGCCCGCACGGGCCTGGCCCCGGCGACGAGGCCGCGGCCGAGCAGCGGCGGCGGCTGACGCGGAGCGGGAGCGCCCCCTGCTGCCAACGCCGCCGCCGCTCCCCCGCCAGCCCCGCCGCGGCCCCGGGCCCCGGCCCGTCCCGGCGCCTGAGGCCGGCCCCGAGGTCGTCCCCCTCGTCCCAGGGCCGAGCGGAAGGCCGGGAACGCGGCCGAAAGCTCGCTGCCGACGCAGCGACGCCTGTTTTGAACGTGCAAATCCCAGCCCTAAAGTTCTCTCTTTTCGCTCCATGGACAAGGAAGCATGAGCACTGTGTATGAGGGAAGGGCAACTCATCTGCACAAATCGCTCTCCAAAGGCCTTTCGGCTCAGTCAGCGAACTAGAGAAATGAGCTACCTAGCATAATTTACTGACCGACTTTCCATTACAACGTTGAAGAATGGCTTAAAAAAGAAAAAACAAAGTGGCTTTGAACTTCTTCCTAACCTTCAACTCTACTAAACATGGAAACCAACTGCTGAATTTTGGGGAAGTGACCTATTTCTTAACACATCACAAAGCTCACAACTGTGTGCAAACAACATGGACAAAACGTGACCCCATTTTCTAACCTTCCTTTAGACAGCATGGCAAACAACAAGCAGAACACAGACCTAAAAGTAGCAAAGACTGAAAGAATGAAATACCTAAACGAATTTCACCTCTGTATTTTTCCTTGATTTTTTTTTTCTTCTTTTACAGAATCGCCACAAACTGGATTATGAACCAAAAACTTATCCCTGCTTAGTCAAAATATATCCATTGGAGGAAGTGTCCAGTTATTTTTTTATTATTTATTTTTCTAATCTTCAATAATCTCAATATTTTTTACCATTATCTCTAATGGTACCACCATTAGAAAAAGTATTTTGATTACAAATTGAAGGACAATATACTTGAGACTTTACAAGATCTTCTGTAAACATAGCTTTCCTGACTTGAGTAAAAAACATGTAGTACTCACCAAAGCATTCATGTTATCTAGTGCTTTCCTAAAATACTCCCAGATATTTAGACTTTTTGGAAGCCATTCAGAAACTAAGCCAAACACAGTTTTAAACTACTGCTCTGTTGTTTTTAGGAATGCTTTGTCAAAATCAACAGGGAGAAATGATGGAAATGGATAGAATTAAAGGTCAGTGTCAAAACCTGAGAAAAAAATCTTTTTTTTTCCTGTTGTAAAAACGTTATATGCTTAGGACAGGTGATGATCAGCCATTCTTGATTTGCTGAGGAGACTTGCTATCAAGCAGGCAGAGGCATTCACCTGTAAACAAATGCTTGAATTTCACTGAAAGTTTATATTCTCTGTCCTGAAGAAGCCATTTTTAACAAGAAAAATCAAAATTTTCTTTTTCCTTTTATTACAACTCTACGTTCCATTACAATTTTCCTATTCAGCTATGAAAGATTTTGTTAAAGTCTCTGTAAAATGTCAAATCAGAGAGTGGTTTGGGCTGGAAGGGCCCTTAAAGACCTCCAGACCTCCTGCCATGGGCAGGCCCCCTGCCCCCAGCCCAGGCTGCCCCCAGCCCCATCCAGCCTGGCCTTGGGCACTGCCAGGGATGGGGCACCCACAGCTCCTCGGGCAGCCTGGGACAGGGCCTCACCGCCCTCAGAGGGAAGGATTTCTTCCTAATGCCTGACCTAAATCTTCCCTATTTTATCTTAAAGCCATTGTCCTAGCCCTATCCCCCGTATCAAAAATGAGCTTTCCCTCACTGCTCAAAGCACGGTAGTGCCAACAGGCACTTCTCTCAGAAGAACACTTTGCTGAGAAATGTGGCCTTCATCAGAAACAGTGCTCGCTGCTGCTCGCAGCCATTCCTTGCCTTCCCCTAGAAAGATATCTGATGGCAGAAACCCATTAGGTCTTCCAAATTTGTTTGGGTTTTATCTGAGTGCTTGCTGCTAATGGGACTTCTCCTAGCAGTACAGTCAAACTGCTTCCATAGCCTCGAGCATTGTAAGTTTCCATGTAATGATGATATTACAATGATACTGAGACAGAGGAAAAAAAAAAAAAAGAAAAAAAAAAAAAAAGAAAAAAAGAAAACACTATTTTTTATTTGCAACTGGAAGAGCAATGTACATTTGTAAAGGGCAGCAGGAACAGAGTGTCACTCAATAGGGATTGATTTGGTAATGGCACCACTGAAGTGCACGCACACCTGAATGGAAAAGCATGTTCCTCTCTGCTGCATTGATGCCCTTCAGCTCCAGACTGGCTTCCCATAGAAAACAAGGCTTTTGGCCCATTTTTCCCTGCAGTAATTTCTTAGCATTCTGATGAGCTCCCAGCAGATTGGCCAGACTGTCATCTCAAACATAGTTACATCCACGGAGGATTCTTGCACAGGTGGGTAAAGCACAGACCCCTGAGCAGCCAGACTAAGGAAGTACTGCAGATCCTCTACAACCAGGTATTAGAAAACCTTTGTAGGAGACAGATGCCTTAAATATCCTAGTCCAAAAGCAAATTTCAGCTGGAGCCTGTACCTTTGTGGATGAGACATCCACATGGGACAGGTATCATCAGAATACGCTGACCTTCAGTGCTGTCGGTCTGTTTGCCACCCTGCCAGTTTGCTATAGCCCAGCCTAAAAGAAGAGGAAAGATTCCGCATCTTCTCCGCTAGAAACAACCAATGAGTCCAGCCTTGACTTTTCTGATTTTCCCTAACAGTCAGAGTATTTATAAAACAATTGTGTTTCATAACACAAGACTTCAATAGCCCCTCTTACACCTCTTCTATCAATAGCAGCATTTCACATACTCGCAAATCATTTGATAGCAACAGAAGGCAAAATATTGCAGGGTATCACAGCAGGAAAGCAGCATGTACATCTACCAAAGTTCTTACTGAACTTTTAAATCAAAGTCTGAAAGAAACCAAATGGGGACTGTATCCTTCTGCGCCTCCTCATGTGCTCAGCGAGTGTTGGATCCACTTTGCTTTGTTTCTTATGCTTAGGCTTCAAATCATGATCTCGCTTCAACAACACGCAGAAACTGAGAGAAGTTGCAGAGGTTGTAACCTGACTACAGAAGAGTTAACAAAGGCAATTATGAACAATAGGAAGAAGTAGGGAAAACAGTTTGGTTCCTGCGTGGAACTTAATTACTTTTTTTTTTCTTATAACTACACAAAATACAGTGTTTAATCTTTTAACGAAAAGCACAACTTTGTTGTACGTTCAACATGCTGGTCACCCCAATTAAGCTATGAAGTGTAATGCACACCTTCAGAGAACCTCAGCAGGCTTTCAGAAAAGTGAGGAAAATAAGATCTGACATTACTGATATTTGTAGGATAGAAAACAAAAAAGAAGTTAAAAGTAACCCTCTTTGGAAACAAACACTTCTGTAACCCCCTTTTAAAACAGCATCAAGAAACCGTAGAACTTTTTGGTTTGTTTTGCGAAATTCCTTTCAGGTCACTTTTCATATATATCCACTACAACATGTTCTGGTTTTGTTTGCATACAATCTTGGCTGCACGTTGAAATGACAGATAAACAGTAAACATTGGTTATAAAGAAGAGTGCCACAAATGCTTCAGTTGCTGAGGAAGTTACATGCATGTGAAACCAAACTAAAGCGATTCCCCCAGCACCACCTGCCAAACGTGTGGTTGCTTCTCCCTGCCACCGTACCCTGAGAGCAAATAATCAGAGTTATCCTTTTGAAACACAGTGGCTATAACTTTTTAAAAGCCAGACATTGGACAAGAATTTTTATGGCAGTAAAAGCCATAAAAGAAAGTTCCAAGGTACAGAGAGACTTCAAAAGCCAGAAGTGTGTGAAAATAAGTGAATATTAAGAACTGAAAACCCCTCCTTAAGAATGTGTAGAGAAAACACATTGAAAGGACTGGGGTTTTGTAGTTTTCATCTTACAAAAGCTTTCAAGGCTTTGAATTCTTAGTCCGTCTTAGGAAGGTAATAGGTTTTGACGATCTTCTTGGAGGATGGAAAAATAAGCCTCCATCGCACTGGAAATGAGACCATTCACATGCTAACAACAAAATCCACACGTGATGCTACAGGACAGGCGTTGCCACATTGTCATCAATGGCAGTGAAGCTTACCATAGAGATGTTTTATCTTGATCTATTTGCAAGCACAGTTCTGTTCATTGCATACTACTTGAGCAGAAATGCTGAAATTCACATGAACCGGCATTTTTATGTGATTAGGTAGTTTTGCCCAGAAAGTGGTATTTAAATCTATTTTACCCGCAATTTATCCTCAAGAATTTCTCACAAGGTGCTATTCTTCCAGTCACCCTGTTTACACACCACAAAGCAGCTTCGAAATCCTCCCATTCCAATTTTAGCTGAAGCCTTCCCTGACTCTACGAATAACTGGTAGAAGCAATATTGACAGCAAGCCTGCAAATCCACTTTCTCCTGCAGGAACAGCCAGCCCATCACCCCTGCACACAAAGACAAGTACTGTTTCACCGCCAGGATTTTCACATTCATTGCCTTCCTGATAATGAAGACAACTGCTTAATATACGATGGATCAAGGCGTGCGTTAAAGACACGTGCTGTTGCTGAGCAGTGCATTACTTGGCACCGTATGGGACCATGGGGAGGATTTCCAGATGTTTGTCTTGCACTAGTTCCTAGAGCATTAAAAACTGCAGCAAGAGTTGCAAAGCTTTAAAGGGCTGTCGAGCTCTCCCCTCTCATCTCCAGTGCCTTCCTACACCCAGGCCTACATGCCCCTGTAGGGAAGAAAAAAAACAAGAGGAGCTTTGGCTCTCTTATTTAACCATTTTCTCTAGCAGAGGAAGGATGCTTTCTTGATAAGAGAATGTTTAAACAGCCACTAGAGGCTTTGTAATTAGCTTCCAATCGCAATGGGAAATGGGAGCTTTTCCTTGTTTTGTGACTAATACACTGCCATGGTTTTTTTGACATTAAACAGGATCTTTTCCACCAAACCTGGGTGTAACTGAAATCAGAATGATCTGTTCCATTCTTGTTATTTGTCCTCGTAGTCATATCAGTCTGTGCTGCAATGGCTTGAACTGGAAAGATGTAGCTGTATTTTTTCTGATTTCTGGGTATACATTTGTGAAGACAGAGCAAGGAGTGGGTCCAGCATAGAAAACATAGCCATTTTGGCAAAGAACATGTTTTGAAAATTGGAATTTTATTCATACTGACATTCTGGAAGAGGCAGCATGCACTAGTATATAAATTAAATCATTCTTCGGTTTTACCATCGGTATTTGCCAGGACCACAAAAGCTTGGAGGACACTGCAGAATTCTGTTTCAAAACTGCAAGCTTGATAAGCTGTTTTCCAAAAAGGGCAGATTCTGTTAATTTAAAATTTAAGACAGTGAATCACTCATTTTGGCAGTTGTTCGGCATGTGCTGGAAAAAACAAATTACATTCTTCATTTCTGTCGATAGCTGGCTTTCATAGCCACCTCAAAAGCCTTAATTTCCCAGCTGAGCGCTTGCTGGATTATTCTCAATATCCATCACTATTCATCCTCCAAATGCCTGACTGTGTTTCAAGCAAAATGAGGGCAACCTGACCTAAGCAGGACAACTTAGGTGAATCCAAATTTTGGGGAATCCCCTCCAGAGCGTGGGGAATTGAGTAAACATCCTTGTGTTGACTTGAATGGGCATGAGATCAGGCTTTGAATACCTTAATTCCTGCAGATAAAGCTTCAGCTATGACTCTTGGCTTTATAAACCATACCTTTTCCAAACTTGCCCCACTCAATTGAAAACTATTTTTCCAATACTTTTTTTTTTTAATTTATTTTTCCTTCTTTTACCTTGATTACGAATGCCAGAACATTTTCTGTTCTTTAAGTTCACAAAAAGAATATCATGCACACCACAGAGCGCCCCACGGCAGATCATTCATTACCACCTGCAGAACATTTCTTTTTCTTTTTTAATAACTGCCAAGCATTGTTTAGCCTGCTTTAAAAGCTTTCTTTCATTTCTGATATTCCCCTGTCATCTCCAATTATATTTTACACATCATAATCCATCAGTAACAAGACAAATTTTCTCCTCTCTCCATTTACTGTAGCTTTTCTGCTGCAATTTTGCTGGCTTTAGATTGAATTAAAGAAGCAGCATTGAATCTTCCTTTGCATTTGTTTTTTTGACATGTGTGGGAAATATATATTCTATTTTTACAGTCTATTTGAATTTAAGATTTCACCTTTAGGTTCTTGCTCAAGCATAACATTTGCCAAATAAATTCTTTCCCTTGTATCTTCTATAAAACCATGGACAAAGGAAATTCCATTTACTCCTGTGAATTATGCAGAGATAAACTGCAAGCAGTTGTTAAAATATTATGAGGTATAGAACCATACTTTTATTAAATATTTTTAATAATGAAAAGAAAGGGTATCTAATTTATGGAAATGTATTCAATAGTAGCTGACAATTTATCTCCTCTCGAATTCGCAGCTGCTCATCAGTCATTTCAGCAGTTTTGCTCGGTAACTTTGCAGGGATTCCGCCGGTATGATTCCCTCGTGCCATGACTCACAGCTAATGAATGTTCTTTCAGACCTCACCTCAGTAGAGATAAAACGTATGAATGATGTGATTAGTTAGGGTTCTTTTCTAATACTGGGGAATCATTTTGATACCAGCTGCGATCAAAGCATCTACGAACTAATTATTAGGATTCATTTGATTGTATTAACCAGATCTTACATCTGTTGCTGTCACTAGTCAAAGAGTATTACCCAGAAGTCAGGCCGTAGCACGTCTGCACAACAGGAACAGTTCTTGCCTTTATGGCAAAGCTGCTTGCCCCCCAGCTGAAGCGACGACAGGTTCTGGATTCATGCAAATTTGCCAAGGAGAGGTTTTCTCTTAGAATCCAGAAGCTACACAGTCATACTTGTTTCCAGAGACACAAGTATCATGCAAAGTACAATTTCAGACAGATGGACTCCTTTCTAAAAATTATTCTTCCTTTTGGTATTAAAGTACAAATGCATTTTCTACAGAACCTAATACCAGTATCAACTTGCAACAAATACTGGCCAGCGTAGGAAAACTGACTTAGAACTTCACTAAGAAGGCAAATCTGACCCATGCAAACAAGTTATTTGGGTGAACACAGCTGAAATAGATTCTAGGACATCCAAAGTCTGCACCCCCCTAGCCTGTAAGGCAGATCCTACGGAGCCATGCTGTGACTCTCCTTAACAGATCGGTGCAGAGAAAGGGCTGGGGGACAGGCTGCTTCTGAGTGTTTTCTCTGGAATTAGCACGTGAACTTACTGGGGGAAAAGAAAAAAACATATCCACCCATAGCTTCTACCCAACAAGAGAGAAAATTCTTGAAATATTCTTTGAAAAAGCATGGAATTATGTGAAATTGCATTCTGAAACCTGGATAGCACTACTCATCCAATTTGGGAATACACTATTAAATCAAGGCAGACAAGGCTCCTTACAAGTACATTCTGCCCAATTCAATCTCCATCCAAATGCTCCAGTTTGTAAGTTATAAATCCACGGGAAATAAGATTTCTGCTGATTTAATAAGAAATAAAGAAAAAACTAATACTTTACTATTTTTCAGGTGCTTAATATCGGCACTCTCAAAGTCAGTGCGTGAGACGAAATCTAAATTCTGCTACCAAAAGGTGAGAACAGGAGCTTTGTTTTGCTTTTCACCCCTTTGGTTTATTACTTGTTACTAGGAGCCTTGTTAACAAGTGGCCACAGCAGAGGATTTTATGTTTCTTCAGACTGTTCCTACACTTTCAAAATATTATTGTTGCTCTTCTCAGTTCAATTCTGACAACAACTGAAGACTTTCTGTACCAGTATTTTTTCTGCCCCAATATTGTTTCTCACCAGCTCAAGGGAATTACCAATGCTCCAGTGAAAAGAAAATATGCAAAACCTGTCAATTAAAACCCAAACAACCAAAAAAGACCACAAACCCCACAGTATCTCCCGATATCCAACACACTTAGGCAGAAGGAGAAGGAAAGTCACCCCAGATCTTACAGGAAGACTGTGAAATCCATTGCAGTGGGAATTTCCATTAGCTAAGATGCTCCAGCCTCAGCAGGGGCTGCTGTGGACACCTACAAAGCAGGACACAAAATGTATTTCAGAAGGCTAACTAGCCTCATTTAAAGACCCAAATGGTAGTAAGATCACCACCTATGGAAATTTAGTTTTTGCATCCTCACGGTAGCGTACCACAGCCTCCTTCATTGTTGAGTTTGTCTTTATTTCCAATTTCTGCAACAGAATTTTTCTATATGTTTGTCAGCCATGTGGAAAACCCCAGCACTAGCACTTCTTTTCTGCGCATAATTAGCTGCACAAAAATGTAAAATTACCTCTCAAGTTGCTCTTTGGCAAGCTCTGTTTTTATTTTGCATATATTCCTCTAACAAGTAACAACAGACGTGCCAGCATTTGTAGAATTTGTATTCAGGGTGCATTTTTCTGTTGGTGTACCCTGAATAATTTGTTCCAAAAAAAGCTAAAAATTACCACAACGTTTCGCCGAGAAGCAGCACACTCGCTATTAGCTTATCAGCTCTCCCACAAAATAAAGCCATTCTCTCATTGTGATGAGGCTTAATTCAGCTACAAACCTACATTTTGACCTACAATGCCCCGAAAAGGTGAACCAAAGAGCTTTTTAGTAATCCAGTGATAGTTTAAATAAGCTTAACCTCTTTTACCAATTTCCACTCCAAATGTGAGAATATCATCTCTCCTACCTTATATTCCTATATTAGTATTAGACATCCTAAGAATATTCTTAAAAACTTAGAATACTTATGTAGAAGTATTAATAACCTTTAAGCAAGAATTTGTGTTCCCCCAAACGCTCTGAAATAACATTTTACCACCTGTTTTCCTCCAAAAAAAGTAATGGAGATGATTATAATTATTGATGAAGGTGGAGTAGTTGTGAGACACATTCTTTCTTGTCTTTTCTAGGATAAATCAGGTCTGTTTACTGCTTGTACAACTCATGGAAACTTGTGTCTGCATGTTACATGTTTTTGCATTTCTTCAATAAGTCGTAAGTGGGATTTGCTTGATTAGTAGTGGTTTTTGGTTTTGTTTTTAAATTTATGGACATTTCTATGAGTACCCATAACAGCAGCTCTAATTTTGACAGAAGAAATAGGTTTTAACTCCTCTTCTTGAAGTTAATTTGGAGCAGGAGATGACTGCTTCAGGGTATTTTCTTCCTTTATTTAATGAAATAACGTTACACTTCTAGATTGCCTGCAATACCGTTTCTTCATCAAATGCTCTTCAATGAAACTATTCTCTTGATAAAGCCACTGGCATCGTAAGAAACACGAGTCAGGCTTCTGGCCCTTTTAAGGTTTCATGGAGCCTAGACATCCTGGAATTTGGGATGTATTGCCTAGGAGGGCTGGACTGGGATCAGAGCACACGAGGTAACCAACAGTCATCCATCACAATGAGAAGAGCATTTCCCCAAAGTACCGGCAGAACTCTGCTACATGGAAAAACAAACCAGTTACTTGAAAAATGCTACTTGCCTGGGAAAATGTTATGTTGCTGTTCAATGTGATAACAGCCAGGAAAACCAAAGGGGCCTGAAAATATCTTTTTTTTTTTTTTTTTTTGAGGATCAGCTCCAGCAGAGCTAGTTCAATAAATAATCAGATGTGAGGACGCAACTTCTATTTCCTAAGAACAGCAGGGGATTTGAAGCATTTATCTAGTGACCATACACACACTAATCTACTGATAGAGAGTGCAATGAGAGTGAAATAGGAATCTGTTGCTGTAGGAGGATGGTAAGGCTGTTACAGAATAAAGCAACAGAAACCTCTTGAACATAAGAGGAAAGTTGTGCTCCTTAGAACAGAAGCCCACATCTGTTTTCTTGGGGAAAACTCTCACAGGACTGAGATGATTCTTCCTGTATTTGTGTTGGCTGTCTCACTGAGAACTGATAATGTTCAGCAATCATCTCTCCAGAGTTTCTGAAATCCTCAAATGCAGATGACCAGAGAGCACCAGGTTCTAGCAGGAGAGAAACTGTCCCAAACTTTCTGGCAGAATGAGCCGAATGGCTTCTTTTCAACATTTCTAATAAACTGGTTAACTTCTCTTTAGGAAGTATGCTTTTATTTGAATGAAGCCCGTGACAGTTGTCCACTCCAGCACTGAAGTGACAATGCCAGATTCCCACCAGAAAAGCTCCTTATGTCAACTCTGTATAGGCAGAGAAAATAGTTTCACTCTCCAAGGAGAATCTGTACAATTTTCAGCCTAGTTTGGATCAGCATGTGACCTCTGGGATCTTCTCTGCAGCAAAAGCTTTCGCTATGTATGCAATGCAGGTGAAAACAAACATTCATCTCATGCCAGCTATACCAACATCACATTTTTGCAGACTGAAGTAAACCAAATAGAGGTGAACCACTGGAGACTTTCAGGGAGAAAAAATGGTATGATGCTCTTCTCCTTAACAGAAATGACTTCCTTAGTATCTTTTTCATCTGGATTAAAAAAGGAAGAAAACTATCTTGAAGGACCCTGAAACTGAGTTAACTCAGTTCTGCACAGCTGAGATACACTCAATTGGAAGCTAATCTGCATAAGCAAAAGTATTTTAGAGCATGCAGAAGACAGTCAGCCTTTGAACAGAAGAAAAGTTCATAACCTTAACATCAGCAGAACTAATGCTCTGCCTATAATAATAATGATTTTTTTTCCCTAACTCTTAAGCACCAAAGGAGGTCAATATCTGGTCAGGACAATTACAAGGATGACTTATTCCTTGGTTTCTATGTTCAAATATCTAAGTATATCTTAGTTTAGAAAAATCAGGCTACTAACCAGGTTAGTGAGCTTTACCTTAAGGTCACCATGTATATGGCAGAGTACTATATAAAGCAAAATTCCTATGATTCTGATTTTATTTCTTGAGAGTGTTGCTCAAATCCAGCTGCTAATGCATCAGCTGTACTTGTGGTTATAAGCTGACAAAAAAGACCCTGATCAGTTCACAGAAACCCGTTAAAGATTAGACATTGAGATTGTAAATTAGTAGCTTTTCCAGTAGCTACTTTAAATTTAACTTCAAATGTTATCATCATAAAATTTGATATCAAAGTTATTAGTGGCTTTCTTAATTACTGAAATAGTGTTTGTGTATATAAATATACACACAGTCAAGTCTCACATACTAAATAGATTTGATCTTTGCATACCCTCTACCTCAAAAAAACAAGCTGGTGAACTCCCTCGTGTTTCTTGGTTCACACATTATTGTTCAGAAAGGGGAGAGATGAAAGCTTCATGTTCCTTTTCAAAGCAGAAGTGAGGAAAGCACTATTGGGCAGTTTCCTCGGTGCTGCCAGTAGGAAAGCTTAGGTCCATCTGAGCCTCCTCTCATTGTTTAGGCTGAAGCATCTCAGCTGTGAGCCCTGCTGCCTCCTCCTCTACTGTCAAGGCAAGAAAAGCATACAAAGAAAGCAGTCCAGCCCACTTCAGAACAAATTTGTCAGCAGGTGCTACCTGACCCTACAGACAGAGTTTAGAGCAAAACATAGTCTTGAAATAGATGCCTCTACCCTTTGGTAGAAGGTAGGGGAAATACTGGAGGTACAACAGAACGACAAGGCTTCTGTTCCTTAAGACCAAAGCAGAAGTAGAAGTGAACAGCAGTACTGACTCTTGTCTTCCAAAGCACAAAGAGTGTATGAATATCTGCAAAATAGGAGTAAATAGCTGGCTACCATACTTGAATACCTCTGATTTTAGTCAAGTTTTTATTTCTCTTTATTAAATTTTACAGTCTCATTACTGCATTTTTACAGAAGGTTTACTTCAGGTCAGACTCAGGTTCTTTTTCTTTTTCTTTTTTTTTTTTTTAAATAAAAAATAAAGAAGAAGTAAAAAGGTGTTTTATTCCAATCCAAAAATTACAGAAATGCAAAACCAGTAGCACAAGCACTGGATGCCCTGAATCGCTTGCTTCCTCTGGAAAACTCCCTGGAAGCTGCTGTAATTTGTCCTCCCCTGCCTTCCTCCTCTCCCGCTGGGCCACGCGCAGTCTCGAGGCCAGCTGTCTGCCTTTCTCTTCGAACTGCCAGTAGAGCCCGGCTCACTTCCCTTATGAGAAACCAAGCAACAGGACAACTTAAGGCTCTTAGCACAAACAACCAGAAGAAGTGGGGAAAGAAATACAAGAAAAAGTTTCCCACATTCTATTTCTGTCTTGTTCTCTCTCTTTTTTCCACATCCAGCCCTGTGGCTTCTCCTTATAACCTGTCAAAGAGTCTCAGCCATCCAGTTGTATTTTCTTCCCTTGTGGCTAAACACACGGATTGACGTAAGGCAGATGTTTTTCTTCCTCTTGATGAAGTCTATGAGTACAAGTACATACAGAACAATTCTCTATTAAATTTCAGTGATAATAGAGTGGATGGCCTTTAGAAACAACTTATCTTGCCCTAGCAATAACTCCATGGCTGTCATTAGAAATACATGACTATCTAAACTAAAACTGGGATGGGTTGATTATATACTACATTGGTAAGAGACTTCCTCTGATGCAGAAATGCTTTCTGAACATGGAGAGGATCCACTCAATGATGACGACTGTGATTATTCAAAGGCCTTCCTGAACTGCTAGAAGCTAGAGCCACAAGCCCCCATTCAATCTCAACAACAGCAATAAAGGCAAAGGCTCCTTACTATACAGGGGACAGCCCTGTAGCATCTGGAGGTCTCAGAAAGTATTTTAGATCTTGTCCTCTAATACTTTCTTTTGGACTGTATGAAGCTTTGCTCAGGGCGAGTTAATCTCTGCATAGAAAAGTACTAAAGTCTGTCTTTTAAGAATTGACAGGGGAAAATTTTGTCTCAAATCTATTGAAACCGTACATTTGAGAACAATACAGTTGTGTTCTGCATTGCACACACACACACACAAAAAAAAAACTATGAAAAAATATTTTCATTTAATTTTCACACTTCCACAACAACAACAAAGCCCTTGTGACTAAATGACAGTGGAGGTATTACAAACTAATTTCAAAATATGAACACATAACTTATAGCTTGGTGGAGCTGTAGAGCCTAATAGTTCATGAAGACTATTGATCCCAAGTCGAAATTAGAAAGTATGTGCTAGAACTGCACCCTAAACTAATGATGTACAAGTTACATGACAATATAAACTGCCTTCCACTAATACACCAACATGCCCAATTTCCTCAATGCTCATGAAAGAAGGGTAGGCTTTCAGTCTGGCACTGTGAAAACAGCCGACATGGTCTAAAATGCAGTATGACATAAGAGACACCAATGATAATTTAAAAAAATATCAGGACTGTGTTCTTCTGCAGTAAATTCCTATTTTTAATGATCATGAAGTTACAGAATACACAGTGTTCTGCTGCTCATACTGCAGCATCAAATCTTTATTTGGGCTCCTGGTCATGTTAATGAGGGGAATGTATTTTTCTCACTATGGAGTTCAATTTGAAAGAAATGTCAGCATTACTCTAAGCCAAATCAATTTCTATTTTTTTTCGCTGCTCTTTCCTTCTATCAAAATCAAGAAAAAACAAAACACCCCACTCGCACTAGTACAGTTAAAGAGAAAACAAAATGGCATTGATTCTTCCAGCTTTGTTTCCCAGCAGACTGATTAAGAGAAAATAAATCTATGTTTATAAACAGCCACAAAACTCAGGTTATACTTTAAAAGCAAAAGTATCTCCTCTTCCTGAGACCCCAGCCAAAGCAATTTCTAAACTATTAGATTTTATTTCACAACTACAGGCAACAAGGGGAAAGTGCCCAGAGGTTCTGTTCGTCCTTCTCCAGACACCAAGAGGGGAAAAAGCAAACTAATAAACAAAAAAAGCCAGCGACCATTCAGCCTCACCTTGATGGAAACAAGTGAAAATTAATTGGTAAACATCTACTAGATGGTAAGCTAAATAAATAAATAAATAAAAGCAGGGCCTATTGAAAATAAATCACGTCAGAAAAGTCTAATTCCTTTTGATGGGATAACCACAGGGGGAAAATGGATGACAAACTGGAATCTGTGAAATGGCTGACCACGGTGTCAAGAGGCTGGACAGCAAATTGCCTTTACTGCACCAGCTTTGTGCTTTTGGGAAATGTATTGCCAGACTACAGCAGTCCTAAGGAACTTTGGAAATTCGTCTAGTTGATGTGTAATGGGGTAGACAAAGAAAATATTGTTTTAGTGATCCTGCTCATTTCTTGTACAGAAGTTCAGGCTTCCTTAGAGGTTAGTAACAGATGTGATGTTCTATATACAAGTCTTTTTAGCTAAAAGAAAAACAGTATTGCTCAAAGCACATTGTTAAAAGCAGAAGAAAGCCCATCCATGTTTTGTAAGCTCAACCAACATCAGAAATGAATTAAAACAAACAAACAAAAAACCAATGACCCCAATCAATTACTTCAGACTATAGCACCAAGCATAAAAATTGTCCAATTCAGTAATAATGTATTGAGAATACAGGCACATTTACATTTTTTGCAGGTGGAAAATAAAAACACTATGTGTTATATACTACATTTGTGTGTAAGTTACACATGCACACATAGCCCCTAGTGGCAATCAAAGTGACTTAAATTTCCTGTGAGCACTGTAAGAGTTTTTCCTGTCAATGTCAAGAACTATACTGTGCAGCAACTGAGATTTCAAAAAGAGAAGCTAGCCATGGTGTGACACCGGTGCTTTTCCTCTAGGACAGAACAATCAGTTATGAAGTCAGCTCACCTAAAGATGCATACATCTCATTTATTGGAATGACAAACTCCAAGTGTAGAAGGTGACTTAATTCCTTTTGAACTACTTTCAACAAAAACCAAGGTAATTCTGGCATTGCAGTCATTCGTATGCATCTGCATAGGTGGACATAGATGTGCACAATCTCAAGTGAATTGAATTAGCCAAAATAGAATGTGGGGACGTAACCAGTTTGAAATTATACCTTTAAGACTGAAGTGAATAAACCAGGAATTTTCACCAGGAGTAGTCAAGTCTACATGATCACAGAGAAGTAATATGCTAGGTATATCACCGATATAAGGAAATATCCATTTGGTCCCTCAAGAAGGTCAGGTTTACATGCTGTTTACTACTCACAAACATCTAAAGGCCCTGGTTTACAACTGAAAACTACCGAAGGTTCAGCACTGACACAGAGAGCACGGCACAGTGAAACTGCTGGTGGTTAGCATAGGGGTTACCTGCATCCTAATGGAGGTGATATGACCAGGTACAGCCCTGGGCAGTGCAGAATTGTCAGCTTTGAAGGTGAAACCCATGCAAGAAAGACACAGAGCTTTCTCGGGTGTTGGCCTAAAACATGAAATGCTCCTGCAACGGAGTTTATGGTAAGTGCAAATTTCCCTGCTTAACGGGTAGGTTGCACAAATCTATTCACAAGCCAGAGACCAGCATGGAAAAGAGATTTACTTTTGAAACAAGACTCACTGAATGACAGGAGTTTCTCTGAGACACCTTTCACTCTGTCTAATTGAGTTACCCACCCATCACTCAGTCAGGAATATGTCAGGAAGAAAGCCAGAAAAGCCATTTTTCCCCACAGCTCCCAGGCAACGTTAATACACTACACACCATAACACCAGGGGAGCTGCAGCTTCCACACCCATCTCATGCACTTGGTTGTAAAGCCTTGGAAAATTATTAAGCACCATGAGAAGAATGCCGCAGACATAGCAAAGCAGGGACAGATGGCAGTGCTGTGACTGATATGGCTGAAATTTCTCCTTTTTCTTCTACCTTTTTTTCCCCCCCCTTTTTCTGTTCTGTTTAGTTTGGTATTCAGACAATTTCTTATGTTCCTCAATAGGGCAAAGGGTAGGCAGGGACTACTGCATTCAAGAGGAATCTCTGCCCCCAGGTTAAAATCTTTCTGTGCTCCACTTCCCCAGGTGCCCTTCACAAGCTGTTGTAGGTACTCCCATTCTGCTACTACAGACATTTATGCCTGACACACAGATTTTTTTCTTTCAATACCTCAGTTAGAATACATCTTTCATGCTCAATCCACAACACGTGAAGCTGTTAGGGAAAAGAAAGCCACTTCTATTTTAATGTGTTCCCCAAAGACAAAAAAGGAAAGAGATACAAAATCAAAGGATAAATCGAGAGAGAGAAATCCAAAGGTAATTAGGCAGGCAAGCAGTGGTGCTACCTCTGAGACATCTGGAAGCCAAGGAGAGAGAATTTCCTTGGGTGTTTGGCCACGGGTGGAACAGCCTTAGGCAAATGCTCTGATAACTCTCAGAGGAGATAGATTCATGTCTCTGATGACAAGTAAACGGACGTACATCTCACCTCGACAGCTGAGAAGGCACATGCAGCTTTATCTGTTCCCTCCTGATTTTATAACCTGGTGCAATGGAGAATCTTCCATAACTTTCTTAAAAGTTTTACCTCCCACAAAATGCAAATCAAAAAGTGTCCTATGCTTAGCTGGAGGAACAATTCTAATAACATAAAAACAATGTGAAATGTTTAAAACATTATTAATAGATACTCTTCATTGCAAAACTCATGAAAATACATGAAATTGGCAGTTCTTGGAGCTGACTTGCTACAGACAAAACCTCTGCATGCTTTGCAAAGGTATTGAGGGAAAGCTAATAAAATAGTCAAGTCTCCAATTCTTTTCTTATCTTTGCTCTGTGGCTGAAGGAAAAAGGAAAATAAATCTGAGTAATACCAACTTATAAATGGGGATTAAAAACAGAGCAGCACTGCCATGCGATTGTTAGAAAAAGAAAAGGATTTTGGTGAAGCATATTTCATGTACTGAATTCTTTTGTGAAATATATTTTTCTCTATACCAGGAAAACACCACACTTGACTTGACAGCACTTGATCCCACTTGTCCCAAATATCATGAAGTGGTGCCCAACACTAGAATCCTGAATAGTAACTAAGAGACTTTTCTCTCATTCGCATTCAGACTTTGATTCTAATAGGAACTGTTTCATTGCTGAAATGTCAAAAAGATACAAAATGCGGTGCAGCAATTTTTTTCGGTGCCTAATTAGGGATCACCTGCTTCTTTCAGTGAGTTCAGTGAAGCGGCTGCAGAATTATGCACATGATAAAAGCAAGCAGAAAGTCAATGTAATAATAAGCAAGAAAACATAAAAACAAACAAACAAAAAACCAAGAGTAAATCAGAAGACCCCAAAATCCTAACATTAATGACAATGGTGCTGCTGTAATTGAGATATGGTTAAGGTGGTCTTATAGTGGCTATCTCAGAACTACCATCAAAGAAGTGGTGACTTGAAGAACTCCTGTCAGGCTCACAGACAGAAGGTCACAGGCAGTAGCACTTGCTAAAAAGACACGTTAAACACCTGTGCAGACAGGACAAGTCAGCAGGCCAGGACGCCCATACAGTGAAACAACTGCTTCAAAGTGACATTTAGCTTCAGATCGTGAGAGGTGAAGTCATGGCAAACAAAACTTTTGGGTTAGATATGAATTTCAAGGCAGTCTCGTGACCATGTACCAGTGACATTGTCTGAACAGCAAGGGCCTGCAAAGCCTGCCTCAAGGTCAGGGAATGGCCGGAGCTGTGCACCAACAGGAATCACTGAAAGCTGGTGATTTTTGCCAGGAAACAGAAAAAGGTGAACTGTGCATATGCTGAAGAAAGGTGGACAGCACAGGACTGTCTGCCTGGAAAGCTGCCTCCTGCAAGGTAGCAACTGCCATAAGGAGATCGCACAGGGATATACCAGGTGGGGGAAGCCTTATGTAAACTGAATCTCTCTCCAGAACCAACATACCTTGTAAATGACACATAAGCTGTGACAGACATCTGTTCTAGATCTTCCTCTCTTCACAGCAGAGATCTAGAGCTTCAAAGGGAGCTTCAAACACACCCACAAAAATCTGCTGAGCAGTGAAAGGATATGTTACCAACCATTTTGTGGTTTGCAAGGATGTTTCAGAAACAGGATCATCAGAAAAAGACTGGTGCCAGAGAGATGAGAGTGACCTGATAGACAAGAGAAGAAAAAGAGTCAGGTTTTGATGAAAACAGAGACAGCAGAACATACCTGTAGGGCAGGCAGAACAAAGCAAGCCCAAAGCCAGAAGGCAATGGGTATCACAGAACGAGCTCTACTGCTGTAATCAAAGAGAAGGCTGAGCACAGTGCCAAAAACTCTGCTGTAGGGGAAGACTTTCAACCTGGTTGATAAAAACAGGGGATCGAACAGCTGGGACTCAAAGTTTGGCAAGCTGAACCATGACGTTAGGCAATTAGGCAGCAAAGAGAATAAGGAAACACTGCAACAGTTTGCTAAGAAAAATGCCAGACTTTGTACTGTCTGGAGCCTGTAAAAAATGATTGGGGAGGGGTCTAGCTGCTTAAACACAGGCATCTAGCATCATTTCTGATGCCCTGGGGTATCCCCTGCCTGACATCCAGCTGCCACTTGAGAAGACACCAGGTTCCCATAGGTCCTGACTCATATACCTGTCACACTGTTGTTGCTGATGTCTCATCCCCTGGGGCATCTCATGCCCTAGAAGACTGCCTAAATAAGTCTAACTTCTGGGAGAAAATGTCTGTCTGTGGCTCATGATGACTGATACGTCAAACTGACATCCTATAAAGCTATAAACCCTTTTGCCTCCCCTTTCACAGGCCTCGGAGAAGGCAGAAATCTCTCTGTTATTCTGCACCGGCAGAAAGCTTTTGGGAGTGATCATATCACTTAAGTAAGCCAGGAAACCTTTTCTCCTCCACACCATGTAAAATCTATTTTTTCTTCCCTTTTCTGTGGAATTTAAGTCCGGTAGTGGAAGAACTGCATGACATGGACCACAGCCCTGTGACATTACAAAACTGCATTACTCAGAGCTGCCAGATTGGCTCAGCTGACTCATGCTCAGGGTCGCTCTGATCAGTAGATTTGGGGATAGGAGGGAATTTTGCCCAGGGTGAAAAACACTATGAGGTTTTCTGCTTTCTTTTTGTACAATGAGAAGTAATTTACCTGCTGAAAGGATCTGGTATATCTTACCATATCAATTCCTTGCCAAAATAGGACCCTCAGGCACCGGTAGCACTCCTGCTCTTTGACAGCTTCTAACCTGAGGACTGTTTGTTTTTCTTCTTCTTCTTCCTATTATTATTTTTTTTAGTTAAAACCAAACCAACAAAACAAAACAAAAAACACTTTAACTGAAGTCCTGCTGCCTGCTACGAAGCATGCAGGCATAACACATGACCTGGGATAACCAAAGTCAAATTATGTGTCTCAGTTCGGAGAAACATTCAGCAGATTTTAACTTCTTCCTTCCAAGCCCTTATGTGGACAGATCCATAGCATTTTTATTTTTATTTTTTTTCATTTGGAAAACAGTAATATTGTAAAGGAAAAAAGGAACATTACAAATTTAAATTCTAGACCGCACTTATTCAGGATGCCAGAGATTCCCACTTTTTATTTCTCCTATAAATTAATGTTCATATTCCTAGAGAAAAAAAAGAAAAAAAAAAAAGGCTTGGGCAGTAATTTTGCCATTATGATAACAATAAACACTTATTTGATAACTAAATTACATACAGACCTCAGCATTAACAGAATTTGCACAACAGTCAGGAATCACATGGGAGAGGTGAATCTGGATTATTTTAAAACATCCAAAGAAATGAACAGACAACTGAAGCTGTACCGTATGATCCATCAAATTTCCCTGAAATAGACAAAATGCCCCACACGTCAAACATCTGAAGGTGTGCTTTCCCTGTGATAGGCTCTTCACACATTGACCAGAACTCTGAGAATGCCCATTTCATGCTTAACTTCTAAAACTTTCATTTCTTCCCTACCTTTCAGAGATTTTATTGTGATTAATTTTACTGGGTCTGCAATTATAATAGATGACAGTAGATTTTTATAGATTTTTATCATCAACAGAAGTACGCAGTGAGCATGGAAAAGAACGAGCAGTAACTGTCCCAATGCCTCCTATATATCTTGAGCTGAAAGCAATCTGGCACATGATAGTAAGGTATGATCCCAACCCCACTAGCTCATTTGTGGAAACATCACTATTGTTATCTTTTTCCCTATTAATACTGTTCTCCTTTTTTCCACCTGCAGGGGAACAGCAGGACATTGTTGTGGAAATGGTCCAGTGGAATATTAAAAGGATACTCCAGGTCCTAGACACAAAATACCAGGTTAGAAAGATAACCGTTTCTAAGAAAAAGTAAAAAGGTAATAATTATTAATCCCCCCCAAGTCAATTTACAAAATATATTAAAAAAAAAAAAAAAGAAAGAAATATAACTTAAAATATGTACTTCTTATAAATAAATATTTTAATTATTTATTTTTAAGTTTTAGAACAATGAACAATCAGAATTCCCTAGAGAGCAAACATCAATTCATACCATAAACTGCACAGTGAAGATTTCTTTAGTCCTACAAGAACAGGAAGGGTAATTATTTTGAATAAGACCCCAAAAGGATGTATGTGATGGAGATGCAGAATCATTGAAACAGCCTAATGATTATTTAGATGAAGATCATTTCCTAGCTCCAACAGGCTAACCCTAGAGCAATTCGGAATTCCTTTCCTCAGATTCTTTGCCTCTGACTTACTGCCTTCTCTCAAACAGTGACATTGCCATTTAGTTGACCACTTGCATCTCACTTCCCATCACTGCCTTTTACACAATCCAACCAGAAAGTCACCATCACAACCTCCTGGCATGAGGAATGCACTTCAACTTCCAAAGTTATTAAAATTATATGAATTCCCGTAAGCTGCAAATTGTCGGGTTTGCCTTTGTCTCAGAGACCTTTCCCCAGACCTTTCTGAGTACTGCAAAAGTCCTGAAAAAGAGCTCCCTGAACAAGCCATATTCTGAAACACTCTGTTCTGCACTACGAGCAGGAATGAAGAGATTTACAACAGTCATAAAGACAACTTTAAAAGGCCATTTTACATGTGAACTGTGACAGTTCTGAGGAACTCGTTATGCCCATAGTGTTGCTTCCAGAAACAAAAAAAAAAATCTAATTTGTGGGTGAAACAGTAGGTGGCAAGCAGAAAAGCATAAGGAATGACAAGAGGAAGAGTGGCTTCTGTATTGGATAAGTGCAGGGCTCTGTACAGTGGTTCAGTGGCCTACATAAATGTAGAAGCATCCCAAAGAAACTGAGCAACTTGCATTTGGAAACAGATGTGTTTGATTAAACAAATCAATACCAAAAATGCCTTGAGAATGTGTTTACTGCCTGCAGAAAACAAAGAAATATCATTACCAAATAACTCTATTTTTCTTTTTTATTTTCTTTCATAGTGACATATAAACTTTTTGTGCTTTAGCAAGCCAAAATAGATAACACACTTTCTTTTGCAAACCACATGAACGTATCTCTGTATTTACACTTAGTCTGAAGGAATGCCAACACTGTAAATGCAGAGCAAGATATCAGGAGTTAATATTTTTTAAAAGTACAGTTATTTTGTGGACAATGCATACTGAGATCAAGCAAGATAAGAAGTTTGTTTCATAGACTTAGAAAATTGCTAGGCACATTGGACTCTTAAGACAGATGAAGAAAAACAGTGCTCACTTACTGGGCTACCCACCATTTTAGTAAAATAAAGGAGACTGAAAGGCTAGGAAACCTACAGTAATTTAAATTAAGTGTGGCTTCCAGATGCAATTGTAATAAATGATGTAGACATCCGATACATAATACATAGTTAATTTATTCCTTTTGAAAGCAAAGGATGAGTTGTTTTTTTCTTTTTATATGCTTAGTTATGAAGCAGAGGAAAAGGATGGGAAAGATGTTTGCTCCTTGGTTTGGACTAGTCAGCTGCAAAAGAATTCATTTGTTCTGAATTTGCTCTCCCCTCCAAGTCAACGCTGCCTTTAGCAATAAGGTATACCTCCACCTCCGGTGAACCAAGTAACATCTAATTATGAACATCTTTCCTCGTCTTTCAATTTGATTGTACTTCTGTGTTCATGGAAATGAGTTGTAAAGTTTACAGAAATACAAACCATTAATTTCTAATGTCTGTAGGAGAAGAGCTATTTCATTCTTCTGACATCTAATGCATTGTAGTGTCATTTGGCTGTTACAGCCAGCACTGCTAACAAAAAATAACCTTTCAAAGGCACAGAAGGGTTATCGCAGGGTTCCCACATATCAGCTCCATGGCCAGTGGCCAGAGGAGTCTCTGCCTTCCAGTAAAGTTCAAAACCAGCTAATTAATATCCATTTGTCTCGGCTGCAATATATCAAGAAGTGATATAGTGATAAATTATGTGCAAAATTATTTTATGGCACGCGCTAATTTAAACACAGAAAGTATGCCGATATGATGGGAATGCATAAGAAGCCAGCGGAATTCCCAGGGCTCAGAAGCAGGAGGTTACTCCACAAGGGCTGTCTAGGAGGTGGCACTGCACATCCTTGGGAGACCTTCATACTGTTAGACATCAGGCAGTGAAACTGAATAAAGCAACAATTACTAACACCGAAGAGTATTCTTCATCATGTTAGCCAATTACATAAACACTTAAATCTGTTCACCTTCCAGAAACTCTTATAAGCCTATTTAATATTTATCTTTGGAAATTCAAGGGAGTATTTCAGATGACAATGGATGTTAAAAGCAGAGCATAATCAAGTCCAGCGGGACCTCTGAACATAGCAATTAGAAGCTGTCAGGTTGATCAGGGAAAGATCAGGGAGGGATTTGATTTCACCAGATGTAAATTCTTCTCTTCTTTGTTCTCTGTAACTAAGCTGTGGGGAGTGCAGCTCGTGGGACCCTCCGGAAGGCATGTAACTGGGATGTGTTGTACACTTTCACCCGCCCTCACACAGAGGGAACAGTCAGTTCCCTCTTGTTTACACTTCCAGTGAAATTTTTGACAGAAGTGAGATTCTGGCTTATGTTACTTTTCACAGATCTCTCTACAACAATAACCTCGGTGTTTAGAAGAAGAGACAGAAGGCTAAGAGGTGAGCCTGAATGCCAGGTGTCGCCCTCTGTTTTGCTCCCCTACACCATGTATGATGCATTTTCCCCCTCCTCTCTGCACAGGTGTTTTTGACGCTGAAAACTGTTCTTCTGCTGTCCTTTACCAATATGTTACTAAGCAGCCCCAATTCTTTAGCAATAGATGTGGCACCAGCACTCCCAGGAGGTTTTTGGCTGGTCCACTTGCCAATATAGCTGGAAAAACGCCTTCTTACCCTCCACCTGAGATGAATCTGTGCCTTCCATTTTCCCAGGCAGTTGCTGACTGCCAGGCTAGAGTGAACTACTGGGGTGGAGGATGTTTGGCTCAATGTCACCCTGTTATTAATAGAAAAAAATAATAAAAAAGCAATCTGTCAGCATTGTTTTCAAAAGCAAGCAGAAAAGGCATCAAGTTCTTCTTTTTTTTCTTCCCCCCGCCCCCCCCCCTTTTTTTTTTTTCCTTGTGGTTTGGCTAAATCACAAAGCTGGGAAGAGAATAATTACTAATAAACCTCCAGAGGTAAGCTCTCTTGGTCACAGTCTACCTCAGTAAGTACACATACTTTTCTTGCATCACCCATCTATCTCACAGATGGCTACAGTTCTCTCTGTACTCTACCAAGCACCAAACATTTGGATTGTGTACTTTATGTACCCGCTATATTTTATTGAAATGTTTACCAACACTTATACATGTATAGATGTTTCTTACACAACCTATAACCAGCTGGGAAAGGTTTGTTACTGTCTGTAAAAAGAAATGTGTTTTCTCTTCTTCCTTTAATCAATTCATGAAAAGGTTAATGCTCTTATTAGCACTGTACTGCTGAATCTCCCTGTGTGAAAAACATTGTTTACACAGTTCGTGGTAATTTCTTATCAAGACAATTTGTTGTCGAGTCTCTGCACTTTCAATGGTTTCCAAATTCAGTTTCCTACTAAAAGAAAAAACACAGGTGGAAGACAGAAAGCAAGAGAGCAGGTAAAGATGTCAGAGCCCAGCTATGCTGCAAAACTGAGCAGTTCAACATAGTACAGGTTTTGGTCTGGATATGCTCCAAAGGGGAACAGACTTTTGTGTTTGCCACTCACTGACATCCAAAGCTGTCCTCGGGAAATGAGGATTCAAACAGAAGTCACTTGTTCAGGCTGTACATTGCAAGTCACAAAGATGCCTCATGGTAAATAAAAGAGAGATTCAAGGACTGGACTTGGTTGTTGTGTCAGGAAAAAGTACATGGGCTCAGCACCCCTGGGACTAACAGCTAATGGCTGTGTCTGACAGACCAAGGTTATTAGCAATTCCACTTTATTCCATCAAGTTTATTCAAATGCTAAAATTAAATCCCATAGATGTCTTTTACAGGTTGAAACATAAAAACCTAAAAGTTTCTCTTTCAAGTGACAGATCACGTAATTATTCTTTTCAAAATCTGAAATGTCATTTATATCCCGGCTTGAAATAACTTTTCAATGTATTGCATTCAGAACAATCCCTTCACTGTAGTATCTTGCAGCCCCCCAATATAATCTGCATTTTCTTTATTCTGTACACAAGCCAACTTTGATGGGTTTTCCACAGCCCTCTTCCTGACACAAATAACCATGAAATGTGGAGCCAATGTGAAAAAAAATCAGTTTGCATAGAAAAAATAAATAATATTTAGATTTACGCTGTGGTTTCAATACAGATCATATTAAATATCAACAGATTCCACATTTGTAAATACAACAGGAAGGCTACATTAAATCTGCACACCAGAAACACATTACCCTGACTGCAGCAAACCTTTCAGAAAATGGAAAGAACTTTTAGGAGATGGATGTGGTACAGATTTAGACCTCTCTTTGTGCCCCTCTGCTGGAAGGAAGGCATGTAATATCTAAAAAAATCGAAACATTACAAATATTTGTAAAAAAGTCCTCCGTGGGGAAATTGTTTTTTTCTCTCAGTGAAAAACTCACACTGTTCAGAGCACCAGTGATCACATAAAGCCTGTCACTGGATAAACTCTCATCTCAGGATGATGAATTCCTGTCTTTCTCATTTTTCAGCTGCTTCTTGGTAAACAAGCTGAAATTCCAACCACTGAATGCCAAGCCAGAAGGCACCGGGGGCGGCTCTTCAGATCCCTGCCGAGCCCTCGCCTCTGTGGACGGTGCCCACCTGCATGCCTCTGCCAAAGACCAGCCACCGCCTGCTGCTGCTTTGGTTACAGCCTCAGCTCCTGGTGGTCTCTTGGTTGTCGTCTAATCACCAATCTTACTAGGCTTCTTGAAGAAACTGAATTAGCTGAGGCAGTGGAAAAAAACAAACAAAAAAAAACACCCAAATCCTTTTGCCCGAGATTCCTCCATTTTATAGTTACAGACGCTGAGCCATTACTACCGTTCTGCTTAATTAAAACATCACACCACAGGAGCCTACTCTGTTGAAAGTTTAAGACAGAACAGTACTGTCGTTTTTAATAAACCTACAAGAACAACAGTGCAGGTAAGTACCTTGGTAAAGAGGGAGTCTTGGCAAAGTAGCGAAAAATAAGAGCAAACGTGGCATAAAATACATTAAGGTTGTAAGAAATTAAAAGGAAATTTCTTATTAAAGGGAGTCTACATTTGTTCAAATACGATTTCAGTCTATCACTCTCCCAGAAAGGCAAAGCCTATCTAGAATTTTATTTATTTTAAGTTTTCATGGCAGGAAACCCTGAGGACAAGCAGCTAAAACCCACATCCTGCTGCCTGACCCATCAGCAGCATGGCAGCCAATCTGTACCTACCAAGCAGCAAAAGTCAGTCTGTTCAACAAATACACCTTGCAGTAAGACAACATCTGCAGGGAATACAAAGCAGACATAACTCTAATAGCCTAAAAACACAGGTTCAGTACACTGAGAATCAATATTCTGGAGGAAATGGTGTAAAACACCCCGCACAGGAGGTGCTCCGTCAATGCCTGCACGTTCCCCTCCGCGGAGCTCTATGTCTTGGCTAGGAAAGCAGCCATCGACTGCGGAGCTGTAACTTCAGTCAAATATTCTGCTTCCTAAGCTGGAATTCAATTGCCAGTGTGATTACCTTCCTCCAGCCCTAGAGACAGAGCCAAGTGAAGCTAGCCAGAATAATTCACTGAGAAGCCACGAAAATCAAGTACTTTGAATATTTTGCTTCATCACATCAAATCCCACTTGAAAAATAAGTGACCGATCACTCTGGAAGAAGACTTGGTTGAGGTTCAGCACACACTGTGGGTGAAACGAAAAGCTGGAAGAGGGG
Source organism: Nettapus auritus (assembly GCA_011076525.1). NCBI lineage: Eukaryota > Metazoa > Chordata > Aves > Anseriformes > Anatidae > Nettapus > Nettapus auritus. Next base: position 2,240,095 of record CM021770.1, read on the forward strand.
TTGTCTTGGCAACATTGTCTGATTCATATTTAAAGATAAAATCACTCTCCAAAGCTAACTAAAAGTGGATGACAGAGAGAAAAAAAAGTAGGCATTCATATCATCTTCATAGCTGAAAGCACTGCCTTCTGTCAGTTGCCTGAATTATTTGGGGATTTTTCAGTAAGGTTTCTTCTGTTCATTGTAAAACGTCCTTTTTATAGCAACCATTACGACAAACAAATAAGTCTTCAGTCTAGAAAAGCGTAACAAACTCCTCCAAGTTACTCATTATGTGAAACAGCATGATGCCTCAATATCTAACGTACCAACTATTTTTTCTTTTATATTAACACACCAGCAATCATTACATTACCGTATAACCATGCTCTCGTTATCAATTTGTGCACGTAAGCACTTTATATAAAGTACAGACTGGTAAAGATTTCTCACTTTTTGTTGTTGTTGTTAATTATTTTCTAACTTCTATTTGCACAGTTGGTGATTATAAGAGCTCTAAGTAATGTTTGATTTTTCCTCTGCAAAGAATCACGTTAGACTTGGGTGCGAGGATTTGGGTAGAACACCAACCAAACCCAATAAACAGTCCCAGCAGAACAAATCCCAACAGTTGTGATGTGGATGACTTTTAATGGATGACTTGGACAAAAATTCCATGGGGCCGATCAGGGCCTGGAGCACCTCTGCTGTGGAGCCAGGCTAAGGGAGCTGGGGGTGCTCGGCCTGGAGAAGGCCCCAGGAGACCTCACAGCAGCCTGCCGTGCCTAAAGGGGGCTGCAGGAAAGCTGGGGAGGGACTGTGTCAGGGGTGTAGGGACAGGACAAGGGGGAATGGCTTGAAACTAAAAGAGGGGATGTTCAGAGTAGATATGAGGAAGAAATTCTTCACTGTGAGGGCAATGAGGCCCTGTCCCAGGCTGCCCGAGGAGCTGTGGGTGCCCCATCCCTGGCAGTGCCCAAGGCCAGGCTGGATGGGGCTGGGGGAATGTAGCTTATGATCACTTCTCTGATCACCACTTCTCTAAATCATCAGCTCTCTGCTGACTACCTTAAGACACTCTCAGCTACCTTATGACACTCCCAGCTTCTCGTAACTTGACAGCTTCTCCCATTTCTGTCTCTCTGGCACTTTGCAGGCCAGGCGGTGTTCAATCCCTTCGGTGGCTGTTAGTCTCCTGAATAGCCTCTTGAGGCAACCACTGCTGAAATCTGAAGAGTTGTAGTAAATTGGTGGAGAAGATTGATTTAAACACAGTCAATGGCTTCATCAGATCTTTCAGTTAGTGAATAACAGACCTCCTTTAATTTCCCTCTTAATAATCATTTTTCATGCCACTATTGAGTTCATTGCTCTCATTCTCAGGCTCACCTGAGCACCAACGATGTGCAGCTTCTCCATCAGTCAGCCCACTTTCTGAAGCAGACTAATTTCACCCTTTTGACTTGAATTTCACTTTTATTAGTTATCTTCCTCTTTTCAGTTCTGACTTCTAACACTATTATGCTAACATATGACAAAATCCTTCCTTCAACAATGCAAAGTCTAACACTTTTATACAGGTAATATTCTCTTAATGGGAATGAACAGGTGGGCATGCCAGAAGGATGCAACAATTATGTTTAACTGGTTGGCAATAAAGGATGATCCCAAATACTTGCTGCTAATGCAGTATAAGTCTCAGATATGGCAAGCCTGAAAAGAAGTGGAAAAAAAAAAAGAAAGAGGAGAGGGCGAATAAAACCCTTGGAAAACTTGGAGAACAAGAGCCACTGGCTGGCAGAGACAGATGCTAAAGCCACCTCTGTGACTGCATACACAGGCCATGTCCTGTCCCTGAGCTCAAATTGCAAGGCAGAAGAGCTGCCACTAATTGCTTCTGATTGACTGCCACCGGGCTGGCTCAGAGACCCTCTGGAGAGCACTCTTTTCTTGCAGGATCCTGCCTTGCCCCATTCAACGCCTCAAAGAAAGCTCTGCCTATGTTCTCCAGTACTGTGCTCCCAGAGGGGTGTCTGGATTAGCTGCTGATTTACTATATTATTTTACAAAGAAATTTTCCCACTGCTTCTGCCTGAAATTGCTTGCCATTACCTCTCCTGAGGTCTCCCACTACACAAGCCTTTCATGGCAAATTAATATAGGACAGTGTATGATCTATTCCCTGCAAGCTTTATTTGTGCTCTAGGTAAGTGATACAGTGGAACAGATAACTACCTATCTTAACACCAGCAGCAATCGGGGGATTTGGGGCCAAACCGGCTCATACTTGAAGAATTGAAGAGGTGGAAAAAAAGACTTGTTGGGAACGTTGCAAAGAAAGAACCTTTCCCAAAGAAAAGTTCTTTGTGAATATATTACAGGGTTAACATTACTATTCTTAAGAATAGGAACATGAAGCATACCTAATTAGGTAGGAAAAAAACTGAGCTTTTTTTTTTTTTTTTGGGTCATCTTGCATCATAAATGTAAATGATGCATAAAAAGCACTTAGTAGATATATCCTTTATGCCCTTAACAGAAGAGACTGTGTGTGCTCGGTGATTCAGCCAGTGGCATGCTGCCAGCACCGGGCTGGTCACAGGGCAATCCTCACCGACCCCATTCATCCCTGCAGGCACGGCCCCAGCCAAGGGAAGCTCCCTCCCACCTCGCTTGCTTCTCCGCAGTGAACCACAAGAGAAAACAATTACATGAGAGGGAGGATTTGGGAACAGACCTCATGCATTCAGCTGGTTAATCCTACAGACCCGTCTCATGGGGCTTTGAAAAGGCTCTAAGCAAGCTACGGTGCAACGGACTTCAGCATCTGACCCTCAAAGGTGCGTCAGGCATCCAGCATTATCATCATTCAACACCTTCATAGAAAAGCTTAGTAAAATATGGAATTTACCTTCCATTTGTTCGTATTTTTCAAGTTACTGGGATGAACAGTTAATCGTTTGGAGTTCAACGGGAAAAATACTTTGGTGTTTTGTGTCCTCAGTTCTGCCTCTGGACCAGGCTTGGTAGGATGCATGGCACAAGAGAGGAGGATTTTTCAGACAGCTTGGCTCAGGGGAAAGGATGGGCAGAAGTGAGGCGCTGGTAACAGAGTAGCAGCAGAGAAATGCTGCCAAGCTGATATGAAAGAAAATATTTGTGGGTTTTGTGGACTACGAAGTGAAATACTGGGACTGCATTTTAAAAGACCCAAGCCAAAATGCTCTTACACTTACCTGATAAAAGTGACCCGTAAGAAAAAATGTTTTCCTGACAGAAGCTGTGGCGTTGCAGGGAGTTCCTCTTCCTTGAGAGTATCATTCAATCACAAATGCCCCACCAGCCTCAGAAAATCTTTGAAATACTGTCTCTCCTTATTCAAGGGCACGCTACTCTGCCATTACAGCCGCCAAGCTCTTAAGGGCAAAAGAAACCCAAACACAACATGTGGCAACTGTGTGAAACTCAGTGGACAAGGACCAATGTGCTTTATCTGAAGCACAACCAGAGAAAAGCTTCAGTTTTCTCTCCCCAGTTTCTGTTCTTTAAACAGAAGAAAACAGTGATTAAGACTAAATAGGCTAGGTGGAATCCACTCCAAATCCTTCTGTTGAAGCCTACATTAATCACCAAGCTTTCTCATTGATTTTGGTAGAGTAGCAGCATTATACAGTTACAAAACAACAACTAATCATGCTCAACTCTCTCCTTGGGCTCTCTGATACTCCACGCGGGTCAGAAACATGGTTCAGAGGTAGCTCTCAAGTCACCTTGTCACTCTCAATCACCTAAGCATTAATGCACACACCACTCACTAGAAATAGCACAGCAACTGTGTATGGCAAGAATTGGGAAAAACTGGACTGCGTTTACGGCATTTAACAGAACTGCCAATTTTTTTCCTGAAGTCAAAATATTTAGCTTGCTCAAAACAGGAGCGAAAGGCCTGTAAATACATAAATAAAGCAGCCAAATGGTTTACATATATGTTTTATGGATATATTTTTATGGATTCCAGCTTTGTGATTTACTGGATGTCTGTTAGGTGCAAGTATACAGTAAAGGGAAAGGATGTTTCCACTTAAACAGACTCATAGGGCCAAAATGTATGAAAATGAACTGATCCCTGAAATTCTAGTAAAGTTTTGCCTGTCTAAATATATTTTTATTTTGCAGGTATTTTTATGCAGCCTATTAAACTAAAATATATTATGAATTGCTTAGTTAAGAATCAATTTAACTACTAAATCCTGTATATTATTAAAACGTTGTACATGTTGAACATTCATTTTCAGGTATTACATGATGTTAAAGCTACCTTCGGAGTGTATGATAGCAAAGGTTCCATAGAAATCTGAGCAAATGCTGTACAGCTCAGGAGACCTGGATCCCATTTTGCAGATGCCTTTTGCAGAACTTGTGAATTTCCCATTAACAGTGACAACTTTAAGTTCTTCAGCAGACACTGTTTATATTAATTTACTTTAAGAAGCTTAAGCTTTGAGTTCAAATGGTCAGAAAAAAACAAAACAAAACAAAACACATATTGTCATGTACAGTTGCCAAGACTAAAGTTAATGAATTCTCTGGTAAAATAAATATAAGTACTGAGCAAACCACACAAAAGGTTTAAATGAGCATTCATTCAGGTTTTTAAATTCCTTACTTAAATTCCCACGGAAAGCATACACCAGTTGTACACACCCCAGCACCTCCACCAAAACTGGCACCTTACACATGTAATCTCCACTGTAAGAGATTGGATTGATGGAATTTCTCATTAGGACCACAAAAAAAGTACCTGCATCTTCATGAATTGAAACAAGCAAAACAACAGGTCTGTTTTTACCATATGGAGGACTGATGTGAGATTACAAACACTATGGCTTTAATCTCTCGTGGCTTCCACAAATTCTTCACTGAAGCTGTTTCCTGTAGCTCTGTCCACAGATCACATTTTCCTAACTTCTTAATTGGCTCAGGCCTGGGTGTGGAAGAGATTTTTTTTTTCGGTTGTCAATGCTCTCTTAAAAACAGAAAGCAAAACAGCCAGCTTGGTTGCTGATGGAAGTTACCTTTCCTAGCACCAGCAAGCTTTCCATGCTGGACGATCCCACTCCTCTCCTGGGGAGGCTTGCTGAGGACAGCCCTGACCACTGCCTCCACAGTGCCTGCTGAGCAGTATTACTCCTGACTACTATTTACTCCTTTTCAGCACAAAATGCAGAACACAGTTCTTTTTTTTTTTATTTTATGACTTTTTTTATGATTACTGTTACCAACCTTTTCAGCTGAAATACATTTTAAAATGCAGTATACTTAATGGTTACATGAGGTATTAAAAGGAAACAAGCAACTAAATAATGGAAGTACATGCTTCACTTAAATTAACCATAAGACAAAAAAGAAATTGCAAATTTCTGAGACTTGTCACCATTATCCTGGAGTTCATCCTAGTTCCTCTGTTACGTATTTGAACTGTATAGTGTGCAAAATTATATAGTGATTCAGTTTATCTGAGTACATAACCTTAAGGGCTTTTTCAACCTGACATAGGCATCAAAAAATCAAACATTTCAGTGTACATACTTAACTGCGCTGCTGCTGTCATTTGTCCAGCTTCCAATGGAATGACTGTGTGTGAAGACTTCAGAGCAGCCAAAGGAATAACTGTAAGAGTACAAAAACATGTTCAGTTACCGACTAAAATAAAATAAAACACACCAAAACACAAAGAAGAACAAGAAGACATTAAAATAAATGTCAAATCCACAGATTCAGACCTAATTGCTAGAAAAGTCTAAGATAATATGTATTTCAGGATAAATATTCCCCTCTTCTCATTCATTCCACTGCAGGCTCCTTGGAATTTGCTTCCTATTCACAGGAGTCGTTAGTAATTCCTAGGACATACCAGTCAAATCGTGGTGTTTTTTTGTTTGTTTGTTTGTTTTTCTCTCCTTAGGACTTCATTTGACATGCCAGCTGAGAATCTGGACCAAAACGTCCTTTTGCCTGAAATGTATCTAAACTATTTTATAAATGGTTTCAAGTAACTTGCTTCCCAACACACAGCAACCCCTCTGCTCTCTGATTTCCTCTTCCTTCACCATTCTCTCCGAATGAAGAGCTGTCATTCAAGTAAGGAGGTCTACAGTTCAGGCTTATTTTAGTTGCTCAAACATGATTGCTGGGATAGAACAAAACCAGAACAAAACCACTTGCAAAAAAAGAAAAAAAGATTCCAGATACATATAATGGAGAAATTTTGGAAGCCTTGCTCTTGTTTCTATGGGGTGAAAAGAGGGGAATGAAAAATCTCTTTTGTATTGCTGGAGTTTTGTGGGTAGGCTGCTACTGGTTATAGCTAATCATATATTTAGCAACACTAGCACATAAGGTCAGCAATTAGACTGCTAAGGGAATTGGTTTGCATAATGTAGCTGCATATGAAGAGCTATTACCCAAATGATTTAAGATACGAGCTGTGGAATCATTTGAAAGACAGCATAAAGGAATGTGGAAAGCAGGAACCTTGCCAACAGCTATCACCAGGTGCAAAGAGGACACGTAAGCAATGCACCTGCCTTTGAAAAGCATTTGTGTAGTCATTGATTAGGCTGTTGGTAACAATCTGGTATATCTCTAACCCCTTAATTCACCAAAGGGTTTCAGTCTAACAACCACTAAAAATTGAGTCAAGGCGCTTGACTTAACTGCTTGCTACAAAGTCTACATGAAGATACTGCGTTAAAATACTCCGTACACAGTCTATATAGGGGAAAACTCGCCACTCAGGTAGAAGTAATTATTAATAAATTATGGTTTTATTCTATTGCTATCTTCCTATTTCTTGCTGAAATTTCATCATATGCAAAACAATTAGAAAATACCTGCTTAAGTTTTAGGCTGCTTGTTTTAGTAATTGAAATGTTTATGGGCTATTAAAGAATTTTTCTGTCACCCAAGAAGAAGCCGTAGCATTAATGGATATTGCCTTACACTTGTTTGTGCAAGGAAATACAATTTTTGCAATTTTCACTTTCATTTAACTTTCACAGTTTATTTTATGAGACGTTTCAAAAGATGTGTCTGTTACTTACAGAGATCTGTATTCTGTGTTTGAAAATTTCAATTATACTTTCTAATTAAAAGCCTTAAGTGACAAATCTTAACCCAGTGCTCTACAGATACAAAAAGAAGCCCAATAAATGTAGCATCATGATTTTCTGAAGAACCAGAATCCAGTTAGCTGTTGCAACTTCTGCTAGAGATTGAGTTTCAGCTCAAACAGAATACAAAATATTTTATGTTTTAAAAAGAACCTTGACATTAATAAAAAAATAATAATTATTAGTACCAATTTCCTCTTGTCAACATAAATAGAATCTAGGGTTGGACACATAACATCCTACCCTTTGGCTTTATCAGTTACCTTATAAAAAAAAAAAAATCAAATCCTACTCAAAACATATTAATTTTTTCATCAGCATCTCCTGTAATGCCACAGAAGCCTATATTCTGAAAATTTTATGAGGTTTCTGGATCGGTGAAAAATGTAAACTAGAAATAACCCAGTTTGTGTTGCTTCAAATAAACGCAGGAAGGGCCAGATGCCAATGTGTTCCTGAAGCTGTAGACCAGGGCCAGCAGCACAGTTAGTGCTTTGTGGGCACAGGTGCTGCTGCCTGCTGAAACAAGCTAGGCTCAGGGTTTCTAAGCCTTAAGAGCCGCATCTGGGGAGGTGGGTGTTTGGGTAGTTGAAGAAAAATCGTATAACCTCTGTGCTTTTCTTCTTTTCAAAATTCTCCCCTTTTCTCTCCAGCTCCTACTCCCTCTACCACCTCTTCCCCCGGGGTAGGAATCCATTTAGGAAGGCAGAGCTATATTAGTTGGGAAAAACAAACAAATCACAGAGCTGCCTGCAGCACCTACAGACAGTGGATTCAATTACTGCACGTTAAACCCTTCATATTTTAGGGTTGTGACTTAGGAAGACGACTGCTAAACTAAACAAAACCAATGAGTGCAACTATCCTATTAAAGCAAGGATCTAAACAGTATGAGCAAAATACCAGAGCCCAGCCAGACAATTAAGTAACCAGACAGCCCTTTGTAGTCCTTCTTGCAAAACATGATGGAGGATAAAACACCTGCTGGCACGTCTGCTGCAAGCCTTTTCAGACCTGTCAAGCCTTTTCTGTAAGCAGGCTCTAGTGAGCTCTTTCATTTTTTTAGTGGATCATATTTTTTTTTGAGTCATGTTTCTAAGCCTACCAGATACACTTCTCATTTATGGTTCACTTAGATGCTCGATTCATATTCTTTTGTTGTTCTTTGACAAGTTTCTGGATTACCCATGTATCGGTAGATAACCAAAGCACGCTAAGAGTTTCAGTATCACATCATCTCTCCAGCTAAGCCAGAAAGACAGCAGAAAATGAAAACATCAGACAGGTTCTCTAGGAGAAATATGCTAAACCCCAAACACTTCCTAAGTTAAACATTAAAACTACTGGTGTCTCAACTAAATACCTACTTACATGCATGCCAGGAGACGCAATTTATCCCTAGTTTCAAGTAACCTGCATTTTTCAGTTCACAAAGCAAAGCCTTTCCTATTCGTGGCACAAGGCAGAGAGTTAAATAATTCATACCTAAAAAATTTGACATTTAAGAAAAACAGTCCCAAAGATTACATAAAACTTCCTTTACTGTTTTATATATTATATACAGGTTATATATTTATGAAGGTAACACAAGGGGAACGTTACCCAGAGATATTATTTCCATAAAGTCTTCTGTTTTTCTGATTCCTCTGACTCTTCTCATCATTTTATGTTCTGTGGGGCAAATGGCTGAAAATAGAGGAGTTTTACTTGCAATCCATTGCACTGAAACACTATGATTCTTCCAAATGCCTCGAGCGTTTTAGGCTTAGTTTTTCATTTGTAGTGTTGTCACACTGGGTATACAATGGGAAATTCCGCCTATCTTAATGAATTAGTAGACTTTCTATTATTATTATTTTAAAAAGTCTTATTCATCTCTTAGTCTTAAGTGACATCTTGAAGGAAGTAAAACTATGTGCTGGGGAAAAGCAAGCAATTTACTTCCAAACTGACGTTAGGTCTCTCATTTAAATGAATATACCTATCTCCTGATGTCATGGGGGAATGAGCAAATGCAAAGGCCCCCTCTTGCCTTCACAATAACAAATGACAGGGCAATTTTTAATATCTGTTCCTACTTACTGCTTCTCCATAGTGAACAGTATCAATCTTTCCACTCTCATAACAAAGTTTTTCGGCAGCCCTAATCTTTCTTGTTATCCCTCCCTGGTCACTGTGCTTTAATCTGGCAGAAAACTCATTATGATATCGAAAAGTAGATGAAATGACTTGGGAGTGCATAGTTTTATACTACCAGAGAAGACACCCGCACAGCTTACAGAGGAATACATTATGCTTTCTAGTTTCTACTACAAGAATGGGCATATTTAGAGATAATTTAGTTCAGCATTACCAGATGAGGCACTTTAACCAATGCTATAAAGGACATCAGAAAAGATGACTCTAATGATGCCTGAATGTCAAAAATCCTCAGCATCGTCCTCAATCTAAAGTAGTCAGCAGGGAAACTTGCATATGGCATACTTTATCTCCACCCTAAAATCTGCCCAGCTATTTAGGTAGAAAGAATAATAAAAATAATAATAATAAAAAAAAATCTACAAGAACTTACAATCTTACTCAATATGTCTTTCTGGACAAAATCTTAGAAAGCAGTATGAGCCACTTTGTGCTTTAAAACATTTGATCTTCCTTGCTTCTTTATGCACATCCAGAAGAACTTTCCTAACCAAGCTGATGCATAAATGTGAAAACCTACAGAGTTAATGACTGGCGTGGATGCACCAACATGCAAATGCCTCAATTTGGGGAAAATACAGAGGATTTTCATTGCTATCTTGCATGAGGAAACAGCAGATGTGAAATCATTAGAATAGGACAGTATTTCCCAGATGTAAAGGTTAAAAAAAAAGGAAAAGTTGTAAGGTCACTGACTGTTGCATCTGGGGAAGGGAAAGAAAATTAACATTTTGTATAATGAAGAGTTTTTGAAAACCATTTTGCCATAAGGCAGCCTAGACCATCTGTGAGATAAGAAGAGCCTCTTGCCTTCAAAAAAAATCCTCCTGGTAAAACTGGGAGCTGAAGTCAAGGGGCTTAAGAGCACATTGAAGTGCTTCACTGAGTGCTCCAGGGACAGACCTGAGCATGTGCCTAAGTGCTCCACAAACCATTTGTTACCGCTGTCAGGGACTGAAGACTGCCTAAGTAACAAACACAGCCCTTTAAGGATGCACTTAGAAACATCCAGCTAGCACACGGTGTTTATCAGTGACCATAGTCCAAACTGGCTCCACAGATGCAATTCTTCACGTTCCAAGACCCAAACCCAAATCAGAGAACTGGAAGAAGGTTCAGTCATCCTTAGGTCATACCCTGCATTTTTAAACATACCTGTGGGTTATTTATTTCTGTGTTACCCCCGCCAATACCACCTCTGCTACCAGTGAATAGAACCAGTGGGTGAAAAAAGGCAGATATTGCCCATCAGACAAGCGCATCACTTCTTCGAATCTTAAAAAGAGAGATCTGTATCTAAACATTACTGCACAGCTGAGATCCAAGGGGGTGGGTGTTTCTGAAATTAAGGCTTAACCTTCAGTATGCTATCATCCCTCCTCCGGCCGTTTCGATAACACAAACATTTTGGACACTGGCATCATTAATGATACTTCACACCGAATTACTTTCTTTTCTGGTTATCAGCCTTTCCCAATGTTAAATGTTGCTCTGATTTCTTTGCTTTCTTTAAAGAAGACATATGAACAGTATGAAGAGTACCGTATGAACAGCAGCTTCATTTAGACAGAGATTACCCAGTCTGAATTTGTAAGATTAGAAGATAAATATTGGTAAAATGAGTCTTTATGGGGAAATTAAAAGCACCTTATGAATAACATTGCTCTGTATAATTTAGCACGCAGGTCTATCACTCTATTAAGCGAATCTGATTACACCTAATTTGCAAAACTGGAGAAAATGAAACAATCAAACTGCTTAATAAATGAAGTCGGAGAAAATTATCTATTCCTAGCTACTTGTTCTGTTATACCAAAGCCTGACATCTCCGGTATGGAAGCACACAGCTGTCTGCTCCTTCTGCTACAGATATTTCAACCATGTTTACTTCTGTTAAATAAAGACGAACATAATGTAAATACTACTACTACTACCAAAAAAAAAATGTAATGAACCAGGCTGAAATACAGCTAAACACATCAACGTTCTCCATTCGTTTCAATGGAGCCATGGTAAGTCAAAGGACTTTTTGATGCAGCCGAGGTGTTTGAGAAGGGCTAGGAATGATTCCTGAGCATAGCCATTATAGGACAGCCCCCTGGTAATGGTACCTGTCAGGGATGTCTTCAGAAACGACGTTCCTTGAATCACACGAGCTCTTGCAATTAACTGATGAAATCCAGACTACCCGTAAACACACAGCCTGCTATCCCTACAAAAATGAAAAGAGGGGTGTCTTAAGAAAACGGGATGTTTATTTTCTTTATGAGGTATTAACTGTTCCAGGCAACAATTAAAGTATTCAGGAATACAGCAGCAAGGAAAATGAGAATTTTACATTATCTTTATAATTAATCTGATTTCCTGAACTTGGGTTGTATCTCATTCAATTTACTGCCAGGCAGAATCCTCAGTGATGCAATCCTCATGCTTCTAAAAGGAAAGGAGTTATGTCGGTTATGCCATACTCTTTCCTACATCTTTTTTATTAAGTTTCCCTTTTGTGGAATTTATTTTCTGCATGGAAACGAATTAAAATGTAAGCCTTGAGGGAAGGAAACACAGGAAGTAAGAAAAATGTTACTGGTTCAGCTGCCACTGGTAACACCCCAGAACTGGAGCACTGAAGGTGATCCCTCAGATACTCTGCACGGGTGCATTTACTAAATCAGATCTATTTATGTATTTGTTTAACAGAAATCAGATCTTTGGTTAAACCCAAGAGAAGCGTACTTGAAATTACAGCGTTACCTGGCTGTAAAAAACCTGCCTGGCTTGTTACAGGTGGGTATGGAAGGAGGCCAGAAGGAAAATGGCATCTTGCTGTGAAGGCAGTTACTGAATGAAGAAAACAGCGGGGAAGGGAAGGAAAGATTCAAAGATCCATTTACAAATGACTATTTTCACAGAGGGCCACCAAGTTCTTAGCTAAATGGGTGCTGAAACTTTAAGCTGGCTGCTGCTCCTGTGGCTTACTGGAACTACTGGCTGGTAACTTTCCCTCACTGAATTTTCCTGGAGATTACACTGTATTAATATGAGTGTTTTTTCCTTGTGTTCTGCATATGCAACAACTGAATTCACAAAGCACTTCCATTTCTCAACTGCTTAGGCTCCTAATACAGCAATCTGCAAACAGCTATGAGGAGTAGCACAGCCTCAGAGTACAGCAGAGAGGGATTGGATGTATTAGTAAGAGCCCTGTCCAGGCTAACAACAGCACATTTGGAGGTGTAGTAACGCTGGTCTCTCCTCATGCTGCTCACTCAATGAGATGCTGAGCTATTACAGACGGAAAAGAAACAGCAGTAAAAAAGTGCCTCTGTGGCACGTGTTGCTGTGTGGTTCTGCAGCGTGCCCATCCTCTAAATTATATGCAGGAGTTGTCCACATTATTAGTTAAGAGTGCCTGTGTTTATAGGTGGTAAGGAAAACAGGAAATATGCAAGAAATATTCTCATTACTTGCTCAAAAATGCTAAAGCTGAATGGGAGAGGACGGGGGAGACGGGTGGCTTGTCAGACGGGTCAACTAGGCATGACCTAACCTATAAACAGGTAGATTTTTTGTTTCTTTTCATTTCAAACAAACTAGACAATTCTTCCTCCCATTCCAACACCATGCCTTATAAAGTCCTTAAAGAAAAGCCAAATCATCACGTAAGCATTAAAGCTCTTTGGGATACACACCGCGTTTTCCCCTTTTCCTTGGGCTTTGTAGGATGCCTGCCTCAAAGAGGCTTAGATCTTTACCAGCATCTCTGAATGTCACAAACAGCTAATGCAAATGTAGCCATCGCATAAATATCAAGCATGAAAGGACGCCCTGCAGAGATCAGCAGAGATGGGGAAAACCTACTGCTCAAACTGAAAGGGCTCAGCAGTCTTGAGTATCCCAACAGGTGCTGGATCCACATGAAATGAAAAACCCTACGCAAAATGGAGCAGGAAACATACAGCAAGACACTGAAATAGATTCTTCAGAAATAGGAAGAGAGGAAGAAGTACACCCAGTAATTTGGAAGTATTGCCAGCAGCAACACCGAGGGAAGGGGAATGTCCCTCAGTGAAAGTATTGCGTACAAGCTCTGCCATTTCACCAGCTTCGCTTCTGAGGAAAGATGCTCTTTTGTTCTTGATGCTCCCGTGAGAAGCTAAAACACAGATTTCCGGGGATATGATTGCGAAGACTGAGGGTAACTCCAAATATTTTTTTTAATTTAAATTTAAATTGCATGTGTAATCATGGCCTTGCTGCAGGCTGTAGTGGCAGCCTCGGTGATCTTGGAAGTGCTAAGATTTCAATCAGTGACGTGTGAATCCGCACTGATCCCTACACTTCAGTGGTCTAAACCTGCCAGGAAACCCCATACCCCTTCTTGAAGCAGGAGGCTGAGCTGGCCGTGCCATGCTCAGAGCCTGATCACCATGCTATGAAGAAATACAGTCACGGACGTGGGAGCTGGCTGCTGCTGCTGCTACGCTCAAACCCACCTCACAGAAGGAGTATATTTATGGCCAAGGGAGTTTGCTGGCCTGCCTAGGGCCTGAGAAGGATTTCCTGATGCTAAGGCTGCCAAATCTGACGTAACCTCCTACTTCTGGTCGAGTTTTGCTTATTTAAATAGAGGTACACGCTGCATGCAGAAGCCTAGTGCACAAGCAAACCTGTACAGCACCTTTCAACCCAAAGAGCTGCAGAGAACTGGGGAGACAAGACATGAAGGAGGGAGCACTCTGCTAGCACCTGGTGAGAAGGAGACGGTAAATAAAAAGGACTGTCAGGCCTTAAACATGATTGTTTCCTGAGTTTTAATTAAGATAGAGATGTTTCATGCAGTGGTATGATTATTGCAGAGCAGAAAATGACTTGCTATTATGAAACCTCACCCCAACCAAAGCAAATAGCTTCCAGCATCAGGCTACCAAAGCTAAGGACCCTGGAAACACGTGGCAGTGAGCACACAAGTGCCTGCTTAAAGGCAGGAGTGTGGAGAGGCTGTTAGAGGGTCAGGGACACACTAGGAGACCGTGTTAGCCCTTGGTGCCGCACAGCCTTCTTGCTCAGAGCTGAAATAGGAAAAGCTGTTCGCAAGGCTGGTACAGCAGGGGGTGGCAGGGAGCGACGAGGTGTCGCTAGAAAGCACCAAAGGGGTCACTGCACAAGAATGACAGCTGAAATCAGGCCGTGCTACCCGGCAGGCTTCGGCAACCCCAAGCCGGAGCCAAGTGTCAGTGCGGTGGGGGAAGAGACCAGCTGGTTTAATGCTCGTTTCAGAAGATGAGAGTATTTAATTGTCCTCAAGATTTTAAGCGGGCTCAAGCCAATGTGGTGACCATAAATCTGAAACAGGCTTTAGCTGCTGCAGGCCAAGTGCTAGAAGAAAGGCCACCCTGTGAGTACTTCCAGAGCTGCCAGCACCATGAGCTCTGCTGGTTTTCAGCCGGAGAGCTGACCGGGACACGTTTAATAGGGAAGCCTGGATGTCAACTCTGATTCTGCTGCCAACAGCCAGTGCCTAGCAGCAGAATATAAAAGACAAGGCTGGGGGAGAGGGCAGAAGATATGCCCTTCTTAAAAACATTTTTTTTCACTTGAGCCTTAAGCCTAGCTTTAGAAATCCAGACATTTCTCAGAAGATGGTGACTTAGCATCAGAAAGCTCACTGCACATTTCTTAAAGCAGCCTTGGTGCCTGCCTACAGAAGGATGCCACGGCTTTCATCGCTGTTATCGCTTCTCATCCCTTCCACTCACTCCCGCTCTCACCACTGAGGGAGCTGGTGAATAAGCTAGTTCCATTTTCAGGACCAGGCTGTCATTTCTCAAGTGTTAGTTCCTAATGGTATTTTCATTTCTGTGACACTATCAGCAATTTCAGGCTCCGTTCTGAGATCAGAAGACTATGCAGAAGTCATCTTTGTTGAAGTCAGGGAGACAATGGAGTTGTGTAACCAAGATCAAGCCTGTTAAACATGTAAGATCAAACTTTACCTTTGTCTGTGTCTCCTGAATACAAGGTACCAGATGGAGGATTTGGAGTGTTTAAAGGAATGCTCTGGATCAAATGCAGCCCCGACAGATGCAAAAATCCACTGAGCCCATGGAGTGCAAGAGGTCCCTTTTGTTACTGAGGCCCACAGATGTTGTTTCCAACCTTCAGTTTGAAAATCCCTAGGGTTCAGCTGACTGTTTTCAAGGGATTCAAAGAACCTCCAAAAAATAGGCTGAGGAGAGCAGGCAATATTTGGGAAGGAGGTGGGGAAAGGCATTTGCAAATCAAAACAGCTCAACAATCACTGACTGATTCCATTTCCTCATTTTTTCACAATTTATGTAGATGTGGCAGCTATGAGCAACAATGATGACATATGTATTTACATATCTTTATAATATTTATTTATAGGTTCCATGTATTTATATATTTAGAGTTTTATGTACTCGTTCTGTTGGTGATTCCTCTCTTGAGATGGAGGCGTATCCATACCCCATTAAGAAAGCACCGTGGCAGTCATTCAGAGCAAGATCAATTCAGCAATATTACAGTACATGTCTACAAGCAATTCAGCAGCTTGATATTAAAAGCCATGCACTTAAATTAATCCCTACCCCGGAAAAATATTCAGAGATATCAAGAGCTGTAGCTTGGATTCACTGCCAAATCCTCTCCAACCTCAGCGACTCCACGCGACCTTCCTGCAGATTCACTCTGCCATACCAGGGATCAACAGATAGCTTTCAGATCCAATCCAGTTTATTGTTCAGGCATAACATGGCCAACAAGTTAACTGCCAGAGGCCAGTACAGAAGCAGAGATCTCCTTACTCGCTTCTGTTGCTGTCAGAGAAATACAGCGTGAGGATATTTCCTCCTGCAATGTTGTCAGATTGCAGGTCAGCAGCAGCAGCTTCTGTATGACAGCAGCATATGCTGGAAGCTGCATGTAGAGAAATAGCTATGAGACAATTTCTAAACGTACCTTTGGGCATAAAAACAGCTCAACAAAAGGGTGCTGTTTTGCTTAGTTCTGTGTTTGGTTTGTTGTTTTTTTGGGTTCGTTTTCACTAAATGTTTCTCAAGAGCCACAGGTGAGCTTTCCACCAGAAAGAGAAATCAGATTTTTGCAACCGAATCATTATTTTGCTATAATAAAGCTGTTATCGAATAGGTCTGACTGATGCATGCCAGCAATGCTTCCTGATCGCCCAGTCTATGGTATGGGGTGGAACCACAGGTGGACACTCAGCTAGCTGATTATGAGCCAGCTCAGTTTCCTCTCACTCACCCTCAAGACTTAATTGTTATCCATCTTCACAGGAATATCCTCCTGCTAGCCTCACTAACTCAATCTAGCAAAGGAAGGAAGCCCTATTAATTTCTAAAAGCCAAAAACCAAATGCTCCTATTTCCCTACAAGAAGTCTCAGGGTATCGTGGGTAAACACAAAATGGAATCACTGCTCACTCGCTCTCCTGTCAGATTCCTTCTCTGTTTATTCCAGTTCCCACCCAAACATGTTTTCTCCCATCTACTAGACCTGCTGTGGAAATCCATCCTCTGCTAGGTTTAGTTTTTCCAGAGCAGTAGCAGGTAATACTTGCAAAGCATCATTTTAAAATCACTAAATTTTGAAAAGCCGAGGTTCCCCCCTAGGAGGCAGTGTAAGCCGGGTGAAAACACTGTTTCAGGTCATCAAACCTAGTAATTATAAAAGCTTCAACAACCTGCAAGCTCTGAATGTAAATGGATGCCTATCACTGGAAGAAGAGAAGTTTACAGTTTAATAAAGGTCAGCAGTGGTGTGCAGCTGGACCTCTCATCATCAAATCATAGACTGACTTGGGTTGGAAGGGACCTTAAAATCATCCAGTTCCAACCCCCTGCCTTGGGCAGGGATGCCACCATTAGATTGAGTTTCTCTGGAGACGTGCAAGTCCACTAAGAAGTAAATGGGGTGAGGAACCTGACTTCGTTTTCCCAAGTGAGGACTTAATGCCAACGTTAGTCTAGACCAAAAACTAAAAAAACCCTCCAATCCCCTTCAAATACTGGTCATGTCTCTTCTGTCACTGACCTTGAGGACGATTTAAATCATTATTGATGCAATCAGTGCTTTTCATGCTGTCAAATGTAATGACAGCATAGCCACAGCATAGCTAGAGCGTGCACACTTGAAGTTTGATGCAGGATTTGATTTGCCCAGACACACACACATTCCCACCACTCCAGCCTGCAATCAGAGGAGGCAATGTGAGCAAATTCCAGCAAGCTTTCCAAATCACACTTGCAGCAAGCAATGGCAGACAGAGGACAATCTCTTAAGGCAACTTTGTTCTGGGAAACAACACAAGACCACAGTCAAAGCTGTATTTTATACTGTGGCTGAAGACTACAAGACCATCTTGATGTTGACTGTCACAGTGCTGCCAAGAAGCTTTTCTTTGAAAGCAGTGTAAGCAATGTCAGTGGGAATAATTGCAAAGGCATGAGTAAGGCCACAGATAACTTCTGATGAGTATAATGACATTGACAAAATGGTTATATTTGTCAGTCAAATTCAGACTTCGCATCGTACATAATCCTGCATGTATTCAGCCAATCAATATGCAAAAGGGCGTGTGACAACCTCTAGCAGAGCATTGATTGTTGTGACAGGATAAAGGTTGGGAAAATGTAGGTTTTTGGAAGTGTTTTATATGCCTTTGATCTGAACTACCAAGCTTGTTAGCCTGTAGCACCTTTATTTCCAACCTCAAAGCTGGGTGCTCTGTTATGTGTACCAGTTGTAAAGTACAATGCTTACACACAGCTCCCCTTCCCAAAGGTGTTATGCAAAAATCAGCATAATTACTCATGCCATAGTGCACCTGAAAAAGCAACTTACCAGTCAACACCATCCCTTCCAGGTAATACTGTGGCTGTGGCAATTGACTTCTACAGTTGATGCTATGGAGAAAGGCTTTCCTTGAACTATTAATAAACAGTTGTCTAAGTAAGTATCAGTACAACGTTCACTGTGTGCCTCACGAAGGAAATCATGGTTTGTTTTTTTTTCCCTGCAGGTATACAGCTTAAACAGCGTTTGATATGTATTTTATTTTCTTTTCACGTGACACTGGCCTCTAATGAAGCAAATATTCACTGCTTGTAACAGTATTTGAAACAAATATAAAGGGTAACCTGTTGGAACATCTCAGCAAAACAGCAGTGAATTCTAATTAAGGCAAACTAATCAAAATGACTGTGTTTGCTTTATTACAGGTTGTGTGTCCCCGTTGACAAAGCTGCCTGATGGGAGAGTATAGAGAAGACAGACAGGTTCTTCTCATGGGCGTGCAACTAAAGGACAAGGATAGGCAAGGGAAATTCTTCCCAGATAGGAGGAATTCCTTTTGGACCAGAGCATGGTCACACACTGCGGCCGTGTTTCAGGGTGGCTGATGAACCTCCCTCTTGCAGATATTCAAAGCTCATCTGGAAGAGGTCCTGAGCAACCTGATTTACTCAGACCGCTGTGACTAGGGGCCCCCACATGTCCCTTTCGGGGACAAAAAAATATTTTGTAGTTCCTGGATTCTAAATGGACTTGGGACTAGGAATTCAGAGAAAGAATACAGTGGTTCCATTATTCCCACCTACCAATATGCACATGAAGCAGTCCATAGAACAACCACAGGTAGCAGATACTGGCATAACTGTGGTAGAAAAACAATGCAAGGTGATTTCAGCATTGCTCTGCCACAGGTCTAGGCAACATTTAGGCTTCTCTTCAGCCATAAAACTTTTTTTTTTGTTCCTTTATATTAAAAAAAAAAAAAAAAAAAAAAAGCAACAGTAATAGTATTTAAAAGAAAAAGATGTTGGAAAGGAGGTAAGGAAAACAGTTACACAATTAATGTTAAAAGACAAAACCCTCCTGGGTTAGTTTTTATACAAGAATAAAAATTATTCTTCCTCTTATATGACTACAGACAAGTATGAGAGACAGACAAAAGCCTCTAGGAAACTCCAACATTTTTAACTGGATTTTCAGTGTGAATTGGAACATTAGGCCCTGCACAAGTTGCCCTATTCAACTGCCTAAGGATCATCCTTGAAATAACATCAATTGCCTATGAGCAGAGAGGAGTACTTCTCAAGATTTAAAAAACCCCATTCTGTGAAATATGGCTCCCATACATATACTCCAAAATTAGGTGGATCTTTTAGAAGTATTTTAGGTGCTCTTGAAGAGCAGACAGAAGTAATACTTCTAGTACTACCACTTATACATGGACACTTGGACAGCTTTAAAAAAATTAAAGTGATGTGGAAAAAGCTAGAACATCCCAAATTTAATAATAACAATTACAAATAATAATAATTGGAAAAATAAAATTCTTTCTTCGCATCTAATATTGAAAGTTTGTTTCTCCAAAATCCACCTTACAGACATAGGTCTAGAACTCTCTGCAGATCCCTGTTTTTCTGAGAAGGAAAAAGGCTAAAGCCATTCTTTTCGATAAAACACATTCCTTGAGGATAGCACTGCCTTTCCAGACATAAAGGAAATAAGAACAGTACTCACTAACCTGGGGAATGACTGGGGGAAATTAAATGAAACAAAAGGCAGCTTAAGCTTCATTTAAAAATCAGTGCTCTGCCTTTACTGTTTCTGGCACAGAGGAATAAGGATTTCTAATTAGGGCTTCTTGAAACAACAGGATGGAGACTTAGTTCAAGTCGACATCCGAGACCTTTCTAAAACAAAGGCTTAAAGTGTGGGGGAGTTTTAGCTTAGTTTTACTGGAACCTTCCTCCATTTTCTCTTCAAGCAGCTTTTTCCTCTCATTTTCATAAAATCATAGAATCGCTTAGGTTGGAAAAAACCTTCAAGATCATCAAGTCCAACCACCAGCTCAACATTAAAAGTCTCCCCCTAAACCATGTCCCTAAGTGTCACGTCCACATCTCTCCAATACTTCCAGGGATGGCCACTCCACCACTTCCCTGGGCAGCCCAATGCCCCGGGCAGTTCCGCTGATCATGCTTTCCATGAAGAATTTCTTCCCAATGTCCAATGTAAACCTCCCCCGGCACAACTCATGCCCTGTCACCTGAGGAGAGGCCCCCACCTTCCTGCAGCCTCCTCTCGGGTAGCTGTAGGAGCAATGAGGTCTCCCCTCAGCCTCCTCTTCTCTGGCCTAAACAACCCCAGTTCCCCCAGCCGCTCCTCATTATTTTCTAGGCCCTTGGCCAGCTTCACAGCCCTCCTCTGCTCACTCAAGCACCTCCATGTCCTTCTTGTAGTGAGGGGCCCAAAGCTGAACGCAGTACTCGAGGTGAGGCCTCACCAGAGTTGAATACAGAGGGACAACGGCTGCCCTGGCCCTGCTGGCCACACTAGTTCTAATACAAGCAGGGTGCTATTGGCCTTCTCGGCCACCTGGCCACAAAATCAGTGTAAGCACCAAATATTACTTGCAGATATGATGGAAGTATAGCTTCAAACAATGCAATTATTTCCTACAGGCACAATGCCTTTCCTACACCTTCATTTAAAAAAATAATTTCTGCAAGCAGCTGGACGAGCTGACAAAACATAACATCCTGGTCTTGTACGAGAGACGGTGGCAGAATAAGACAAACACCTTCCTCATTAAAGTAACTCTGCCACCATGACTGGATTGCTCTTTTCTTGCAGATAACATCTACTTGCTGTGTAAGGAATTGCAGTCCCACACTAAGTAAAGAACCTGAGAAAGCTCAGCCCGTCTGCCACACCTGCCCAGCAATACACCTCCGCTCACCCTTGTTACAGGCACATCAAATAGCTCTCAATATAAAAAGCAAGCACCTTTCAGCCCATGTTGAAATAATACAGCTTAATCCATATACACTCCCCTGTATAATCTAACTGAGAACAAACAAACAGAAAATAGCCACAGAATTGATTTACTCCTGCTGTTGCTTCTTCAGTGCTATTGTCCTTTTAGTGAGTTTTGCAACAACTCTGGAGGCCTGGGCAGCGCGTTCCTTTTCCAGGAAGACCTCTTCAGAAATCAATAGCACCTATTCAAGGGATTTATAGCGTGATTCTGCAAAATCCTTTCACGGTAGCTTGCATAACTTGTTAGGGAAACAGTGTGCAGCATTATCTTTACAAGTGCTTTTCTAAGACTAGAGAAAAAAAAAAAGAAAAAAAAAAAGACATCAATGAAGGTGTAGTTGCACAAGTAGCACACAAGTATCTATTAAATAGATGTAAGCCTTCAAGGTCATTTCAAGAATGACTTATTGGGGGAAAAATCTTATCTCTGACTACAGGAGAGGTATTACCACTTAAAGGCAGAATACCACTCTATGTAAGTGGGAGTACTGGATTCTTTATCAAGTTCAACGGCGCTGTAACAAAGGCAGGATGAGAAAACACCGAGATTTCTGATCAATAGCTGTCATCAGCAAGTTCTCAGTGTGAGGCAACTCAAAGTGATGAATCTGGTAATAAAACGTTTAATAATTTGCTCTGCTGAAGAATGAAACATGACCCAAGCACAGCAAAGTCTCAGGTAAGCCCCAATTAGAGCAAGTACGTAAATCATCCTTTGCTTGCAAGTCCATCTGCAGCACTGGAAAGTTTCTTCCTCAGCACAGAGTTGTTACTGCCCTGCCTCCCTCTGACTGCTGATAGCCTGTGCAGTAGCTGTTATAAAATAACATATATATTTATATATATAATATAATAATGGTGCAGCTGTCTTGAGCTACCTTAGAGTGCACCAGACAGACAGCACTGAAGAAAACTCTTCCCTTTTTCCTCATAACCTTTTCCCCAGCAATCAAATACACCTGGAGAGTTCATGGAGGTTGGTTTGTGAAAGTAGAATACAGACAGCAAAACCTTTGGCAAAACCAAACATAGGATTGCCTTTTATTGAGTGTTGTGTTCCCTAATAGTGAGACAGAGAGAAAAAACTTGTTTAATGGAGACAAACAAGACGAGGCAGCTGAGGGCGACACCATCCCAAGTTACCATCCCTTTGAAATGGAGCTGCCCAAATAATTCCATATACAACAAGGGGACTGGAAGTTTGTTAAACACAGGAAAAGCCAAGCTTGGTCACAGTCAGAGTAAGAAGGCAGGATGTATGTATTTCTGATAGCAGTTTGTCATGCCCAGTGGCAATACTGAGTTAACGTTTTAATCTTCATTGTTCCACTCCTATCTAATTTGTTAAATTTTATTGATAGAACTAGTCATTAATTCACTTCAGATCATTATCTGCAAATTATTTCAATACAGGGATAAAAAAAACCTACAATAGATTGAAAAGCACATTCTTCCAAGAATTTCCCTAATTATAACCAAAGTAACAAGGATAACTCAAAGACAACACCAGCCTGAGATACTAAAATAACAAATTAATAGGCTGCATGCAGAAATATAAAATATATTGATCTTTGTCCAAGTGCTAAGATCGAGGGAACTAAAGCGTTTGAAAGCAAATCATTATCACTTCTGCAGAAATTTCCAAAGGAAAAATAATTAATATTCTTTGTTGCAGAACTATTTTTAATTATATTTATCATGTTGGAACTATCCCTACACATATTCGTTCCAAAGCACTAAAACTTCATAGTGAAATGCAGCGCTAGGTGGAAATTAAAAATAGACAATTAGCTATATAAAGGTACTGAATAGCTACAGCATTCATCTTCCATACTCATTGTACAATATCAGAACTGGCTCTACCTCTAACTATCTGAAATGAAGACAGCACAGACACCAGACATGCATTTCCCAGCCTCCCCATATTCCTACAGTGGATGAAATAGAAAGGTTTGTGGAGAACGTCCACATAACATCATGAAGATGATTTTAAGGACAGAGAAGAGCGGATTAAGTTGCCATTTGTCCCCTAACACTTGCACTTGCCTTTACAAAGGAAATCTTTAAAATTCAGTATGCATTTGGTTGTGTTGATAAGTAATGAACAGTAATAATATGTGAATAATGTATTTGACATGGCCAGGGGTTCAGCCTGATCTAATCTAACTAGGTACATTATTTAGTAAACATTCGGCATATATCCAAGAGAATTCACTCATTTGGTTCATTATCTAGTCAACAATAGTGTCAGAGAATGAAATGGGTATAAATAAAAGAACAAATTATGCAAATGTAACATCAGGGAAATGCATACACCTCATCAGGAAATTGAGACTTTTTTTTCCTTTAAATCCACATACAACCAACCCAGTCCTTTGTTACCATCTTTTTGTTTAGTCTTTATTTTTGCAGTTCTGTTTAGGGTACTTTTGTGCAATGAAGTTGAAAATCAAGTTTGTAATAATCTAGATATTTTCCACGTTATGCTTGCCACAGGAAAGAGCAGGGAGATATAATCAATGCACCAGAGCTCTGCTCTTTACAGCCAACCTTATTCTGGTTACCAGCTGAGACTCCAGCTGCCAATGAAAACACTGCGAGCCAGCCTTTTATGAGACAACACGATACAAAATCCTTGAAAGGAGCTCAGATCATCAAGTTCATCTCCAAGCCTCAAAACAAAGAGATGAAACCTCTCTGCCAAAACCCCTGGTGATGTACATTTGTGTAGCCTATTCTGAAAGGCCTCAGGGGAGAGACATGCCAGAAGGGTCACACGCAACCCATCCCCATGCTTCAGTAACCTTCCTGGAAAGTACCCAGTTTCCAAATCCACCTCACTGCTTTGCTCCCAACCCTTTGCATACAGCTGCTACACACTTTGTGCCTCTGTCCCACGCTGCCTTTACAGACACCACACTTCCTTAGCTTGCCTTTGAGGATGCCACAGGCAACAGCATCGAAGCCTTCATTCAACTGCAGCTGCAGCCCCCTACATCTACAGCTTCTCTGCTTCCACAAGGTCTATTAACCTGTCATTGAATGAAATTAGGTCAGTTTGACGTGTTTTCTTTTTGATAAATCCATGCTGGCTGCTAGATGCCACTGTGCTGGTTTTCTCATGATCACATGGCCTATTTGCTCCAGTATCTTTCCGACAACAGAAGTTAGGCTGGCTGACTACTCTGTCCTGCCTACACTGGCAGGACTACTCTGTCCTTTTTTTTTTTTTTTTTTTTTCCTCCACTTTATTTCTCCTCCTTTTTCTACAAGTGTTTATGCTGACATTCTTCAGTCTCCTACAAATGCACAGAGGTTTCTTTTTCCCAAGGGCCTAAGATGTGACATTAAAAATGAGCGAAATCAAAATAACAAAACCTAAAATTATTAGTTCCAGCTCCCAGCTAACTGCATTTCCTCTAATCAATCCGTCTCTGAAGTATACGTCAGCAAGCAGCATATTATCCTTTTAAAGGGCCTGCTATGCAAGCCATCTGGGTTAACATTTAAACTACATTAAGCTGCAAGACAGCACATCTCTAACGTACCATCTTCTTATGAGGGAAGATGCATTCCTATATTCCTTTATGTCAACATCCATCACAGACATCAACATGCCATTAGCTCCAAGTATAGACAACAGAAACAGAAAAATGCAGTATTTAATGGTCTACTACTCCCTTTGTATGCATATCACAAGCAGAAGAGTGTATGACAACACATTTCTAACTTAAGCATCAGCCACACTGAATCCTACACCTAACCCAGATGGTGTTTTAGATCTTACAGTCCCAGAGCTGGTTTGGCAGGAGAGTCCTACAGAGTAAGCAAGTCCTTGCCCGAGACTGCCCAAATGGGATGCCTTCCATCCAGAATGTTCTCAGGCCAGGGTCATGAACCAGGGGGTCGTCCAGTCCCACACCTTGGCCCCATGCCACTGTCGGCTTGATTTTCATGCATGGGTCCGATGGTACTGTCTGGTTTATGGCCATTACTGGGTCCCGCACTGTGCTCCGGACTATGGGTATGCCTCTGCTCCCCATGGCTGTCTGCCTGATGCTCCCGCCTTCGCCCCATGTCACCGTTGCTCCTATGGTAAGGCCCAGGCCCCCAGTCACTGGGTGTTTGAGGGGCTGGCCTGTTCCTTGCATCATTGCAGTGGCAATGGTACCAGCTGTCTGTGTCTGTGGGCTGGGTGCCAGAGGTCCCTTGGGCACTGGTGTCTCTTGTGCCGCCAGCACTAGCCCTCCGCCCATGACACGTCTCCTTCTGCTCAGGTGCATTCCTCCTTGGTGCTTCACCGGACTGCATCGCTGTCCTCACACACCAAGGAGGCCTGCTGCTCGCCTTGCTCTTCTAGTCTTCTTCCTGCCACACAAGCTGGCAGTCAGAGGGCCTAGACGCTCAGCGAGTGGTGGGCCAGCTGCAGGGGGCCTGTTTTATAGGGCCCGCAGCACAGGCGGGGCACTGGTGGCCACTGGGACCTCAGCAAGCCTCTGTGATGGAGTGGCCCACGCGTGGCCAAAGGCGGCTGTGCTGGGAGCGGCCTGGAAGATGCCCTCCCGGGGACAAGGAGGAGGGTTGGGGGGCTGAGGGCCCCTTTTCTGGGGCTGGCTCCCCCGCGCCATTTGGCTTGCCAGAGACAAAGGCTTTCCCTCAGCCACAGGGACTGCCCTGCACTTCCCATCCTGTGCTCTGGGTTTATTTTTAACATCGGTTTTTAGTATTTTTTCCACTGAAGTGAGAGTACGAGGCAACTACTAGAATACTAAAGAGATTTAAGGGAGAGCAAAATTGTCTTGTGTTGGAAATGAACTACTGGCAGTATTAGTGCTCCCCATTAGTTTTTTAGTTTTTTAGGTTTTTTTTTTTCACATTTTTAAACCAGTTCAGGTTATTTTCATTAATGAGTGCATCATTGCAATTCAGCACGTTTACATCAGTGTTGCTGAGGGTTCAAAATTTCACCAATGCTTTGTAAGAGAAGACTTCAAAGTAACATATTGCTTCAGTGACCATGTTTTCTTTATGAAAAGAAGCAATTTCAAGACATGAAATAACGTACAATATTATATTAAGTAAGTTTAAAGACTAACACGTCTCAAGGAAAGGGAAATCTAAACACTGACTAAAAATAATATAAGCAGAGCGATGCACAGCAAGCCTTTTTCTGCCACAATCGCTGTAAACCAAAACAATGAGCTTTATGGCTGTGTAAAGATCTTGATTAAGCCCCGGGGAACAAGGTGAAGTGTTATAGTAAAAGATTAGTTCCTCTGTGCAGTTGTACTGCTAACAACTTAACCTGTGCCTCACTGTGCGCTGACAGACAATGCTGCTTTGACAGGACCAGACATGGAATTTATTACGGGGTTCACAAAGTGCCAGTCAAAACCTGAGAGTGACAGGCAGGGGATTTGGCTTGCTGCCCTGTGCTGGGGAATGACAAAGCTATACACAACTGGAGACAGGGTATTTTGACTGTGAAACAAAACCAAAAAGAAATACACAACCCCCCACAAACTAACAGGCACTGGATAATATTACCTAACATCAGTATCATCTACTGAAAAGGAATTTAGAGATGTACTAAGACCGCAAGCCATGCTCAGGCTAGTATTTCGGAGCAATTTGACTGGTCTATCAAGCACAATGTTAGGATCCTGGCAAGGCAAAGAGCTTAAACAGAGGAGACAAATTGATAGACTAGGGAAATTGATATTTTCCCAGAACTTTATTTCTTTCCTACCGTTTCATACTGCATGAGAAAATGAGTAACAAAGGACAATTGAACAGAAGATTTGAAGAGGTAATAAATGCTGAAGATGAATGAGGACACTTGGGTCATCAAGCTGCTGTACTGGTAACCAAAGAAATTATTCTTCCAAATACGATATTAAGCACTAACCTCTAAATCAAATAGCCTTGTGAATTCTAAAAATTATTTGAGTAACCTAAATGAAGTAAAATATTTCATTTTTTTTTCTACAGTAAACAGATCTAGAAAAAAAAATATTGTGGTTAAAACCTTGTATACTACTCAGTGTAAGTTTTGGAAAACAGATTTGCCTTCATCCAACAGGTGAAAGAATTATTTCCTTAAGACTGCCAGCTGAAGTGGTAACTTTTTTGCTTCATACATTTATACATCTGTCCTACTACAAATCACATCAATACAATGCATGAAATAGCATAGGGACTGCAAACATGCAACACAAGGTCTGAAAGCATTCCTTTCCTTTCAGAAACATGTCAATCTCTGTCAAAACCCCAAGTGAACAAGGAACACAAGTGCTATAAATAAGTGATTATCTCCAAACTTACCAAACAGCTGGCTAACCTTTCCTTTCGTGAAGTGTTCAAATTCCATGATGTGATCTTGTCTGTTTGGACACCTATTCCTATTCAGCAAGACTGACAAGCAATTTGCAACGAGCATCAGAATTTAGCAAAATGCTGGCTACCCGAATGTTTCACTGCAATGTTAACAGAACTGACCTGCTCAAGTACGTAGAAAGGGATAAAACTAAAAAGAAAAAAATATAATTATTATTAACTTCTTAATGACAGCAGTCATTCACCACCCTCATGAATACATACACTGAAAATTTCAAGAAGCTAAGAAGTTCTCTGAGTCTAACTTGCTTTTCCTGTGCTGGCACAATTTAACGTGTTGATGTTCCATTTTACACTGGTATGCTTTTTACTACTTCTGAAAAGCAGGGACGATAGTAATGTACTTCATATAACTCCCTTTTCCTCCCCAAACAGTGCATGTCGTTGACTAGGTCAGTATGTAATAATTCTAATGAAATTCAAATCTCTGTTCTTTAAAGATAACACCTTTATGTAAAAAAATTGCTCGATTTTTTTTTTTTTTTTTGCCTTTTCACCTTTACATTCTCCTTTTAAGACAAAAAAAAAAAACACAAAACACTACAGCCTTATCATACATACATATACACATACTTTACCTCTTTTTATTATCTATTCCCCAAAGTTACCTGTTTTCGTGTATTTCCTTTTATCTTGAAGAAGTGGAGGCAAGAAGGAAAGTTTATAAAGACAGTAAAATCAGATTTCATGCTTGTCTGTTTTCCCTCTGTTATCTTTAGTAACCATTTCCTTATTTCCTTCTCTAGCATAATGAGAAAAAAGAATGAACTGATTTCAGTCTAAGATGGTTCCATGAAGTTCAGTGAATGAACAGTCATTAGGTCTGTGCACTTCTACTTATTGGTGGAAAAGGAAAACCTACTCATACACGTATCCAAATTCTGAAGGCCTCCAAAAATAAAGATAGCTTTTCAGAATGGTTTCTTTTAATAATTAAATTTTGTCTCCCTCCCTGCAATGTACACAGCGTTACCTGCTCAGTTACTAGTAAAGAGCTGCACAGACAAACATCACCTGTCTCCAGCCAGTAGGCTCAAATTCCCCAGTAAAAATGAAGCACTGGTAAAGTCAAGCCAGAAAGTTAATGTAGATTAAAATAAATTGAAAAGAGTGATTCAAATGGAGATTGCCCTATGGCCTCTACCCTGTGCACTAATAAGCCTGTTTGTACGAAGCCTAGCACAAAGAATGCATAACGAAATTACTTTCTCCATCCTCTTCCCTACCTGCCTGCTCACTGTCCTTGCCTCTATCTGATTCTTATGACACTCAAAAATCTCAAGTAGCAACGTGCCTATTCTCCTTCCATCAGTGTTCAGTGCTGATGTGGTGCCAGCCAGCAATAACGCCTTTACCTTGACAATGACTTTATACCGCTGACCTAAAGCACAAAGCTGCCAGGTACTGAAAGCAAGAAGCTTTAAGATATGCTATGGACACAAAATACAGACAGATCGTCCAGGTCCCACTAACTCCATGGTTCTTAAATCACGAACTACAATTTATAAGGAAACAATTACCTGAACTCATTTAGTTCCACAGAAGGAATAATGAAGAACACAAGATACAAAGACTTACCAAGACGGCCTGTGTTTTGAGCTTTTAAAATCTGAGGATGCTATGAACTGCACAGAGTTCACACCTACACCACCACAACGTTCATATTAGCCTGCTTTTTAACTCGTGAGGACTGTTACTTCTAGCAAGTCTTTCAAGGTAATTTAGGGGCTTCTCTCTCATCCCTTTGGTTCTTTAACTAATGCTGAAAATCATGAAAACTATGATGAATAAAAAAGTTTCACTGAGAAAAAGGAGCTCCAGACAAGCTAGTAAAATGTGCACTGTTTAAAATGAATACAGAACATTGGCAATTACAGAAGAAATTCCAAAATAAGTCATCTACTACCACCATGGCTTTATCGTGGACAGGTGAAGTGCACCAACTCAGACCAGAATACAGTAATAAATACTATGGTTATTCCAAAATTGTATTCAAGCAGAAAAAAAGCACATAAATTGCCAAGATATTTTTTTTTTAATATTCTATTAAATATTCTAATAAATATTCTAGATAAAAGACACAAAAATTGACAGTTTGCTTGAGATCCTCAGAGAGGCTTATCTGCTGGAATCATCACGTAATTACAGAAGCTCAAAGATTTGATGGATTATTATGTAATTTTCCAGGTCAGATGCTAAGACTAGTGGATCCTTCTTTTAACATCCTAAGCCACTGGACCATTGTAAAACCATGGCAGATTGCTAAAATCCTGCACAGCCAAAACAAAACCAACCAAACAAAAAAACTCAACTCTGTGTATATATAAATAAATAAATCTCCATTTCTCTTCTGTGCTACATATTTTGCTAAGCCCTACACTTTCCAATGGGCTTCCAACAATTTGTCAAAAAGAAGCAGAGGTAATACAGTCCCAAAGTGAAAGAAAACACATTTCAGTTGAAGCGCTACGATGAGCATAAGATCCCCAACAGATGTTGACTTGGCTCTAAAAATGAAGTTAATTCTGTGTCAAATCTTGTGTTGGCACAGTACAACAGCTATGGAAATAGGAACAGTTGCTAAATTTTAACCCCCAGCTTACCTAAACATTTAATGAATGATGAAAACAATATCATGCAATAATTGTTGTTCCTTCCTCCTTTTTTCTCGCTGTTCACATCAGGAATACTCAACCATTGTGGTATTGGACTATTTGAAAGAACAGTATTAAGATGAGTAAGTTAGAAAAAAAACACAAACAAACAAACAAAAAAAAACAACACCAACAAACTATCAGACTAAAGAAATAATAACAAAAAAAAATTATAATGAATTTGAGAACTTTAGAATATTTACTGAAGAATTTTAATCCTGAATTTGTCCAAGACACTTCAATACTACAAGTCAAGCAAACATACTCAGCTCCTCTAGGTTTACGCAAAGATAGAAGGGAAGTTCAGTTTCCAAGAAAATGACACTTCTTTCATTTTCCAGACCAACTGTACTTTCCATTTCTTTAACTTTCCTGAAAGCCTTAGGTCCAACGCCACACTGACCCGTTACCAAGAAAGAAGGTACCAAACAGGAACTTCCAGGAAGACAGGATTTCCTGAACAGCTTAGAAGACAGGTACAGTAATCGAAGCAGCAACAGAATCTTTGAACAATGCTTTTATCATTTTTTGATGGGTTTGCTTTAGAAGTTACAGCCTTTACATTCAGTTTTCTCTCTTCCAGAAAAAAAATAAAAATAAATAAAAAAATAAAAAAAAATCTGTCACTTTTTCACTGATGGTTTCTAATTTACTTATCAATTGTAAGATATCTGCACTGGAAACTAACTTCAATGAGGAACTGCTGTTACAAACAAGCACGCAACCTCTCTCTCCTCTCCCAAAAGGAAGTTTTTCTACAAAACTTGCGACACAACAGCACACAACCAAATTCTGCCTTCAGTACCACCTGCAAATTATCTTGTGTGTGCATGCAATGCACATTTTCCAAGACATGCAGCAATAGGTCTCCAGCATGATTCAGGAAAAGAGGAAAAAGGAATACCAAGACTCTTCTTTTCACTGAAATTCCCATTTTACAAGAGGGATTTTTTTCAATGTTTGGTGAAAAAAGTAATTTTTCATTCTGCAAGGAAAATTAAGATTTAGTACCCTGCATGTAGACAATAGCTGCCTTTACTGGAAGCCATAAATTAAAAAGGAGGAAGCTGCCATTTGAAGATCCTCTCCAGTAATGAGGGCCGTGCAGAACAGCCCTATGGACCAAGCTGGGGAAACATGGGTTGTTGTCATTAGGAACAATACAAGCTTGCTGTCTTTTTTTCACGAGAACATCAGTTCACTTGTTCAAGTTTAATAGTTTATTATGCCTTTAATTATAACAGATTTTCCCATACCACTTCAACTTTGTGAAATTATCTCACATGGTGAATGACTGAAATATTTAGTCACAGAGAAATCACCGGCTGAATGAGATTTGGGAATTTACCACTGTGTAAATGAAGTCATGAAAGCCTCAAGAGCTCCCTGCAGGATGACTTTATAGTAGAACTGCAATTTTGGAATATACATGCGGGTGATAATTCTAAAGCTACAGAACATTAGACCCAAAAAACTGGCATGGGAATTTGATAGAAGAAGCTGGTGAATTTGTTAGAAAATAAACTGAAATAAACTTGCATGCAGATTGGCTGTAATTACTCAAAATACCAGGAGAACACATTTTTGAACCACTTTATGACAGGAACGTTTGTATAAACATGTAGAAACAGAGGCAAACAATTAAACAGCCTTCCTCAGACACCAACTCCTAATATAGCACAGCTCCAGGTTTGCTCTTCCTTTCCAGGAGAGCTAGCTGAATTGCAGTCCAAGAAAAGTATGAACTCACAATTACAAAAACGCTCTCCTTTTGCTGTTGCTGAAGATTCACCAGAATTCATTCCGTGGTTTACAGAAATTTCAATGTAAAAAATGCATGCAGCAAGCTAGTAAATGGATCTGAATGTGTGGGATATTCCAAAAAGACAGCACTCACAGATATGCTGTTTTAATGATGCTTTAGATGAAGAATACCCTTCTGAAGTCTCATTTCTTTCAATGAAGGCAGCGCTGCTCCCCTCCTCCCCACAAAAGGGCTTCTGAGACTCAGTTAGACTGGAGGGGAATTTCCTGAAGTCATGAAGGACTTTCTAGGCAAAACAGCTGGGCCTTCTCTCTGTATCTTTACGTGTTTGGATTTTCCCTCCACCAAGATGACATGCCTCGACCACGTTGCCATTTATGCTTTTAAGAAAACAAACACAAACACAAATCTCCATTCTGCAACTTTCTTGATCTTAAAGAATTCCCATCACGTCTTCACCAGGCAAGAAGAAATTGTCCTCAACTGGGACAAATCCTCTGCTGGGAAATTTCCTCTCCTTACCTAGCAGTAGGTTTCTAGTACCAGACAAACTCACGCCCCAGCCCCTCCGAGTCATGTCTGTGCAAAATTCTGCATCACCCTAATCAAATCACAACCCATCCAGACAAAGATGATCAAGTCTGTAAAAATCTGAGCAATAGTCCTTGTTAAAGCTGTTAGCGAGCTCCCACACTTTCTTGTGTGTATCACTTCCCTTCTGGGATAACAAAATAAGGAAAAGTAGAGGGCTACAAAGAAATAAAGGATAAAGCAATATCGAGAAGGAAGAATTGATTAAAAACAAGAAGACAACTCACCAAAATACAGCCTCAAATACCAAGCTACACTCTGTCACTGTACAGGAGCTCATTACTGCTTTCTTAATGCTTATAACAGGGAGAGCCTGAGCTGAGCGTGTTTTCTTCTTGTACTCATTTCTGCAAGCACACCAAAGCAGCAGACCACATTGCCCTGCTGAAAGCAATCGAACAGAAATAATTAAGTGCACTTCCAGAAGAACACAACAAGAAATACTGGCTGACAGAAATGAATTAACACAGTATTTAAATACTTTGAATAAGTTAGGGACTGCATGGAGAAAACTAAGGAGAATCTAATTGCTGTCTTCAGCCACCTAATGGAGAGGATGACAGAGTTGGACTCTTCTCAGGGGAGGAAGGACACAAATCGTAGAAAGGAATACTGTGCCTTTCAGTTAATAAATAAATAAATAAAAAAAAAAAAAAAAAAAAAAAAAAAAAAACACATTCCCAATGAGGGCACTGGGACTGGTTTGCCCACAGGCACGTTGGAATATCCCATCTTGGAAATATACAGACCTCAGTAGGAAAGGCCTGGAGCATCATGGTCTAACTTTGAAGTTAGCCCTGCTCTGAGCAAGAGACCAAACCTCATGATCTTCAAAGAAGTCTTCACAGAAGTCTTAAAATTCCATTGCGACCTGAATGTGATGCTTTCTGCTCCTGACAGAGGGCTAGCCCCAGCGCTTTCTTAGTATTTTTTGCAGGCTGTGTTAGGGGGAGCAAACCCCTATCTTCAGAACGTGCCAACTGCTCTTCCCTGAATCAGCCCGAGGTTTATAAATCTCACCTTCTTCCTGCCTTTCCCTCCTCTTTCTCAGTCTCTCTCTCCTATAAACTGTATATTCTGCTGCTATTAGGCTGCTTGCAAAGGCATCAGCAAAGATGACCCATTATTCTTTTTAAAAGGATGAGATACTAACATGGAAGATAGGAGAGATCCTGAAAACAACTGATCCAAGTCTCAGTTATGCTAAGGACTTTTCTACTACCTAACGAACTAAAAATGGGACTGTAAGTCATTAACTGTCTACAGTCACCTAGAAGTGGCCCCACATGTGTCTGCCCAAGATTGGCTCCCATCTTGGGAGCTTCCACCCGCATCTATACAGCATTTGCAGCTTCTATTGAAAGTGCTGTAGCCATTCTAGTGGAAGTCCAATGCTTTGAATGCCCACGTGTGTAGTAACTACTCCTGCAAGCCCCCAGAATTTTCCAGAACAAAGATGACACCGATATAAATGATTCTACAAATGCTATGTAACTACTGATTTACCAGTAAATTCCTGAACGCTATTTCAAGGGATGAAACAAGGTTATATCACGAACTGATATAACTCATCTTTCCTTCTACTTCACTTTCTCACACGATGTTAAGGGTTTCCTGGAAGAGCTACAGGTCCTATGAGGCTGTAACAAAGCAACACAAACCAAACGTAGTTGTTGTCATCTCAAGAATGGAAGACAATAAAACAAGGAAGCACTCCTTAGAGGAATATTACACAAGAGAGGCATGATATTGAAGAAAAAAGCAGAAAATTGAATCATCACAGAGGATAAGTATGCTTTTTTACCCTACACATAATTAACCTGAGGAGCTCGCTGTTCTAAAGGATCAGTAAGGTCAACAGTTTAGTAAGACTTGAAAGGAGGATTAGCCATTTATCTGGACACTAAGAACGTCTACAGCTACTTCTGATAACATTAAACATGTATAAGGACTATTTAAACCCTGTGTTTCAGGTGTGACACAGACACTGCTGCCAGGGGTTAAGAAGGAAGCCCACCCCGAGCACCAGAGATACTCATTATTTAGACTAATTGCAGTGCTGGAACAGACTGCACTGCTGCTCTCACCACAGTCTGTTTCTTCTTTGGGAGCTGTACCTTGGTGAGCCATAACAGGGCTTCTGAGCACCACTGGCACTGTGAGCTGCACGTGGGCTATCACGTGGGAAAATGCACATGCAAAGCGCCCAAATGATTGCGTGGAGTAGGACAGAGGAAGGAGGAAAAAAAGGATAAGTGATGACTGACAAATTCCTTAAAAACTTCCCCTTGAGCTTAACAACAAAAAAAACCTTGAAGACAAGTTACAAAAGTGACATAGAAACCTCTTAGCAAAGACACCGATGTGATCATGTTGCCTTGGTAAGCATCTTCAGAGACTACACAATTGGCTTTTCCAAATAATAAACACAAAAGACACACTGTGGATGACATGAACTCACATCATCTTTGAAATCCTGGGGAATAAAGGACACCTAGAAGCTGACAAAAAGGCAATTAAAAAAATGAAAACAATATTCTAACCCAAGGAGGTGGGCGTTTACCTCTCAATTGAAACAATAATACAGGTTTAAAAATAGAAGAAGTGGTAAGGTTTCCACAATTTGCAGCAAATTCCACCAAAACAACACTCAGCATAAAAACATATTTCCATACCAAGTTGTATAAGAGAATAAAGCATGGTCTGCTAACATCTAAGACCCCTAACAAAATTCCCTACATGCGCGTGACAGTAGGAAAATTTCAGTGGACGTATTTGCTGAGAGAAAAACAAACAAACAAACAAAAAAACACTTTAAAAAAGGCAAACAAATCTTGTTTCTTAAATCAGAACAATGGCATTACACACCCTCAGTGAGAAAACACACTGCTTCACATATGTATCAATAAACTCACCTGGAATCCCTAGATGGAATTAGACTGAAACGTATGTACACAGAAAGAAAGGTTCATAAATCATTCACCAGCACAAAGCATCCATGAGAAGACATCCATGGGGCTGACCATGGTTTTGGTGCAAATGTCGACTCTGGGCTTCTAGCTGCTGTAGCCACGAGTCTGAATCTCCACACAGACACCGCCTGCTAGGAGGGCTGGGAAGCCCTTCTGGTCCATTATAAAGAAGCCTGGGGCTGAGCTGGGGAGGAAACTGTCTGAGACATCACCTTGCAGTGGCTCTCAAGTCACAGCCTAACCAATACGCACTCAAAGAGGTTATCCAGCACAGCCAAAGATAACCAGCACGGACAGACAGACTCCGGAGTCACTTTGGAGAGCAAAAGTGTACATGTGAGGAGTCAGTCAATCAACCTACACATCTCAGTATAAATGTATAAAAGAAAGGGAATTCCTGCAATAAATAAATAAATAAATAAATAAAAACAATGCATTATTAAGGCACTAGTGAAATTTGCTAGCTTATGGAGGAATTCGTTGTGAAGTATTTCCTCATAGCATTATTAGATAGAGTATGTAGCATGGATTAAGCCCTGCTGTTTTTGTCACCACGTTATTTTGGGGTGACACACAGCAAAACCACTGCAGCTATTTGCAGAGATGCTGACAAAGCGTCTGATAAATACCGTCAGCGTTCCGCTGCACATCCACTTCATGTTCCAGCTGACACTTTAGGGTCTCCAACACGCACTGCTGGCTGAATTCAGATGGCCAGTGACCATCAGCACAGAGGAAAAGAACAGAACCAGGCAACAGCCGATGCCTTTAAGGTCAGCAAATGGGAGAAAAAAGGGATTATATTGTGTTAATACCCCCCATCAATAGTTAGTAACAGCTCCCATAAGGCTGAAGATGTCTTTCAGCAATTATTAAAAGCAATTCTTTCTGTGCTTTCAAAGCAACGGTTAGGTCACATTACACACATGCAGCACATAAACCCATATAAAGCCCAAGGGTTAATTTGAGAGGGGCTTTCAGAGCCTGTGTCAGGGTGTGTTCCAGCTTGGGCTTTAATACTGTGGACCACTGTACAGATTTAAACCTAAAATTTGAGCCAGGCTGTACACACAGTATAAACATACCCTTTAAAATGCCAAATTGTAACACTATGTATGTATTATTTATACCTGAGCTTATACAAAAGATGGAAATCTACTGGAAGTAATGAAAAATGCCCAAAGACTTTTAAGAAGAATCTCTAGAAATAGGTGTGAAACTGAATTTTACCACTGACTGAAAGACCTTCAATCATGTCTTACCTGCAAACTTGCCTAGAAATGCAAATTACAATATTGGCATGCATGCTAAACACTATACCAGAAGAGTTTCTAAACAAACAAACAAAATTTAAAATTAAAAAGATAACCCACCATGGCCTTGATATCTGCTTTCTTCAAATAGCTTCCTGAATTAGATTCTGAACGGTAACAACATTCCAAAGTTACAAAAATGTTTAAGAATAAGTTGCACAGAAGCTTTCAATGCAGTTCACATAGTATCTTGTCTCCAAATGCAGGCAGTATCACAAGATACAGGAGACCCTGCAGTTTTGAAATGACCTGCTTCCTGAAGATGTTTCTTCTTAAGCTCCCATAATTAGAGGTTGGCTAATCTTCAGAAACATTAAATACTTTTCATCTTACTTCCCACTATTTAGCCAGGTTAAAAATTCATGATATTATGTATTTGTATTCCTTTTGTTCTTCTTTTAGGAACAAGGGGGTTTTATCTGATAATAAGGAGTATCAGAAACCATATGGGAAGACCTACAGTGTAATCTACAAGAGACACGAGAAGCTGAACTGGCTTTAAGTGATAAAAGGCAGACTCTACCCAGGGAAGAGGCAAACTAGACAACTTATGGTGGGCTTCTTCTCATCTACTTTTAGATTAACTCAGCATGAAGGTCTACATTAGAATCAGTCTTATGGATTAAGTTTACAGTCAGTGAATATAAACAGACTTTTTTTTTTTTTCCCCAAACATATGAACTTTGTAAGGTGAATCCTGCTCTATGGCCTTGGATTTCTGCATCAATCAGCAAGGACTGTGGAAGGCAGCAGTAGTTCTCTGTCATTTCAAGTCAGTGACCACCTGTTCCTTTAAACACAAATAATGCAGAAGCAGAAGAGTCTGGTATAAGTAATGCAGCCACTGCACCAGTCCACCTGTCTCATTGGATTGGCTGAGCTAAAACAAAACCTCCCAGGTAGTGACTTAGGAAAACGACACAAAATTCCTTCCATGCATTCACTAACAAATATCTCTACAACGCAACAGGCCTTTTATCACCTATGTGATCAGGTATGGGTTCATTACGGCAAGTAGCTTAAAATGAAATCCTTTGAATTTCTTTGCATAAAAGATACTTTCCCTTTTTGCTCAGCAGAGATTTATGAACTATTGCAAGAAAGATCATTATTACAGTAATTAGGAATCCTCTGTGGATTAAAATCTCTGGAAGTCTCCGTAACGTTACGAGAGCTAAACATGTTTTCGTTGTGTTGCATTAGTATTCTGCCTCTTAAGCATGAAAAGAAACCTTTAATCTCCTCATGCCCTAGGGACCGAGCATTGTATACTGATACCTAGGATGGTCTCAACCTGGCTCAGCATTTTAAGCCATATTAATGAATAAAATAATCTGGTCCTGAACCTAGACTTTTCTTGACCCTGGAGGTCAATTTTCCCCCTGTGAGACTAGAACAAAAAAAAAAAAGTGTCCAAGAACCCAAAGTCTCTTAAAATTTATGGTATATCACATGCTATATCACAAGGCACTGTACACAGAGATGGAGATAGCTTTACGCCACCCAGTTTCATCACTCTTCTGATGGCTTAGTGTTTTATGCAGTTTTTTAAGTGTCTAAAGAAGATACAAACAGACTGACGTGTAACTGCCTCCTGCGACCAAGCAATTTTTGTTCTGGGCTGGCAATCTGTCGGCGCCAGGAGCACCGTGGCCCACAAAGCTACGTGCAGCAAACCTCCCTTGCAGCCACTCGGTGAGCACATCCTAGAGCCCATTCACTGGCATCATGGTCCAAATTCAACTGTCTTCAATGGTATATAGGAAAACAGAAAAAAAAATAAAATAAAATAAAAACATTTTCACATGCATATAAAGGTACTGAACTAGAGAGATGAAAAAAAAAAATAGAATATGCAGTCTCTAAAGATAAGCTGCAGGTCATCCTGCAGAAGCACTCGCTCTTTTTTACCTGGAAAAATGAAAAGAAGCAAAAAATAAGAAATAAAAACCTGTACCACATACACCTTCAATGAAATGCCTCCAACTAGGAGAAAGAAACTGCGACCTCTCACCCCAGCATCTGCAACAATTTCCTCATTTACCTTCCCTGCAGGCCAGGATGATTCACTGGCTACTCCAACAAAACTGTCTCTTAAATGATGTATTAGAATAAACTGGTTTTGAAGAAAAATACGTACTAAAAAGAAGATCTAGTAGTAAAAGAAAAAAAGTTAAAAGGCAAATTTCAAAAGTGGAATAGAACATCAAAAACAGGGGAATAACTGACAGAAGGAGAATAAACCAGGGGATTCTGGAAGCCTTCTGGAAGCCTCATTTCTGGCAGAGCTCTGCTGCAGGGCTGACTCTGTGCACGACCATTTCGCATAGGTACAGCAGCTGCCCCGACCTCCCCTCTCACCACTTCAGCACTGCCCTGCTGCAAGCACTGATGCAAACCCTGCGTTTGAGTAAAAGCCCGAGGTAATTGCTTGGGGAAGCAGGAGGCCGCAGTAGGAACTTCCCTCCTGCTGTTCTGAACAGAGCAGCAGTCCCTACCCTTCCTTTCCAGGTTTCCCAAAGACAAAATCCGTTTACTGATGCGTGACATGTAGATGACTGAGTAGGATATTTTTTATATATATATAAAATATAGAAGATGCACCAAAACAAAGGCATCTATCAAATAAACCAAGAAAGCAGTAGTTAACTATTAATATTTGTTTATTATTAATATTAATATTATTAATATATGTAGTTAATGGCGGACAAGTCACGGCCACAAGTTTTGCTCCTATTCCAGTGGTCCAGACACTGTACTACACATTAAAAACACTAAGCGCCATTTGCATTTTGTCTTTCACTAATCAATCTTATTTAACTTAAAGTAGGATTTAGAGAATGCCATCATTTTTCTGTGGCAGAGCGGTCAGCCATCTGAATAGAATCGATTAACAGGATGATGAAATATAAAAGGCTGCAAATGTTCGACAATCATCACTATTAACTGTGCAGCAAGACGTAAAACAGAAGCAGCAACAGCAGCAGTGGCTGTAATGAGGGCTTAATGAAAATGCAAACTCTACACTATGTGTTGCAATGAATAATTGGGAATTACGAAGTATGACAAACACAGCACGTAAAAAATGTGTTCAACATCCACTTCAACTCTCAACTTTGATGATTTGTAACTTTTATTATAAAGTAGAACTAATAATTTATACAATAGCTATATCACACTGCAAATCTATGGCAATTTTCATGTAAGTGGCAAGGGCCACAAATTATAGTAAGTAAGTATTAATTAAAAGTTTCTTCGTTAACTAATTTTCCATTTACAACTGCATTTCATCTCAGAAGCCCAGGGATGTTACGCATGCGGTCCTGGGAGTTTTAGTCTTGAAGAAAATTGTAGTTAGCCTGCTTCCTCCCTCTGTGGTTCTGATGCTGAATTTCTCTGCAAGTTTTCCAGCTTTTCCCCACCAAGAGTGTAAAATCTCACGTCTATGAAAAACATAGGCCCACAATTTATACATTTACCTTTTTTTTTTGTTTGTTTGTTTTTGTTTTTTTTTGGTATTTCCTTGAAGCCTACAGGTATTCTCTTTCCCCTGTGATTTCTTTACATACAGACGTTCTCATGAGACTGTGCTATAGCATCGAGTTTTGTTGTGTGTGGCCATTGTCATTCTTCTTTGCAGCTCTCAGGAAAATAGCAAGTAATCCCAGAATAAAATAAAAAAAATCCATCCAATCTTGCAGGAGCAGGAACAACACTGAGCAGCCTGATAGTCAGGGTGTCTTGAAAGAGACAGGAAGACGAGGGACAGAAAAGTACAGCAGCCTTTCAACCACAACGTCAGAAGTCCACCCAAGAGTTCTCAAATCTTTCAAGACACAGAGAAAGGGAGAGATTTAAAACAAAATCCCTGTGAACTTGCCATTCGTAATCAAGCCAGCATGTTAGCGTGAATCTAAACCAAGTAAGAAACAATAGCTTCCTGCTTACGGGCATGGAAAGAGCTTTGCCAGCACATAATACAAGGGTATGAGCTTTGTTTGCTTGAAAAACACAAAATAATCATCAGTTATACCTTCCAAAAATGCCATTCTAAAGTCATTTTATTCTTGCCTTTCTTGAATATGCATAAATTCACGCAAACACACAGATACAAGAATTTCTTACATAAGAAGATGCTCGTGAAGCTCTCCTCAGCATTCACATTGCCACATCAAAGGGAGGTAGGAACCAAATACAGTTCCCTTAGACCAGTAGTTTTCAATTTTTTTTGAGAGAACACTGAACTATTCTTCACGACCACTTTTCACAAACCACTTGCTGCCCTCATCATCAAGTTTTTAATGAATAGCACAAGAAATTGGTTTCCCCTGTGGACCAGCTTTCAATTTTTTGTACGGTCTCCAGGACAGCCCTTTGGGAATGATTGTCTTTAATGGTTAGAATAATACAGCAGAGGAGTTCAATACGGGTGTCCAAAATTTAGGCAATCAAATAATCAGCCTGATTTTTCAAAAGGCTACGTACTGACAGCTCATTTTGAAGTTACTTTTTGAAAAACGTGGTCATTTTAGGTCAGATCAATGAAAAAATGAGAGTTTACTTCCATGGAAACAGAATAGGTCTTTAGTTAGGTACCTGCATTTAGGAATCTCTGACTGAACATTATGTTAAAAAAGAAAAGAAAAAAATAAGAGAAAACTGTAGGAAAATACCTACTTGAAGGTCTATTAAATTCATTTTCCAGAAAGCTTATTTTTTCAACAGGCGTTTTAAAGAGCGAGATGTCGTTTCCACTTGTGTCACCTACCCAATTAATAATACTCAACCATAGGCATTTTAAATTACCTAAAAGGGAAGTTTAAGTAGATAAATTTTTCAGTTTGTTTCCATCAAAGCGATCTCCATATCGAGTTATGCTCTTGGCATACCCCTCCCTTTCATCTTTCGCCCTTCTAAATGGATTACCAACTGTTCAATACTGTCCAAGTCTGTTAAGGGATTCCGATAAGGAGGATCGGCGTTGCAGTGTGGCGAAGTCCAAGAAAACAGTTAACGTTCAATGAAACAAAAGTCTCCAAACCAGCAAACGCAATATGCCTGTGACACTTTCTCAAAGTCTCCCACAAATTTCCCTGCCAGTGGACAGGTTTTTCTCTAACACTGCAGTCAAAATTGTGTCTACGTACCCCACTCATAACACATACCTACCCACGTAGTTTCAAACTCATGCTAAGACGGATTATGACACAGAACTGCTCAAAACAATACACCTAGCAATAAAACGCTAGCCATTAAATCCCTTCCAGAGACAGAATACATGCACTGAGGTGTGACCGGAGAGAAGAAGTCTTCAGGTTGTTTAAGGCAAGGTAGTTGACACTTGATAGTCTTTAGGTATCTCAATAAAATTTCCATCTCATTAATCCAGAGCCCATACACATTTGTTAGGAAGCTTCCTCTGGCAGTTGCTACAATTGCTGGTGCTCCTGCTGATGTGAATCAGGCAGAGCTGCACAAGCCGTGGCATTTTTGTAAGACTGCAGAGACAGTCGGCTTTTCCCCAAAGCCTAAGCCACTAATC
Source organism: Nettapus auritus (assembly GCA_011076525.1). NCBI lineage: Eukaryota > Metazoa > Chordata > Aves > Anseriformes > Anatidae > Nettapus > Nettapus auritus. The sequence goes on from CM021770.1 coordinate 2,282,546, forward strand.
TGAAAACAAAACAGTTCCCAGAGATGCAGCTTCCAGCAACACCTGCTCACCGGGCCAGGCGACTCTGCCTCTCCTGCAGGTTTCATGCTGCATCCAGCCAGCCTTAGCCCATGGCTCCAATCCTTCAATCCTTCAGCTGCTCCTCGATCCCAGCTCCCCTGGAGCCGGATGAGGCCCCCAAGGGCAGCATGCCCTCCTGAACTTCGCCCAAGGACAAAGCCAGGGGACAGACTGGGGCGGCAGGGAGAGAAGCAAGCATTCACCCTGTTACAGCTTCTTCCCTAGCACAGCTCTTTTACGAAGAAAAAAGCATTTAGATCACCATATTTTACCTTTTTTTAAAAAAATGCTTTATTACTTTTTTAACAAAGATACTTGGGTCAACTTTTAAGGACTAGTGAATATTTTTACCCAGCAATTGCAATTAGAATTCAGCCCACGTGGCTGGTAGGATGATGTGCTATCATCTCTGCCCCTTGTCAATTGACAGAAGAAACTGATCGGTCAGCCAGACAAACCAGATTAGAAAACAGTAGTACTCCTGGACATCTTTTGTCCCCTGATCTCCCAGTACATTCAGTAGATGTTCCAGATTTATCACTTGGAGATTTTCCTTCAGCTCAGATGCTAACATAAAATACGCAGGTATTTGTTGGCTGTTTCCATAGCAATAGCAGGCAAAGGATTTTCTCACAGTAGAGTGCTTGACATAATGTTGCCTCTTTAGCTTGCTAACAAATGTCTGATTAAACATTCATGTTCCCACAGACATTCAATCCATGTGTATAACTGACTTCAAGAACACTTGACCCAAATCCTGCTTCATTTCGTTACGTGGATGAGGAGGGAGCGAGGCTGCAGGGAGGGAGCCTGTCTCAGCACAGCTTTGCTACAACAAGGCAGGGTCCTCGGTGGGTAACCAAACGAACAGCAAGGATGAGATCGAGCTCCTGTACTACGGTGGTGGTGTAGCTCTCATAAACCATTGACTACTTCCAGGACTGGAGGTAGGTCCAGCCGTGCCAAGGAGATCAAAACTCAAGAAAGGGTCTACTTGGGAAAGCGAGATTCAGCGGGAGGGTCTCCCTACAGCCTGCCCAACCCTGTCCTCTATGCAGTAGATATCCAAGTGCACTCTGCCATTTCAAATCTTATTAAGTCACTGTCTCATTTACAATTAAGCTTTGCTAGATCATTACATCGCATCAATAAAACACATTGCTGCTTCTATCTTACAAGCAAAGTGCACAATTCCATCTGCACAACTACTTGATTGAAACATACGTTGCATTCCTTATGATATGTGCACACAGGCACACAACACCATGCATCCCATTGCCAAATGCCCTCGGAAAGGGCCGTAATGATTCGTCTGAGTTTAGAAGATGGGCTCTCGGTCGGTCTGCTCACTGATCTCCTGCCCCACAGAAGAGATGAAGACCATTCTCTGCCGGCAGCTGCAACACAAAGTGCCTGAGCGGGTGCTGCTTACCCTATTTGAGCATCTCTGATAAAGGGATTCCCTCTGCCTTCAACCCACACCCTTCCTTTGCCCTTCTGCAAACCACAGCTGCCTCCTGCCCCGTGGCTCTGTGCTGCTGAAGTGTTTTGCAGGCAGAGGAACAAAAGCTTTGGCTGGGGAAGCACAGCAACAGACGGGGTGTTGCCCACTCTGCCTCCCAGGCTGCATACAAACCAGGATGCCATACACACACCTGAGAAGCATGGGGAGGCAAATGAAAGCTGGAGCATGGGGGAATGGACAGCACTGTGGGAAAGGATCAGCATAGAGAGTGCACAAAACACATCCTGTATATACTACCACTGAGGCCTCACAGCTTCAGGGATTTCATGTTTTTATTTTAACTTTCAGACCCTGGCCTCATGATATTGATGTATTACCTTCTCCTAGGAGGCACTGCACAGACGGCCTGGAGGGGCAGCACAAAGGCATGTGAAAAAAGAGGCCTTCTCTTCCACAACAGCAATAAGATATACTTGTTACCATCTTATTTTGCAGAAGAAATTTAAGCCACACACAAGAACAGTTGGATCTTTTTAAGGGCAACTTCTCCTACATTCACACACATTTTCAAGGAAAACGACAATCCCCCCTTCAGTGAGAAGCGAGAAGCACAGACCGTCTCATTTTTGTCATCTTTTAATCCCATCTTCATCTTGCTTTAAAGATTCCTTCCGTCCTTCCCTGCTAGAGGTCATGCTAGCGTGCACCTACCGGCTGCTGGCACCGTGATGAAATATACAGAGCTACTAAATCATGACCTTGGCACCTCTACTCACTAGCACTCTGCTGGCATTAGAGCCTTGCGTACTATATTAGCCCAGTGTCATCACTCCGGTGATGAATTGGTGCAAAACACCAGCTGAGAAGACCTTCCTGCTCGGTGTGCAGCTCTCACAGTCTCAGCAGCAGGAGAAACAAGTTCTGGAACATGATTCATGGAAACATCCATACAAATATTAACATCACAAATTAAGAGGGGCTTTTTTTTTTTTTTTTGGCAAGCCAACATTGATTGAAGTCAGCTTCTGTGATTGTTAGTGACCCCTCCTTGTCCCTGTGAAGCTTTAAAGCAGCATTTGTGTTGGGCTGTTACCTACAATACAGTTGCCCATTTTGGTTTGGGCCCATGCCAGAGCATCCCTAGCGAGTCCTCACTGAAAAAGCTGACAGCTCTCCACCTAGATGACTGTAGGGTAGATCTTCAATATATATATATTTCACCTTCAGACTGAATTCTTCTGTTCTGGATGAAGGTTGTTTTTGTTATGTTTTGTCACGCAAATGTCCAGTGTTATCTGTTGTAAATGTTAAATTCTCCTCTCCCACCCAGTCTGTCTTTATAAAAAAAAAAAATGAAGGACTTTGCTGATATCTGAAATCATACAACTCTGGCATTCATTTTATAAAAGGTTATAATTGCTAATGTTTTTAATTTCTTTGTTACCAATTCGTTTAAGAGCACTGAATACTTCACAACCCTTCATCAATTAAAACTCCCATATTTTAAAATAATAATATGACGCCAGAGACTGATTCCCTCAGAGACACGGATCAAACCAGGGTGAGCCTCAGCCACCAGGAGCTACACACAGTTAACACCAAGAACATCTTCAGCAGCTCTCAGCCATCGGGGGCTAGCCTAACAAACAGATCTATTTCAAAAGCTGAACTTGAGCCACTTCAGTAGCTCTACAAGAACACTAATTAATTCAGATACACATTTCAGTCCTACACACATTAAAAAAAATGCATTTTTTCTGTTATGGCTGTTTCTGTCTCAATATTACTTTAAAGATGTGAAAACACTGCAGGAAGTGGTTGACTCTGAGCACACTCCTCCTATGCATATGTTCTGCCCCCTGGGTTTCGCAGGTGTCACAGGGCACACGGCTGGTCCTTCAGCACGTTTCTGTACCTGTGAGATTACTACACTGGCAGGTGACCCCGTTCTCCCCTGGACGGACTCCGTCCCTGAAGGTCGGAGACTCCACTTGAAGAATTTGTGATGAAAAGACACCAGAAGAACCAGCACCTCCTGGTGCTGCAGACACGCTGCTCCCCAGGCCTCTCCCTGACAAGCTGGTATTCAGGTCCTGCGCTGCCTCTCTTGTGTCAGGCAATTGAGAGGCAAGGCAGGCTCAGCAACCAGTGCAAGGAGAAAAAAAAGCAGTTCTGAAAGCATTAAAAATCGCAGAGAACTCTCAAGAGATTCTGACTATCAATCAAAAGAAAGAAAAAAAAAAGAAAGTTACCAGACAGGTCTCAGGCCTGCTAACACAAACATGTGAGAAATGCTAACAACCTGCTAGCCCGTCATCTGCCAGCAAACACGGGTGACAGAGCCTGCAGGTAAAAATACAGGCGAATTTCATGAGATAGAGTAATTTGGCAAGTGAAATATGACTTCTGTAGTAATGAATACCTATGTCTGCTTCCACCTTCATCCCTTCTTGCATTTAGTCACCAATCACGGGGCATGAATGCTTATACTTTTAGCTCTCTTGAACCATAAATGGCCAGAAATACTTTTCCTGGGTCCTTCTGGGAAAGACACACCACCCCTGCAGCCCGTGCTTACAGAACTAGCTAGGTATTTCTACCTGGGACTTATAATAGAACTTACTGGTTTTGTTTTTGTTTTTTTTTGGTTGTTCCTTTGTTTTCCAAGCACTTACGTTATTACAAGAAGTGTAGACAACAGAAAGTGAAGACCAAGGGAAGCAACAAATCTCAGACTGCCTTGCACAGCAAGATATGTTTTTTCCCCACTGTTTCACAAACTAATAACAAAAGAATAACAGTTCAGACTACCTCTATCATGGCTGCCCCCATAATCCTACGTAAGACAAATAACTTCATGCTATCTTCACACAGCAAAAAGAAAACAAGTCTAAAGGTCAAAACCGGTGCTCAGGTCCATTGCGTGTATGGCAATCTTCATCCAAGATTTTCAAAAGACATTAGGATCTACTTTGTCCCAAAGGCCATCATGCTGTTCAGTTCCTCTGCAGCAACCTCAGCTCAGGGTGAACCCACACAGTGATATTCCCATGGTCTGAAGAGGAAACAAAAAAGCAAAACCTTCCGGTCTTAGATATACCCCTACCTCTGGTGGGTTTCACACACAGCCTTTGTTGCAAAGAGCTCAGAGACCATATAGCAGGATCTCGTTTTGAAAATCACTCCTCTAAATATATATATAAAAAAAAAAGTCAAATGAGTCCACTTTTACTGGGCCACAAACTCAGGAAGCAACTCAAAGCAACCCTTAGCATCTTTTGCCAATGCACTTGCCTTATCCAGTGTTCTGCCTCCTCCTCCTGTTCTTTAAAGCTGCTAATCTAGAACAGAGGTATTGCCAGTATCCCAGATGCTGCTGAAAGCCCAGAAGAACAAATACCAGTGTTTTGTTCATCAGCTATTTCAGAATTTACTTCCACATTTGGAACAAATTCCTCTACTGGCACTCAAAGGGTAAGGTGGGAATTTCCAGCAGCATGGCTTTTTTGAAAGGAAGTAATCAGCAGAGACTGAGAGCTTCAGCAAGCAGAAAGGAAACTCCCAGACAAGGGGAGGACAGAAGGTTTTAGGAACAGGACGTAAACTAATTCAAATGGTGCGTGCACGCGTTTGTATGCACATGCTGAATGAGATGGGGAGAGACATGTTAAGAGCTTCTCTTCCCAAAGCCACCAAAATAACACTGAGGCAGTATCAAGTTGTCAACCTTAAAATATACTTCTGACATAAAATAGAAAGTTTCAGAAAATTCAAACAAGTAATGGTCTGACAGCATCCGAAATTATATAGCTTTTCTGTTTACGTGGATAAATTTTTAATTTATATCTCCTCTATCGGTTATTGTAGGAGGCATTTGTGAATGAATTAAGAAATAAAACAAAACTCAGACTAGTAATTTATCTCTGTGTTTACAACCAAGATAAAGTGTTTAAGGTGACATCTGAATTAATAGTATAGGATTACACAAAGAGATTAAAACAGAAAACAGAAAAAACGAGAGTGGAGGAAATAGTTTGGAGAATTTATGAGCCAAGAAATTCTTTTCATTTTAATCAGACTAACTTCGACTATTACTATTTTTCTAGTAAATAACTTATTGTTGATGCTGTACCATACTGTTTGCCACTAATTACACTGCGTGACACCGCACGAGGCTCGTACTGCAGCCTCCGCCAGCACCCTTGATAAATACTGTCAATGGTGTAGGCTGCAGAAACAGCAGCAGCAGCTCTTGCTTTTATCCCCAAATGAGCGGCCCCAGCATCACCATCTGCCTTCCCCCTGTGCACCCCCCAGAGCTGGGCTCCAGCTTCCCAGCCCGCACCTCCTACCATTCTTGCAAAGAATGGGAAAAAATACATTTTGGAAAATCTAGGCTTGATTATGTTTACTCATGAACTGGTACCAAATCCTCTGAAAATGCATCATGAGCATTCATACATCTCCAAGCACAATTCACCCCCACGGCCGAAGAGGACTTCTGGACACACCTATAACACAAATCCATCATTACTGTCACTAACGCATTTAGATTTCCTTTTATATTCACAAAGTGGATCAGTAAAAATAAATCTTACATTAGCGTATTTCTTACAATTAGATTCTCATCACATTGCTAATCATGTTCATTCTACTGAATAGAGTTATTTGAATACTCTTAGCTGCATCCTTGCATTGAGAGACAGGACAAAGAAATTTTGTTAGAATTGGGCAAAACAAACAAAACGTATAATTAAGTATTTCACAACTGCTCGCTATAAACAGAAGTAAAAACAAAATGATGGGTGTTTATTTGGAAATGTTGACAAAACATGACAGTATTTTAATTAAAGACAAAAACCATCTGTGAGAAGACAGTTGAAGGAAACAATAGTTTAACATATTAAGTCTAAAAGAAATACAAGTAGATATATATATTTGCAAAATCTTTGATTACAGTATCATACATAATTCTAAAATAATTCAGCAATCTCATTATTGTACAGCTGCAAGAACTAATTCAATATTCTCGAGTAATTTTCTTTCCTGCAAAGACTTCCTATTGGGTCATGCCATTATGTATCACTTCATGCGGATTTAGTCCTTCGACTGGGTAAAAATAAGCTCTCGTTCCGTGCCCCAGGCCTGACGAGCGTGCCATGTAGGGACACTCTGCACCAAAGACGCATTAAACACATCGGTCCCATGCACACCAACAGCACCTGCACGCCGAACCCACAAACACACAGCTCTCCCACCACGTTCCGCATTGCACGTGCTGTTGCACAAACAGCAGCACTGAATTTGCGCCATCAGAATCATTTCGGTGGCTGTGGATTACCACACTACGCTCGGCTGAGCAAAAGCAGAATTAGATGGCAGAGATAAAGCCAAACTAAAAATACTGGGAGCATAACTTACTTTATTTAGAAATCGATAGGTCAAAGTTTGATCTGCTGGGGAGAGATCCATTCTGTGAATTACTATAGAGGTAAAAATTGTGACAGTGAAGTTTAGCTGATGCAAATTCAGTGCCGTTGCCTACATCATCTGTAACAGCTTAAGTGTAGTCTAATACATTTTAAAAAGAAAATACATGTCCTTATCTATGTGCTTCACCAACAGCAGGCAGATGACAGCAGAAAAAAATGTACGGCCGGCTTGATCCGCTGGTTCCAGCGAGCCGCACAACTGTACAGCACTTCACAGAGCCTGAGAGGCAAAGCTGGCTGGTCACGCAGGCATTTGTAACCAAGATTCACTCTCGCCAATACAGCACGTGCTGACTGCTTACAACTGCCCTACCAAAATCTCAAATGCAGAGAGAAGAGCATATTAGCAAAAGGGGTAAAAGAGGTGTTACACCGCCAGCCAAGCCCATTCATTTGTCCAGCTTCATTTAGGGACAGAGTTATATTTTCAGTCAACCTTCCACCACAAGCTATATTTGCCTTGTACCAAGCAGTCTGTTCCAAGACAAACAATGTCCTTCAAGCCTTTCAAATGGAGTCTTGCAGACTTATATATTGGCCCTACTTCTATTCTAAACTTTCACCAATGGCTTTGATGCTGGAACACAGAATATATTCATAAAACCTATGGATTGCTCCATGGTGGGTCAGACTGTAAACGCATTAGAGGACAAGAAGAGAATTCAAAATCACTGACCAGAGACGTGGACTGAAATCAAAGGGGTTAAATTCGATTAAAAAAACAAACAAGCAAGCAAAACCCTCAGGAGAGTAGCTCACTCAGGAGGGAGACAACAATGTCCAAATATAATAGGACCGTGGATCTCAAGAAAAGATACCATGAATGATGCCACTGACAAAATGAATGCAAGGGAACACCACAATGTTGAGAAAGACAATGCTCAGGCTGTGATACAGCAACAGAAAGGCTGGAAAGCTATTTATTTGCATGACTAAGGCCTCAGGAAGTCTTTTTATAGGACCGCACTGCCATCAAATAGTAAACCAACTGAAGAGAGTCCAAAGGAACCACATAGAATAACAAGACAATTAGAAAGCATGATCATTGACAAAAATATTAGGATTTTCAAAGAAGACTAAAGGTGGCCACAGCCAAAATATTTAAAAGGTCATAGGAAGGCTGGCAATCAGCATACCTCTGTTATGACTATGCTCAGGACAGAGAAAAAGTGTCAATATGCTTTAAATACGACTGGAAAGTCTTGTTAAGTCCAGGTGCTGAATCTCTCAGTCTAGAAATGTGACAGGCCTTCTTTTGCTGTAAGGATTTAAAGAGAGATTACCTAAACACCCAGAATCACAGAATCACCTAGGTTGGAAGAGACCTCTGAGATGACCCAGCCCAACCTCTGACCTAACACTCCCAAGGCCTCCACTAAACCAGATCACTGAGCTCTACATCTAAACGGCTTTTCAAGCCCTCCAGGGATGGTGACTCAACCACTTCCCTGGGCAGCCTCAGCAAGCCTCTGTGATGGAGTGGCCCACGCGTGGCCAAAGGCGGCTGTGCTGGGAGCGGCCTGGAAGATGCCCTCCCGGGGACAAGGAGGAGGGTTGGGGGGCTGAGGGCCCCTTTTCTGGGGCTGGCTCCCCCGCGCCATTTGGCTTGCCAGAGACAAAGGCTGCCCCTCGGCCACAGGGACTGCCCTGCACCTCCCATCCTGTGCCCTGGCTTTATTTTTAACACTGCTTTTTAGGCAGTTTCATTCTATTCTTTACGGAGAAGAACAGAATCCAGGTGCATCTTCAGCCCCAGTGCCCATGTGCGCTTTGTGCTCCGAGTGCAGAATTTCTTCCTCACATCACATCTCACCCAAATCTCCCCTCCGTTTGGTCAAAGCCGTTATTCCTGGTTCCATGGCTACACTCCCTGAGAGAGTCCCTCTCCAGCTTTCTTCTAGGCCACTGTTATGGGTAAGGTTAGGTGGCCAAAATGCAGAACCTAGCAAATTGAAGCCTCATCTACCGGGTTCCACATGACGTACAATCTGAGTTATGTGGGATATACCAGCCAGAACTTTTAAACTGTTTGCTGAGGTGTGCTTTAGCTTGACTGTTTCCAAGTAAAGCCTGCCATTACTTAACCAGACACAGAAAGCTTTAAACCAATTGCAATTTTCAATAGGAAATATTGATCCCTATCTTCATACAATTAGAAAATAGTAAATGAATATATAAAGAAGAATAGCATCTGCCTTTTATGTTCCATTGGGTACTTTTTGCAACTATTTTTACATGCTAAATATTGGGTAGAAATTGCTTTCTCTAGTGAGGGCTTGTATAAGATTAGTGTGAAGTACTGAAACAGCTCAACACAAGGAAACTTCTCTAATCCCCCTGAAGTTGAGAAAATAGCCTATGTGTGCTCAAGCAAACAAACAAGAAAGAAGAACAGATCAACACTACTGTGTTCAACAGTAAATGCATGCCTAGGGATAGTTCCAGGATAGTCAGCCATCTCCAAAGGAATGTATTTAATAAAACCTAATTGCTATAAAAGAAAAAGTAGTTCAACAGGAGACCATGGAAAATCAAAGCAACAGTATAAAGGACCAACTGCATTCCATAACTATCATAGATTGAGAAGATAAAACAACATCTGTAGCTTAAAAGAACTGCACTGTGTAGGTAAAATAATGTATTGCTAAAAATTCTAGGACAGAGCTTCTCAGCCACTGCCTTATGCTCATGGGGTCTGAACACACACTTTGAATGGGTCTCTAGGTGGTAATCAGACAGTCAAGCCCGAATCAATGAATTCACTGGACAGGAAGCCACTTCTCTAACAAGAACTCGGCTGGTGGCTGGAAACAGAAGAACACTGGGAGCCTCCTGGGGTAGCTCATTCCCTGGGGTCGTACTTTTCCTTTTTAGTAACAAAATGAGCCCATCTCAATTCAGACAAAAAATAATAATAAATAAATAAATAAATAAATAAAAGAATTCTGAGAATTTGGGGTCAGGGAATGCACCTGATTCTGATGAAATCCAGGACAATTTCTTCTTTGTACAAATATTACAAAACTGTGTGTCAGGAAGAGACGTTCATGGGCTGCTAGCCAGGTCTGAACATTTGTATGTTTCTGTAGCAAGAGAAGATTGAAGTCCATGATGTTTAAAGCATGTTTCTTCTGAAGTAAATTCTACTCTCCACTTTTCTCCTACACCTTCAGTATTTTTAGAAAACATCTCGTCACAGGAAGGAAAATGTTATTTTTCTTCTGTGCCAGTGTGGAGATAGGAACTTTAATATGCTACTTTCTACAGGGAGATGGCAGAGAAAGAGACAGATGGCCCATCCTGATAGTAAAGCAAACAAAAGCCCAGCTCTTCTACCTGAGGAATTTTCACCATCTGAAAGTTAAAATATTAAAGCTACAAGACTTTTGAAAAATGAATGCAAAGTAGGAAATATTTATAACGTTAAATTACAGTTAATGCGAGCGTGGCATTTATGAACATATAGACCAAGCATAAACATCAATGAAAGATCTCATCCAATTGAAAAATGGGTAAACAGACATACATCAAGTGGGGGATATGACAGTGAAGGCACCCGACAGACCTCTCTGTGTGTAATACTGTTTTTAATCTATTCCCACCTAAGGTTTATTTTCAACACTAACGCTTTGTGTGTTTTATAGCAAGACAACAGTTATTTCAGTGCCTTAACTTTGATAGCTGAGTTTGTTACCCCACTGCCTCTTCTCTTTATGGCACCATCTCATTCTCTCTCTATAATATCCATCCAAAGCGCCAAAATTTCTTGTTTCAAGTGTTTCCTCTAAAGCCGTGATTCTTGGAAACAGAGATTCAGAGAAGACAGAATGAGAAAAACACCTCAATCACATCACATAAGCAGGAAATCACTGCCATTCTCACGAGAGATGGAAGAGAAACACCCAGTTTTGTCAGCATCACAGCGCACCTAAGTGGCCATACACAATTTACATGCTCAGCACAAGGGAGCCCGTGCCCACAGGACAACGGTTCCAGCTCAAAACTGGGTGGCCTGGTGCTCTACCTACAGCTGCAGCTTCCTCAAAGAGCCAACCCACACAACCACACTCAGTGCCTGCGATCAGAGCACTGCTGCCCTGGCACAGACTGGAGGAGCAGCCCCAAGATTCCCTACATATGGTACCACGGATCCTGCACAGTGACAGATGTGAAAGCATTCACTGACTGCAGATGGACTCAGGAGCCACTGCCGACGTCTATACACCTCTGCGTGTATGCCCCGATGGTCACAAACACTCCGCGCACTGGTTGCTCTTTGTATTTCAAAGCATGGCCTCGGTGCTGCAGTGAGAAACCAGTGCTGGCACATCTCACCTGGCTTCCTGGTTTGTCTTTGTCGTCATTCTGCCTGGAAGTTGATAATTACTTCAATGACTTCTATTTAATTTATGTTTCAGACACCTTAACTGCAGGTGGCGACTTTAATATAATATTCTTTTTTTTTTTTTTTTTTTTTTTTTCCCCATGTGGTACAGCTCCACCAGCAGGGAAGTGCAGCCTAAATCCAACCAAGAAAATCCCAGGTTAGGGTGGTATATTTCAGTGGAAGACTGCACTCAAAAACTAACCAAATTTGTCAATTGTCACAGCGCCGTCACATGAAATAGAAGTAAGCATCTGTATCTGTTTAACTTCGACTATTTATTAGACACGTTCAAATACACAGATGAAGCTTCTGTTTTATATGACAGGTTTGGATTTCACTAATAAGAGCAGCGCTTCAGACCCACAGTGAAACAAATACACCAAAAAAACAGCAATAGTACACCAAGTGCGAAATGTTCTTCAGCATACCAGTCCTGGAGAGAGATTTCTTTTGTTGGCTACTTAACTAAGAATTTACCATCAGAAGACTAAATCATACAGGCGACAGACAATGAAGGAAAAAAGTACCACAGAAGGAAAATGACAAATGATGTATTCTAATGGAAACACAAAAGTATGTTGTCCTCTTGAAAATGCCATTGTTTTCCTTCTCATTTTAGTAGGATAATAAATAATCAGCATATATAACATCTGGACTTAGTTAAATGGAGAGTGGGGACCAGTAATTGAAATATCAAATCACAGATTTTGCTAAAAGATCCTATTATCTGAAATGACTTTAAATTCTTTCTCATTAGTTATTAATGCTGAGTATCTGGAGAATAGCTTTCAGCAAGAACACAGGGCAATCCTGAAGACAATGATAGCAAGTGACACTACTGTAATAAGGATCAGCTGAATAAACATACAATCTGATTGCCTACCAGCCAAAACGACTAGAAAAGGGTAAATCCAGTACAAAACGGTTATATAGCGATTCCATAGCAAAATAATCAATGTAAAAAACGACTCAGCAGGCACAGCAATAAAAACACAGAGCTGTAATATGACTTGATATTTTAAGAAACCAAACCAAATTGATTAAGAGAACTAAAGATAATTTGGGTTGTCATTTACAGCTCTGGCACAGAGGGAAGAACTGAAAGGTAGGAATTTTCGTTCCATTCACATCCACCTCTACCAAAAAGGCTGGAGAATTTGAGCATTCTCCTAGAAAGCAGCTCTCAGAGAGTGATTGCTGCATAGCACAGTCATCCTGGTTGCAGCTTATGCCAGACAGTATCATCCTATGTTCCCTTTCCCTACCTAGAACAGCTCAGCTCTTCTCCCTCTGCCTGTGCCCACAGCTTTGCTTTTTACCATACACACTCAATGAAAGAAAATAAACTTCTTGCAATTTTCCTTGAGGCTTTAAAATTATTCCAGGAACTGTAATTTGATATTTATAATTACACATAGGAGACATGGCAAGAATAATGGTAGATCCCATTTCTTTTAAATTATTAGAGCTGTTGATACAATCATGTCATTACCCAAGTCTGGCTTCAGCATTAGCATTTTCAGATAGAAAGGGAATTAGACTAAGTCCTGACCCATAAAAATGGTACACAATTCCTGCTTCTTTAAACTTTACTGAATGGATTTATACTATATCCCATTTCCAGCAGAGACCTGCATTATCTCTGAGTATCCTTTCATTAAAAAAAAAGATTTTTCTAAATTACATTTTGGAGAGACTTAGAGAAAAAAATCCTTTTTGATTTTTAATACTTTACATTAAACAACAGATGGTTCTGATTTTGAGAATCACCGGAGACTTGGAAGATAAAACCACGAAGTCTCAGTTGGTTAAGTCCTTTGCCTACAACGCCAGATACTTGTTGGAGGCCCTGCTCCGTCAAAGACTCGTGTGGGACCTGGCACAACTGGCATCTGCTCTCCATCCCACCTCTAACAGGGAGCCAGCATTCCTTTCCTTCAGAGGAAAGCAGCGATGACAAATTTACTATAGAATCCCAAATTCACATAGACTACAGCAGTATCATCGCCACCATAAGATGAATATGGGTGTCTTGCTCAGATCAGCTTGGCTTAGGTCAAGAATTTAAAGGTTACAACCTCTCTAAAGACTGAAGGACTACAGAAACTTTTCCTAGGAGAGTAAGTCAGGATGAGGAGGCATAGGTAATGGCAAACTGACCAGCTTCCAGACACCAGCTGTCAAAAAAACCAAACAAAAAACAAACAAAAAAAACCCAAGAACTAAACGTTGTCTCACCTTGCATGACAACACAGACGAATTAAATGTATGCCCTCAAAGTTGTGTCCCATTACCTACTACAGATACATCATCTCTCTGAAGGATATTGCTGGCTTATGAACAAAATATTGCAACTTTTTCCCCAAACAATGCAAAACTCTGTGAACAAGATGATCTGAGGCTCAATAAAATTGGATCTCAAAGTATAGTTTCTCTTCTCTTGGCTTGTGAAAATGCATGCACTTTTTTTTCTAACAAGAAATGAGAAAAAATCCACCCATAACTCTCTAGAATACAGAAAACAATCAAACAAATAAACAAAGACACTATAGAAAAAGGAACTGGAGACAAAAAAAAGCATCTGAAAGTTCTTGTAGCTTCAGCCCAGACCAGATAACTACCATTGCCTGGCACATTCAAAAAGGTTAATTGTGATTCTTTCCATACTCTGGGCTTTCACTGCTGGCATTAATTACAAGCCATCAAGTATTCCTCCACAAGCAACTACAAATTGGCATAATGCCTGTTCAATCTTAGATCAGAAGTTATCTATTTTTTTCATCTTTTTAATTATTAAAGCCCTCCAATAACAATATCCATCTTGTTTTAAGCTTGAATGCCATGCTCCTTAGATCTCTACAGGACAGATTCACACTTGGTCTCCCCTTTCTGAGTTAGATGAAAACTATTAAAATAAGCAAAATGAATATAAATAATGAAAGTGAAACTGATTCCTGACTTTACTTTTTGTTAAAAGTTATCACTTTTATCACACGTGCTGCTTATACTTTTCAAGCATTCTCCCACAGTCACACAAGAAATCTCAGAAAACTTGTTTCTGCCTTTCTTTCACTTGGAATTTCCTTGGGTTGCTCTGCTCCTAAATCCATGAAGCATTACCCGGGGCTCCTCCACGAGGGAGCTGTTGCACAAGGATCAACAAAACAAACAAAAACAACCCAAATCCAACCAACCAACAAAAAAACAACACAATTTCATCTGGCTTATGCCAGTCAGTGTCTCTTCAAGGGCACCCCTGTCCCAGAGCTGCAGCTAAAGATCACCTCAAGCCTTCCAGCAATACTAAGACAAACACCATCCCATTATGAGATTAATGCATATTTTTTTCCTCTGTACTTATTACATGAATTTAAAATTATTTAACACAGAATGTACTTTGCAATTCATTTTCTTCTTTCCCTGTGCTCTTTTAAATCCTCTGACTGTACTTACTGAAAACATCTCTTTTTAAGCCATCCCTTTGAGAAATTTTAATGCTCCCACATGTGTCTTATTCAGGACTTCCATTGACCTTGTGACTGAGAAAATCACTTTCTTTCTGTATCAAACAAAAGCAGACTTTTTAGAGTAAGAGATTATCTTTTGACAATGTCAGAATATCTTGAATTCCTCAAAGAAATGAATAAGGGAGCCTATATAATTTATTTTAATAGGAAGCTCAACAGAGGCTGAAATATTCATTTGTATTAAATAGAAAATACAAAACCAGCTATGCACTAGAATGAATGTCTTGGGAAGAAAAGCAGCAGTTTGCCTCTCAACTTGCTCTCATGCTCCCCTCTCCTATTCTGGGGTCCTGGCAGGTGTCATTTGTACCAATCCTCCGGGGCCTTACACCATACTCAGTCCTGCACTAGCAGCCCTGTGACAAAACCTTCCCCACGCTGCTCCTCTGGAGCTACCCTCCAAGCCAAGGAGGAGATAGCTCGGGATGTATTTGAATAGCTCGAAGTTGAAGCCAGAAAACCTGGCTGAAGGAAGCTCCATTACATAGCTTTCCGAGGCAGCCTTTGAACTCGGGCAACTCATGAAATGGTCAATAAAACCATAAACCCAGCTGGGACCTCCCGACAAGCACCACGGCTCTGTCGAAGCACTGATCTGGAATAAGCTCACCCTGCCGACTGGGGATGGACTCACGCTGATAGCTGTGGTTTGTTCAAGAGCTGATGAATGGCCAAGTTAGCATCACAGGCGTTGTGAGGGATGAAGCATCACCTGCAGCCAGCTACCAGGAATAAAGCCAGCACAAATTCCATCCAAGTGCTCCGGCTAATCCCAGAGAACTACGATCACATGCAACCCTGTGTTCTGGTCAGATTGGTTTTGCTGGGGACCCTGCCAGTGCACAGATCTGAACGAATGATCTTGGAAATCAGAGAGAGAAGCTTCAAGAGAAATTCACTCAGCAATGGTTCTTGTGGACCTCAACACCCAGGACATACATAGGAACAATGTTAATTCCCACTTCAGGTCCTTGGCATCCCCCACACTAAGGATAACGACAGTGAACTGAAGTTTACATTGGCTGCCTGCAAGGTAGAAGCATCATGAGCCCGGGAACTTCTGACATAGTTTTTCCCAAAGGAATAGCTTACTTGGGACTTGATGACCTCTTGGAAGACAGATTTTTGTCACCGCAGCTGCTGCCCACACAGACTTACTGCTTCTGGGGGCCTCTAGAGGATTCAGCTCAACAGAAACTGGAGTAAGATCAAGGCTTAGTTCACAGTAAGTTAAATCTCTGCAGACAGAAGAAGATAATGTGATTTGTTAAAGTTCCTAGCATTCAGTTTTTAGGTCATTTATATCATATTTTGCTGCACTCCACTGTTTAAGTAAAATAGATCACTGAACATAAACAAACAAGCAAAAAAAAACCATAAAATAACAAGTTACTGTCTAGCTTCTATACATATTTTCAGAAAATTCAGATGACTGCAGCATTTTCTTCTCAAATTCTTTGCTTCCAAGAAATAAAATAGATGTTGCCAGGCCCTTAACAGGATGCAGGCAGCAGCCCACTGCAGGGAAAATATGCACAGGATCTGTCTTTAGAAGCGAAAGAGCATTAAATGCAAGTACTCAGTCTCTGCAGTAAGCCCACAAACCCCAGGTACGGCCAAAACATCCATTAATTTTAAGAAATTAACTACACATTCTTTCTGCCTGTTATTTTCCTGGTTTATGTAAAGTGATTTAAAACTGCTCGACTTACAAATACTCATGTAAGTACATGTATTTACATACTCTGTAATGTATTCCTCATGCAAAGTAGTCATTTCATTTTACATGTACCTGCATGACTATCGAAGAGGAATGAAGCAACATCTGTTCACAGCAGTACTGAGGCAAAAGAAGGCTTCCTGAATTTCCTCAGCATTCTTTGCCACAAACGTCCATCCGTTTATACCCGTGGTGTGTTATTACAGCCTAAGAAATTCAACACACATTTAACTAGTATTGATTATTTCATATATGCTTCATAACACTGACTTCAAAAGAAATAATATTGTCTAATTCTTTTCATTTAAAATGAGATTTTAAATCCTTTTCTTTTTCTTAAATACCTTCTGAAATACTACAGCCAATTTTTCCTTTCAAATTTATTCTGGGGAGCTATAATCTGCAGGGAAATCCTTTTCCTATATTGCTACCTTCATCATGCAGAGAATTTCCATTACCATGATTATAGTTATGAGTATGTTTATGCTACGTGCCTGCCAGGGGTATAACCATTCCCGTGGCATTTTGCGATGGACTAAGAGGTGTGCAAATGGCAGTCTCACCTCACTGCTCACACCAAGGGCTTCCTCTGCCTCCCCTGCCAACACTGGCAACACCTGGACTGGGCTGAGCCAAGTTCAGGGACATAAACTTAAAAAATAATAATAATCCTCCTCAGAATAACAAATAGTTCTGGTGTAGCAATCTGCATCAACTGAGCATTAAAAATTAAGAGTGCTCCTTGTCAAGCTAGGATGGCAAGAAGCAAACCACCAGACATAGTCATAAAAGTACTTCTAAGTACCCAAAAAGGAGATACTGGTCTCCTGTTACAAACCTCCTTGCCAGATTAAGTGCTCCAGAAACGATAACAGTGTGCTGACCTACAAAGCAAACCCAGGTTTCTAAGGAGAGACCTTGTCTCTGTCCGGACCCACTGGCACAAAGGATGTGCAGTCACCTGCTGCACACTGTCTGGTCTGGAACAAAAAGCACAATCTTTGAGCTAAATGCCTGTCGAGAAGACGACTCTAAATTAATTCTCTCTCCCAAGCAGAGAATCCTGCGGGACAAACACTGGGAGCAGCACTGAAGCAGGACTACATTAGGGTCAGAGATTATGCAACTATGGGGAGAAGACACTGGCAGCCAGGGAAATATCATTAAAATTAGGCAAGAAGAAAGAAATGTTAAGTCTACATTGCATTACCTTGCTCTGTACATAACTAGCAGCAATTCCCCATTAGCATTTCAAGTCTCCTTTAGCAATCAGTAAAGTGTTGACTTTCATTTCCTTCCACACAGCCACAAGGAGGCTAATTTTCAGTGACAGGTTAACAATAAATAATTTAAAACTTTGTCAAGACTGTATGGGTTTTCTGACTGCCTCTGTAGTCACCTGACAACTTGGGAAGCAGGAACAAAGCGGTGGCAAGGCTGAGAAATCCCGCGGTTGCAGCAAGGAATCAGAGAAAGTGAAAGAGAAGGCTGTAATGATCTGAAAACGAAGGTACATGGAACAGGGTCAGATCAGCCCATCAGATACGTTTATACCGCACAGGAATCTGAGACAGGGCTTGCCTTGCCGGGCTGACACTGCCAGGCCATGAAGCGCTAGGATGCAGCAGGAATCTAAGAATCCAAGGTAACGCACATTCAATGTGCCTTTTAAGCTTAACAAGGAAAAGAAGGGCTCAGGGCCAAACAGTGTTGAATATCTGCTCCACCCAGCAACTTTAGTAGAGGCTCTCTCTCAAGATCCATCATCAAGTACGTAAGATATTGCTGCATCACAAATCCTGGCCTATTTGCTACCTGCCTTGAGAGGTATTTTTTCCTATGCTGTTTGAACACGGGCTCAGCGGTGTAACCATTTCAGGTATCAATCTTCCCTTATGCTGAATTCAAAACTTCAGCTATTTTTTATTGAAATGCTAAGGATTTAGTCTCTACTACCTTTCAAGGCTGTTCATGCAACCGCATTGAGAGTTGGCACCTCCTGTCAGGTGATTCATGCTTTGCTTCAGAGCTGATCCATCCCTTCATAATCATCTGTTTTATATACACAGGATATCCGCTGGCTGACTGACAGACACATTCATTTCTGGTGTCCCAGGATGCATATTTTTAAAGATAATTTCAAATACTCAAAATCAACAGCTCACGGGAAAAGTAGAGGAAAAGTGACCCTGTCACGTACTATATTCTGTGTAATTAAAGAATCTTTGGATTTCATTGGAAGGCCTCTGCACTCTCTTACCTGAGAAGGATAATGAGAATGGTTGCTTTCTTTTGTGTAATTACAAATATAATGCCGAGTTTTTCGTATCCTTATCCTAACGTATGCTTCTCTGAACAGCTCTATGAAGAAGGATTTGAAGTTTTATACACACAAGCAGACACACCATTTTCTCTCTCTAAATATCAAATCTTTCTCAATTTGGTATTTCCTAAAGCACAAGTCTTTTGTCTTTTCACACAGTCTCTGGAGATTATTTCCTCCCCTCTCCTACCATCTCATAATGTTTCAGTCAATTTTAAACTAACTTGCAAGGTACTTTTGTGGCTTATGAAATCACATGTGCAGAAGCTGGAATTGTAAGGGTCTGCAAAATAACAACATCCAGGATGGTAGAACTAGTCACCCTGCATGAAGCAAAGCCCAGGTTTGTATTCATTATAACTAACCTTAATCAAAGGCGGTATCCTTCCACTGACACCGATAAACCACTACTTAGTTTAAAACTTAATTTAGAAGAATTTTAACTAGGAATGAGAGAACTGTCTGATTCTCAAGCTAGCCAAACACAAAGTACCAAAGCATTGCATTGCTATGGTGCTTTATATTATCTTTTTCCTCACTCCTCTATAAAAAAATCCAAATAAGCCAGAAAACAGTGGTAATACAAAAACCTTTCTGGATGATTCAGCAACTCCTTTGTGTGTGTGTGTGTGTTTTCTCTTTTCTAGCATAGCTCAAAGATTTTAAAATTAAATTTACAGGACAATCTCTGTGTCTTCACCAAGAGGACAAATTCTGAAGAAAGCATTGATGTATCTCAGCATTTGTGTATATTTTAACTTTCATATGCATATTAGAAATAATAGAATAGTAGCAATAGCTCAGCAGACCACTGTAATACCTGACATGACTTAAACCATGGTGGCAGTGACGTGAAATGAAAATGTCATGAATCATTTAAAGAGGCGATCCAGAAAAAAATGAAGGACTCAAATAGGTATAAAGTAAGAGAACTATACTTGGGACAGGAATAACTAACCGTGAAAATAAATACAAGGACAAGAACCGCTGGGCACATAACAGTTCTACAGAGAAGAATCTAATGCATCTTAAACTGCATATAAATCAGCCTGCTGAGAAAAAGGCAAGCACCCTGCCTGGATAGAGGAACAGAGCCCTTCTGTAAGACCGGGAGGATCTTCTTTAGAGTGGCTCATCCCTTCCTCCCTGATTTTGCAGTAAGACACTCAAACTGTGTGGCACTGGATTTCAGCTGGGAGATGTAATTACCAGCAAAGGGACTGCACTTTTTTAAACTGCCTTCGGCTGCTCCTGAATATTTAAAAGCTGCTGCTCTGATTCAGTGAAAATACAAGGAGAGAAAAAAAAGGCAAAAAATAAAATAAATATATACATAAATAAAAATTGTTAAGCTCACCTATTTGCTTTTGGCCTTTTTTAGTTCACGAGGTAAGAGGTGATAAACACTGATTTCCTACAAGCTTCTAGACTCTGACTGTTTGATTACTTTTCCAGCCAGCTCCAGTGCAAAGTCAAACATCCAACGTGAACTCAACATTTAAATTCACCAGTCTGGTTTTGCACTGAAGTTGTGTAATAGTACTCATACAGGCTGAAACTGCTCAGAAACAGGTCAAACACTGGTAACCTCCTGTATGACACGACATACGGGAATTCAGCGCACTTCACTGCTCAGCCACTTCTCTCACACTCCAGCATCTGTAGGTATGTGCAACAACTGGTCTGAAATTGCACTAAATATTGGCGTAGACCTACTTTCAGGCTGCCTTTTGTATTCCCTTTCTCAAACTATCCTTCTTTTCTGATTAATTTCTACATGCTATCACTGGACCCCAAAAGGAGGAAGCAGCAACAGTTGAGATGTATTGTAAACCTTCAGAGGAGGTTTCTGAACTGAACATTAAGTCCTTGTCCCTACAGTTCTTTTGTCCCGACCTACTCATGTTAACCTGTCCTACGTGAAGAGCTGTGAAGCTTCTTGGCGTGCGGGTTCTCTGCATCATCTGTAAAAGACTTCTCTAGAGATCCGTCACGAAGATTAGCAGTTACTAAATGGCAGTATGCAATTTCATAGGTACCAAATTATGACATCAATACATACATACTTAACTCCATGACAGATGCCTTGTTCTCATTTTGATTTTCTGTGATGAGTCCAACAAGTCAGCGCTGTTCCAGCACCCACGAACAACACAGCTCACAGCCCACGGGAGCGTCGTAAACTTCATCCTCCCTACTCAGCTGAGCAACCAGACTCCACCAGCTGCTTAGGCTCCAATTTGGCATGCTGACTGGACTCGTGTGACTCCTTATTCAACTAGAAATGCTTAATTAGCAATAACAACTTAACTGAAGGGATTAAACAGAAACATTACAAATGAATATTTACATTTACTGCTACAACTTCCAGGTTCGTTCATATACAAATTATTACTTATTACATATATTACATAAATACAGAGAGAATTGGATACATCTCACTGGGAATATACCACATACAGCTTTATGTATTTGCACCCATCCTTTCAAAGAAGTAGGAGTACCTCCTTTTCTGAGGTCATCAAGAGTGAAATAGTACCATCTGCACAAGGAGACAACTGCCCTAAGTATACAGAAATAAAGCAACACCACAGTAGGTCTGCTTGAATACTTCAGCTTGATCAAAATCTCCGTGCCTTTTCACTTTTCCGCTGCCATTTGCAGCATCATGTACTGGATGTGCAATAAAATCTTTTGAGCAAGGCTAAAATTAAAGGGGTGATTAAGGCAAAGAAGGGTGGTGATACGCCACAATGGCATGTTATTTCTTTAATCATAAAAATAACAAATATTCACTTAGAAGTGTAAGGTAAAAGCCTTTACTTGGATCTGTCCCAACATCATTCAGGGAGACTTACAGTTACAGCCTGATTCTGAATTTTTCTTTCCTAATGTGCCTTTTTTTCCCTAGCATTTGCATTTTCTTGCTCGTCTTTAATTAACTTCTTTTTGTGCTCATAAACTTGGAGAGGATTTTCTCTAAGCTCTCGCATCTCTAGCTTATATTAAGACATTTTAAGCTTTAAACCTCTCATAAATTTAATGGATATAAACCATTTTAGGAAGACAGAAAAGCACTAGCAAAATGCACTCAAGCTGAAAATTTTTACATGAACTTTCTATTTTACACAACTTAAAACTTATTTTAACATGTCTTAAGAACCCCTGAATGGGCCCAATCACAACAAACGAAAAACACAGGTTTCCTACAGAGTAAAATGAAGCAAGCTGGGAAAGAAAAGGATGGGGAGCATAGGGGATGGGACAGGAAGAGCTAATACAATCTGAGGCATAAAAAGACTGCAGTAAACACAACATCTACTTCAGGGAAAGAGCTTTTTGAGTCTATTAAATTAAGAGGCTGAGCTACCGAAACATGCTGAGAAAAAAATCAACATTATAAAGACAGCACAGCTATAGTGATGGTAATGCTTATGGGCAATTGTTTCAAAATAAGCACAGTCGTTTAAGCAAAGAGATGCTTCTCTAGGGTAAATGGTGGGCCTGACTTTAAAAATTTCTCTCTGAACATCTGTATTGCTCTTATTTTGAAATATTTGTTTCATCTACAGTGACAGAGCAGTTCTCTTCTACTTGCTGTCTAATCCATAGGGTATTAACATTGCAATGTTGAACATCACCTCCTTTCCTGGAAGTACCAGTATTTCTAGAACATGACAGAAGTAATTCCTACTTTCTCTTTTAATCTGGTACTTCAGGAGGACTGAAAATATGTTTCCTTACTGTCTCTCCTTCCTGCTCACGTCTTCATTTTTCCCCACTGGATGAAGAAACTTGAATGCCATAAATACCAGCTGAATACACGGCATGACAGACACGAGCCTTGCCTGCCCCAAATGGGAAAAGGAAAAAGGCATCCTGAGGATCAACTCCACAGACCGATTCGGAGTCAAACCCAACCTCTAAACAATACTTCCAGTTCTTTTCCTCCTTTTAAGGACGCATTGCTTTCCCTTGTTACTGCACCAAGGCCTGACTCTCTCCCTCTTACCTTGATACTAACATCAGTGAAGGAGCACAAGCAGTACTGAAACGGAATTTGGTCTTCTAACATTTCCACTCCCTGAGGTAGCCACAGACAACTCTTGACTTCCATCCATGCATCTATCATTTAGAAAGGAGGGATCACTTCTTCTGTGCTCAGCCATCTCAAACACCACGAGCAAAATGTGCACGACACCCCCTGAGCCTACCCAAGTCTAGTAAGTTACATTGTTCATACTTCTCACTATCAAGATCATGGTAAGCAAAAGAATGTATTGTGCATTACAGTCTCACTGTAATTTTATAAACAGTCTAATTTTGGGAAACACACCCTAAACCAAGTGAGCTGGTCAGCGCCGACGCACAGAAACAAAGCCCTGTGCTCGCTGAGTGGCTGTGTCAGAGGCCTGGAATAAGGTGATGCTCCTTGTTTGAGCTCAGTGCTTCTGTTTATTTGCTAAGTGTTGCCTGTAACAGCAATTCATTTGAACAAAGAGTTCATGAAAAAATACTGGGAAAAATACTGCTTCCTGAGACACCACTTTTTTACATTACTGTGGTAGTGAGCAGGATGAAATCTCTCTACATATAATAATGAACTGAAATGGATTGGCAGAGGATACACAGCTAGACTCCCCTTTTTAAATTATGGGAGTCTACATCTGTTGTTAAGGGACAAGTTAGGATCTCGATTTCAAGATGAGAAAAAAAAAAATCCCCTGTTGTCAGGCTGCACTGATTCTCTCAGATTTCGGCTGGGACCCAAACAGACCGGAGGGGCTCCTGTCGATGATGCTAAAGCTCCTGTCCTCCAGTGATACCACACACGAAGGCCGTAAGGAGCAAAAAGCCATTGCTGTGCAACCACTGCAGCCTTCATGACATTTATTTGCAATTACTCAGCTATGGGGCTGGTGCTCCAGATGTGGCTTTTGAAATAAGGAGGTGCATCTTCGAGCACGATGAGCACTCACAGCTGAGAAGCCTCTAACCTCTGCAGGGGCTGCTGCTCGAAAAGACAAGCTTCGGCTCTCAGTGAACACCGGGGCTGACTCTTTATCGTGGAGAGATGCATAAAAGAACCCCCACTTACACAGTCTGCCGGTCCTAGCTTTGTTTCTCACAGTGCCTTTATGCCACTTCAGCCCTTCACTCCTTCCCTTTGAGAAGAGGTAGAGACAATGCCATCCTGGCCCTGTTTCAGGAAGATTTTTGAGTGGGTCCTGAAAGTTTGCTAGTGCGAAAGCAATATGATCTGCCCCGTGGATATACAGAGTTTGGGCTTTCAATGAGAAAGACTTGAAAGCTGTAATGCTGTTACTGCATTCTCACCATAAGATCTCATTTAGCAGACCTACATAATTTTGCTCTGAGGGACCTCTGGGCTGACTCAGCAACAAAAGAAAACTTTTGTCACTGGCCTTCTATGCTGCCACCTAAAGTTCCTATGTCTGGAAATACAAGCAAGATGTGAGCACACACAACTCCCACGGTTACTGCGTAGCGTATGCGTGCTGGCACTTTGGGTAGAACGACACTACCAAGGAGAACAAAGAGAAACTAGGGGGAGATGTGGCACCTTCTACACCCATCTTACTTCCATACCATCTGCAGGCTCATCAAAACATTCCTTTTCCCTGATGACCTGAAGACATTCAGCATGAGGATGGGCACTACTGGGAAAGCAGAAAGCCACTCTTGTTCTAAGATTGTTGCTCCCCAGCGTAGCAACCACTTTGCTCAGAGGTCTTCCAAGACCACTCAGATGGCCAATCCCCATCCCCAGGAGCAGTGTCACGGCTTTGCTTTCACTGATAACTGCAGTGACATCTATGATCACATACCCAGCCAGAACAATTGTGGCATGTACACAAATCCATATGAGTCCGTGTTGTTCCTGCCACTCTCTTTCCACATCAACATCCTGCTTTCAGGACCACAGAGCTACCAAAAGCCCTCAGAAAAGCTGGGCAACCTTTACACTTCACCTTTGCTGGAAAAGTCCCCGCTGCCTCAAGATGGAAGTCTTCTCACTCATATCATTCCCTTTTACGCAGGACACGGAGTAATGTAAGCAGCTGCCACCAGTTTTATGATCTGTCTTTGGAGAAAAACAAGAGCTGGGAGACTAAACACAGAGAAGAATGCTGCTGCAGCTTTCAATACAATGCACCAAGTAGCGTACACAAAATGTTCCCAGGTGTTTAGCTGCTAGCCTGTACCAATGCATCTTTCACTGTTGTGGTTATCTATAAAGGTACCCTATGTCCGTATATATCAGATCTTTATAAACCAAAGCTGTCAGGAGTGTGTCATTTACAGTGCTGCTGGGTAGGCAGATCCAGATTTTGAGTGCTGAACATGCTCCATGCCCCTCTGATCCCCAGTGCACTTCTGATCCCAAGGCACACGGCGATGGGCACATTTCCCCCTGACTGCCCAGCTCTCACCTGGGGGGCTCTATGAACGGCAGGGACCTGCTGCGGGGCCACGACAGCCTGCCCTCCAACAACCTGTCCTTCCTACCTGCTGACATCCCCTGCACTGCTGCAGAGGCTTTGAAATCTAACCAGGAGGCTCACCTGGTTTTTTTGTGTTCCCTGGAGGTAAACAGAAGGAAAAATAATCTGAAGGTACCGTCTCTATGGGACATTCGAAATGGAAAAAAAGATACAGCTAGGAAAGAAATGGAGTTCTCTGCAAGTGTCACTGAAAATATTACGCTATTAGAGAAGCTGACAACCTATCCAGACCAGCGCTTTCCGACACCATCTGAGAAGAAAGGTAGGTAACAGGAATGGCAGAGGTCCGCAGAAGGGTAACCAAAATGCCAAAGATATTCAGAAGCCTTCCACATGAGCACACTTGTTTCATTTTGAAATTTTTAATTTAAACAGTGAGTTAGCAAAGTTGATTAGGCGTTCCTAGCCTTCAAACAAAAGCAGTGCTGCAACTGATGAGATTAAGATGTAACACCACTTGCAGCTGATAAAAAAAACAGCCCGCAGAGTTCATGATTCATTTTACCACAAGCTATAAGTGAGTATAAAACACAGCAGAGTTTTAAAGCACCGAGACGTTTCCTTGTTGTGCTATTCTAAATAAAAACAATGACAAAGGATATACAGCAACAGCTCAACAAGGCATTAAGGCTACAAAAAATTCATTCAAATTTGCATTGCTGCATAATTGAATGTGGATTTTGTTCACGTGATCAAAAAAAGCCATTATTTTATTCATATTATATTGAGAAAAAAAAAATGACTCTTACAGAGAAGATCCCAGACTACGGTGACTGATATCTGCCACTGTGCATTCCAAAAAAATCATTTATTTTAAACGATACTATGAGTCACAACAGCACCTTATGCTCTTCTCTCTAAATACAGACACAACCCCCAGCTCAGAGAGTTTAAAGGGCTGGAGAAGTGGCAAAACATCAAAAAGGAGGAAACTATACCACCGAGACGGATTAATGAGGGGCACTGTGAAGCCAGACACGCCTTGTACCTGGGCAAAGCTCGTGCTATGGGGTCTGTACATGTCAAGAAAAATCTGCCCGCTTCTCTGCTACTTACCTTCATTAAGCGAACAGACACAGTGCACAAACACGAGGTACGATTTTACATAACCGAGCAACTGGTACAACACTTCACCCCATTACAAACAGACAGACCTATCTCTGGAGAGAAGTTCGCTCCTACACCGAAATGCTGGTGGCTTTGATTGTTATGAGCTTAATTAATCAGCATGCCGGCACACTGTGTTTGGAGGAACAGCTGAAGTACGTGTTCTTACAAAAATAGATCACCAGAAGTTATGTCTGGAAAGTAGTGAGATTTTTTTTGAAACACACTGATTCTGAAAAACACGTGTCAATTACAGAGTGCAACTAGCAAATTCTAGCCTGCTTTTATTTTCTTACAGCTTTGCTGTACACAGACACACAAAAAGCCTCAAGCCCTGCTGCATGTACCTACCCACAGGCTGCCCAGCACACGTTGGGGCTAGCAAATCCATTCTGTAGGAACCCCAACATTAAACTTCACTGCTGTCCAAGCGTGTGTTCATTGCGGTGAGCCTTAAACAAGAAAACTGCAACTCTCAGACAACCCCCACTTGCTTTTCTCCTGTCAATGCTTTTCTCCTCAGAGATCAAATAGTCCCGCGATCCTACAAGAGTAGGTAGCAAATAATCGATGTACTTGCTCACCATACACCTCATCTTCATTGACTTCCACCCTACAGAAAGAAAGAGCAGCTATTGTCATATTCCCCATACAGGCTGCCATCTGTCAAGTGTTGGCTATTGGCTAACATTGGCTTTCCAAAACTTTATTACCCAGTGCTGCTAATTATCCCTGGTGGAACTAAGCAATAGGAAGTTTTTTATTGTTTTTATTTGGACATTACTTCTCTTGAACAGATTTTAAGCTGTGGGCAATGCTGTTCTCTGCTGTCCTGTTCTTTTGCTGAGTTCCCACTGGCCCAGCTCTATTGTTAGCAAAGCAAAGGAAAAAAAACACAAAAGATCACTGGCTAGATTATTTCATATAGCAAAACCCAATTTACATTTCCTAACAGGAAATGTATCCAATTACCTCTAGGTTGTCTGTACCATGGTCTGCTACCAAGCAGTTTTATTTTGCTCAGCTCGCCTTTGGAAATAATTTATAGAAATCTGTTTGCTGACATTTTGTTGCCAGAAATCAGCATTCATTTCCTCCAGCATTTAACTCCACCTGGCTTCTGTTTTGTTCTTCCTTCTTCCAGCCCCTGGCTTTGATGAGATCCTGAAGTTTCCCTTACAAATTTGGAGCAGTGAGTAGTGTAGAACCAGTAGAGCCTTTACAGATCAAGGGAGCGAGGAGGCAACCTGTTACTGCAGTGGGATCTTACTGGTTAGCTTTGTGGAGGATGGCACACGTGCATGTTACTGACTACGGCACCATTTATCAGATTACTACAACTTAAAGCAACATTTGAAACCAAAAAGAAAGTAAGAAAAAAGGCAATTAATAGATTTATTAGATTATTTCATATATTTATTAGATTATATTTAGAATATATTTATTAGATTATATTAGAAATAAACTGATACGCAATTAAAATGTTTTGCATAATTCCAAAAAAATAATAACCAGATAAAAATTATTGAACACTAATATTTGTAAATGCAAGATTTATAAAATCCTTGCTTAGATTGAATGTGGAGAGATAAATAAAAAATGGTATCAATTCAGAAAAGAAATATGTCCAGAAATGTTCAATAACATAGTGGAAGCTAAATGATCATATTTCTAACATGACAGAAAGTACAGACAGATATTAATGGATCTAAAAGAATAAGCCTGTAGGCTCTGGGTGGTTGTTTCTTTTTTTTTTTTTTTTTTGAAACAAACAATAATGTTTTACTTTAAAATGACAGCACATCAAAATTGCACACATTTCTATAATAGATTTCTGTGTTCTTATTCCCATTTGTGATACGTTGGTTTGAAAGATTGAAAATTTTGCTCTAAGGTGTTCTTGCAAATGGTCTCTCCTAAACTATTCCTGAAAATCCCTATAGATATCTGCAGGTACCATCTACATGCACAAAGCGACGCAGCAGCATCTCATGTTCCATTCCATTTACATGTTTAAAAGAAAAACTCAAAAGTAAAACACTTGAACAAGACAGCTTAGAAAATTATTTTGAAAATAAATTCTTCAAAGCAACAGAAATTAGCTCTTAAGTTTATAACTGAGATCTGCAGGAAACAGTCACGCCTATATTCCATATGAGTCAAAAACACACAGTGATTTAATTTTTAGAACCACTAGGAAAGAAAGGAAGGACTAAAATGAAATCATAAAGTCTCTACATATGTTTCTGTTCCTGTTACCTTGAGGGATCTGGTAAAACACAGAAAAGCCTGACTAGAGTAATCAGAGATAGGAAACTGTTTCCAACCCTAGAAGGATTCGATAAGCAACCTTCTGCCAGGAACACAACAAACTGAGGTGGGAGAAGATAGCGGGCTACAAAATCATTTATGGCAGAGCAGGTAAGTTGTCACTGATCACTCCCTCTCCTTTCACATGATTCAGAAGGTATTAATTTAAAACAATCTTCAATACAGCATGGCTATGCTTATAGAAACTTTCAATAGTTGGAGAAATGACCACGTACATGCATGGGGGGCGGGCAGGATCTTTGCCTGCAACTTTGTTGTCTCTGCAATATGAAAATCCTTAAACAAAAACTTAATGATGTTTCTGAAAACATCACTGAACACCTACAGTCACATTGCCTGGGCATCCCACTTGGGTAAGTCAGCCGTTTATTGATCTTTGTTCTTTGCATCATCTTCAAGACAAGGTTTGTCAACTACATGTTGAATAAGTAGGCTCAATGACCACCTGGATAAAGACACAAGATACTGTGGGATTTAAGGTTCTCCCATCTGTGTTTCTGCCAACAAAACATACCCAGGAATATTCTCTTCACTTTGATCTATCTAGCCTGCAAAGGATTCAGAATTAAAATTAAATAAATCAAAGTAACATGAAATATATGACAATCAACACGGCTCAGTTTGGGAATCTTGGAAAAGCTGGGCTCACTCAATCCCAAGGTACCATTGATTAGTTTAAATGAAATACTTGCTTGAATTTGAGAAATTCATGTTTAATTTGTTTCCTTTTCTCACCTTTGGACAAACAGCTACCTGACAAATTTATCCCAACTCACCTTCTTTAATCTCAGCCACTCTGGGTAGCTGTTAGGTGATGTTTAAGCAGAGGACTATTACACAAACACCTGTGCTAAATAATTTCCTGATGGCAATGTCTGAAAAAAATCCAGAAGGATGAGTTAGCGGACTGAAGATCACCAGCGTATCTCAGATCTTAAATTAAAGGGATTTATATAGCTAGTTCCCTGTATACCTGAATAAACATTGCCATATAGTATTCAACAACCCTCAATAACTCTCATTCCTTACCTCTTGCAACAACTGTCAGTAACTGGACAACGCTGCCTGCTTCTGACAGGCATATGCCTCAAGAAGAAGGAAGATAAGCAGAAGATGCAAATGAAGTACATTCCTGCAAATTCACCTTGTTTTTCAGACTGTAGTCCAAACCTTGTAATTCCTAAATCTGACCAGCATGATGATAGATTATATGCTCTCCAGTATGGGGAAGAAAAGCGGCCCAAATTTCAACTCTCAAATAAGTTTTAGCTATAAACTTCCAAATGTCCATCGAATTACCCCTAGCATTTCGCAGGAGCTGAAAGAGCAAAGCTCTTTGGAATATTGTTAACAGCATTGAACGCCCTATTCAGACTACTCAGTCTGGGTCAGCGGTTTTCTCGGTGACATTTATTTGACAGCAGCACAGTGATGCCACCTCTGTGGTCAGTGAAGCTCTGCATCCCAGCTGATGCTTTCTCTGCTAAAACACAGACACATCAGCCTCAGTGAAGAGGCAGCAAACCTGCTGCAAAGGACTTCCAATACTGGATACTCACGTATCCAAAGACAGACCTTTCACCTTCTGGTACTGCCAGCCCTTGGTATCGGATTTCCTAACTGAAACCAGGCTGCTCCCAGCAGTTCAACCTCTAAAGGACTTTCTTGTCAACCATTAATCTCGCCAGCTGAGATGCAACTACACTGAAGGTTCAGAAGAAAACTTCAATTAAACATTTTTTCATTGAAGTACTAATCTGCTGAAACTAAAGCTACCTGCAGGAATGAGGCTATTTTGGATATAAGCCTCGTGTGAATATATATATATATATATATATATATATATATATATAAATAAGAAAGCTTGAAGAATTTTTCTGAAAATGCTACAACTATCCACCAGAGAAGCTCCCCTGATCCCAGACCTTAGTCAGAGCACCCAGCCACTCAACTCAGCTTTAGGCATGTGCCTGACAGATCACGCTCGCTGTTCTTCCTGGTCTGACCCTCAATGCATGGAGGAAGGAAAACTGCAAACACAGACTGCATCACTTCAAAAGAAAATGTGAGGTCCTTGGGCAGGGAAGAAGTCCTCTGCTGTGCAGAAGGTGAAGGAAAATTATTGGTGTCAACTGCAGTTCTGCGATCTCTTCCCATCTACTCTAAGACCTATTTAGAAATGGGGTTTCACTGCAGTTTGAGCTTTAAAGGTCAACTTCCCACATACCCTTAGCTTAAGGCTTGGTGTGTTTTAGTTTAGCTTCAAGCGCGGCGAAAGAAGATCATTTTAATTTCCTAATGCCTAAAGTGCCCTATTATCAGATTAAATGCAAAATGCAAACAGCAGCACTTGGGAGTCTGCTGACTTGACTTACACTGAAAATTCAGAAATCGAATGTACAGGGACATACTATGAAAGAAAGAATATAAATGTAATTATTTATGATCCCCATTGTCTGTTCTTACTATCTTACACCAGTTAATGGACTTTTAACCTCAAAATTGTGATGCAGAGTAGGAAGGGTAGTGGGTACTTGAAGGGACTGCTTTCAAAGACATTAAAATTACAACAGAGGTTATATAAACAAACTGAAACATTTAAGAAGAAGAAATTCAGTCATGGAGAATAATTTAATCACAGAATCACACAACTTATTCCACTAAATCTCCCCCAGTACACTGCTAATGAGCAACCCCACTGTTCACTACTCCATTCAGCTAGAGCTAATCTGAGTGAAAATACTACTACTCTTAACATGGGAGAGAAACAAACCAAATCCAACACACTATTTCTCACATGATGAAAGTTGTCAGGAGTAAACACCAGATAAACTCTAAAGCACCCGTTTCCCAAATGGTAACTCATACTAGGTAAAGTACACGGTCCAAGCCTTCAACACAAGCACCCAGTAAAGCTTTACAAATGCATTTTCTATCAACCACAATTGTCAATACAAGACTTGGGAAAGCCTCTTTGGAATGTCCTGGCCCTCCAAACTTCCAGGCAGAGTAAAAAGCAGGTCAGGTCTGATCTCTGAAATGCCTTGGAAGGGCTACCCAATAAGTTAATAACCACTGGATTGTGTTTTAGGTAGCTTCCCAGAGCTTGTTATACCACAGGCAATTTCAAATTATTTTCTGTTGGCACAGTTACAAACAAATAGGAACTGCTGATGTCCGCAAGGAGTTCCAGGGTGACCAGGCCTGAAGGATTTGAAGGACGTCATGGCAGGCCTAGGGCCCTCTTGGCTCCTGAGCTCTCTCCCTTCATTAACCTG
Source organism: Nettapus auritus (assembly GCA_011076525.1). Lineage (NCBI taxonomy): Eukaryota > Metazoa > Chordata > Aves > Anseriformes > Anatidae > Nettapus > Nettapus auritus. The sequence goes on from CM021770.1 coordinate 2,314,763, forward strand.
CCCTCACTAGCCAGTCTGCTTCCAGCAGCTCACACACAAACGTGTGCCAGGCTCCCTGGGGATTAGCAGTCGAGGGGTTTCTCACTTCGGAAGCCAAGCCAAGCACAGAGCCAGCTTCAACTACTCCCCTCTTCACAGCCTCCATCCCTCGGGCCTCTCTGTCCAGCCCCACATACCCTCCTTAGGGCAGCCCCTCAGCCCCTCTCCCTCAGCTGGCAGAAGAGGTGGCTTGGTTCCTCCTTGCCCCTGAACTTGCATCGAGTTAGTGCTGTGGAAATACACACTGCACAAGGAATTACTGGCCTGCCAGAACTCCTGATGCTCTCCTTGTTTCAGGATTTACTCAGACTTTAAGATGGAAGGGAAGAGATCTTAAGGACAAACTTTTCTTCCCTACAATGGTTCAAACGGTGGGTCAGGGCAAGCCCTATTTCCTTATTTTTTCTGATCACCCTGCTTTTGCTGGTTCATGCATAAACACCAGACTGTTGTGTGACCATACCCACATTTTCTCCTTCCTCTAGGTACTGAGTAACTCCAGACTGAGTCACCGGGCAGGCGCACAAAGCACAGGTATCAAACAGCTGCAGGGGGAACCGTGGAGTGCCAGGAGTGCACATGGAAGTTGCCCTTCCTATTTTCTGCAAAAAAATGACTTCTGTCAACACAGGAAAGGATGGCTATTGTGCAAGGGGCCAGCTGCTGGAGGGCAGCCAAGTTACAGAGGATCTGAGAAGCATTCACGTACGCTTTGTTCCACGCTAACTCATAGCAAAAGAGCTTAATTCACTTTACAACAAGATTGCAGAACACTCCTGAACTGACCAGCTAATTCTCTGCAGGAGTTGTGCTGTGTCAACGCAGGGCAAAAGAAGTGAGCCTGAAGTAAGCCCCACGCACTGCCCTGCTGTAATAATCCACACAGATTCGGAATCTAAAATTGGATTTGGAGATGTGGCTGACCTGCTGATTAGCGATGGTTTTGTGCCCTACGGTCTCTACAGTACCAGAATGATTACAGAAGGACATGACTGAGCTGAAAGATACAGACTCCTATTTCTCTAAGGTGTCTGTAGGAATATTCAAGGAAAGGAGCTATTTTTTTTTGTGCCCATCTTCAGAAAATAAATAAGGTTACACTCTCCAAGAAAAACAAAGATGTGGAGGATTCTTTTGTGGACAAGTCACATATGTAAATACTCACCTATTCACACACCTGGTAGTAAAATCTGAGATTTTCTGGTAAATGTGTAGACTTTCTGCAAAGTATTTTCTCACTTTTAATTAAACATTTCCTGAAAATTATAACCACACAGTGAACATTGAGGGGATGAAGAGAACAGGCATTCTTACAAGACATTATCAAAGCATCAGTCAAACTGCTTTTGTTTGATGGACTCTTCCATGTTGACTTATCTTGCAAGATATTACCATTGACGAAGGACAGGAAACAGCGACAATCTTTTCACCTCAGCATGTACAATTTTGGAAAGGATTCCCATGAATAGTTAAATACTATTTACTGGTTCCAAGTTTCTTCTCATGTATGAATTCCCATCAAAGCAAAGAGCACTAGTGGGCAGGATATGAATATAAAAAGATAGCCTGAATCCCCACCAAATTTGCTATTTATTATAGTGTTTAGATTAAGATAACCTCGCACTGCAGCATTACTGGATCGCCTTCTGCTTCTGCGTCGCAACAGGCACATACCTGACGGCTGACTTTTAACAAGCTGCTATTGAATAACCACAAGAAGAAAACAAAAGCAAAAATCCTATCTAAAGCTGGCATGAAATTAAACCATTCAATGTAAAGCTGCTGTGACATTATAATTCGTGCTGTAGAGATCTGTTCACCAGAAATTTCAGCTGCAGTGAACAAGACCCTCTAGGCTTATGCATACAAAGCAGTTGCTGTGTCACCTGTTAAGCTTGTTGTATTAGGCTTATGAGGAAGAACTGAAACTCATATTTTGCCAGCTTTAAGCTGGAAGCCAAGGATAAAGTTCATCTCCCCCCCCCCCCCCCACACGACTAAAAGCACATTCAGAACATGCTAATGAAACAAACTAGTGACGTGAGAAATGTTCACGTGGCTGCAGGCTGTGCAAAAGCGCCTTAAAGAGAAGGTAAGGATGCGACATGGTGAATGGGACTGGAAGGACAGCACCTCAAACAAAGCACATGAAAAAGAACAATTAAAAGAGTCTATTTTAATGCTTTTGGTTTTCTTTCAGTGAAAGAGTTTGTATTTTGTCTTCTGAAAAGACGTATTGGCCCTCTAGGCCACAGGGAGCTTCAGAGAACAGACCTTTGCTTCTGGAAAATATCAGCAAACACCAGAACAAAATAAATCATTCCAGGGTTATTTTGGCTGGCAGAGCAGATTAACAGAAAACCACCCCATCACAAAACACTCACGGAGCTGCAGGACCAGAAGTCTGCAGTGTACAGCTTTTCTTTTTTCCAACCAGCTGGCACAGGTAAAGGAGAAGAAGCCAACACCACTACCTGGCTCCTCTTTTTAGAGATGTTTGCTTGTTGGCTTGGCTTGAAAGGGAAAAACCAAGGTGCTCTTCACATTAAAAGGAGTGGGACACCACAAAGCATGCTGAAGAAGGCTCTGTTACCAGTTTCTAAATCCTGCTGGAAAAACTGCCATGGAGGACACTTGGGGAATGAAGGAACTGGGTGAGAACTGTTGCACTTTGATAAGCACAAAATGAAAAAATGAGTGTAAAGACTACACCGAGAGACTCGATCTGCCCCAGTATGAGGAAAGAGAGCAAAACCAGTATCCTCAGGTAACCTCTAACTATTGCATATACACATTCCTACTGAAATGTACACTTTTACTATATATTAACTGTAACTATGTATCAGGGATAATATAACCCATTAAAAAACAATTGATTTAGAAAATAAAGCAAGATATTCCATTTAAAAAAAAAAAAGTTATTTTAAACACAGAACCCCCAAATACAACATTTTGTTGAAAGTTCAGAACATCAAAATCATTAATTCAAAGTCCTTAATTCACACAACAGATGCTTCAGTTCCAACATGGAAAATGCTATGTACCACATTCAAAGTAAGCATACTTTACTTTAGATGTACTCTTGAGAATTCTTCCTACTACAGAGATCCCTTTTAGCTCAAGTACTCTTGCTTTAAACAATACACGCCAATCAATACAAATCACTGTATTGGCTGTCTCAGGGCGAGCTCTCATCAGTCACAAGGCAGTTATTTAAACTACACTTAGGATTATCTATTAAATAATTGAAAGTGATAAACGACTTGGAGTGGGGGGCATCAACAACATAATTAAAATATGTATTAAAACCTGCAGTGTCTGCCATACAGTACTTCACAACTGTCCAAATGTACTTTATATCCTTATGGGAACTGTGGAATCTCATGTTTATTCCTATGAGCTGATTCACTTTTAGTTTTGCATTTATAGGAAGGAAACTTGGCATGCCTTATACAAAATATACCCAGACACATACCTTTAAAGATTACCTTGCCAATACTTCCTATAAAACTCAGACCAGTGTGCACGTGTTCTTGCCACAGAAGGGAGACAAAATAATAATTTGCTCTTAACACTAAATAAAACTGGTCCAGATGTGGATTGACTATAGTCACTGAATACTTTTTCCACCACAGTAACACTGAAATGGAGAAAAGACATTCCTGCTAGTAGAAAGTCAACATAATGCAGAAGCCTAGTAAGTAAACTTTGTATTTCATGCCAACCTCTGACATCAAAGCTGCAGAATGTATCACACACACACACACTTAACATATGCTTCTCTTTGGGCCATTTCACTTGAATTTGCAAAAGCTACCTACTCTTAAGCACAAAATTAAAAAGCAACTGAGAATCTGAATATATTAACTAAACTGTACTGGAACTGTGACAGTGTGCCTAGACTTTATTAATTCATGTCTCATCAGAAGGAAGGAAAAAAAAAAAAAAGAATGTAATCTTTGCTATCTCTGGAGCAGGTTGAAAAGAGAAAAACATGTCACCAGTATGGACAGTTTTAGAAGAACTTTCATTAAAAATGTGCTACCTTCTTTCAAACAAAAACAGTGAAATGTTATTCGATTTGATAAGAAATTACTGTTTTGGAGTGTTTAGCTTTGATTGCACTGTTCACATCTTTCATTTGTATCTTACCTTCTCTGTGCTCTCTGAGAAGCTGAAGCACTTCACCCTGTTTTTTTTCTTTGCATTGAACAAAAATTGAAAATCAAATAGAAATATTTAATATTATTGCCAGAACATAAAATATTTGAAATGTTCTGACATGAGGCCTGTGCCTCACCTCACCAAACACTAGGCATTCATCATCTGGACACCATTATCATCAATTAACGTAAGTATTCTGGGTATCTTGCCTAGGAAGAGGTGAGTTTCATTACAGACATACACAGTTGTCTCCAGCAACACTGGAGCTCAGGGAACAGATGCTTATGTCTACATTGCAGACATGTGATGCTTAATGAAATTAAATGCTTCATAAATGCAGTAGTAGCAAACATTTACATCTCCTATCTGATGACTTCACAAACTCGAAGATACGAAGGTACAATTCTGCCATCACTACTGTGGTCTGGCAATAAAATGGATGACCACGTTCCCTCTCCATACCCCAAACTTCTTCCCATCAGCTCAAATAGCTAGGCAGAAGCTGAATGTCAGATCAGATCACTGATCAAAGGTGGTGGGTAGGATTTTTTGACGGGTTATTTATCTTTCTCTCAGATCAGTGGCATTAACCTACACCCTGCATCTATACAGTTGCTGTACCTGAAACAGATTGGCATCAAACAAATAGTGAAGAGAAGCTTCTACCCAGATCAGACTGAATTTACAACAGTTTGTTAAGGTTAACCATGCATAGTAAGATTTACTACATAGCAAGGAGAGGTTGTTCAGAAAAAAGACAGAGAATTTTAGTTCTCATCATACTGGGCTTTGCAAGGTATCAGCTTGGACTAGTAATGCAAATAATTTCTTATTTTTACCCAATTAACACTCTCCTTGTTTTGCATTGGTAACATTTTGGAGAGGTCTGACACTGAATTTTCATGACTGGCAACAGAAGCAATGATTTCCTTCCACCCCTGGAAGGGGGGGGAAAGTTTCACTGTTGTCCTAGATGAAAATACATAGGGTACCCATGGCTGGAAATGTAAAGTGATTGTCAAGCAAACAAAACAGATACAAAGTCAAGAGTTCACATAAGGCTAAGAGAAATCTTGCCATTAAGCTACTGTCATTATGCTATTACAACTCATTTTCAGATTTTTGTCGCCTGAGAAATTTCATGTCCATCATCTTGAATTCTTCGGAGGCTTACACAATTAACAAATGGCCAATAGCTTGTAAAACAGGACATTCTTTCATTCTTTATAATATTCTAATAGTTGCTAGGTTCGTAAGATTCCCAATATTAAATTGAAGGAGGGCGTTTGCCATAGAAAACCATCTAATCTCATATAGGCCGTCTTATACTAAGTTTGCACATAGAGCAAACAACACTCAGCTTTCCTGTACACAGGGAAGTTTGTTCACCTTTAACTGACCTACACAGTTCTGCTCTGCGTTGGTAATATCAAAGAAATACTCCACTGGTTTCGGTAGGCATAAAACTGTGGCAGAATTATTATAAATCATCATACTGATTCCTAATTGTGTTTTTCTTAATTTACAATTTTTCATACTGAAGATTAAGAAGTAATCACATTGAGGAAACAACTGCACTGGAAGGAGAGGTGTCTATAGTGCTCCAAATGATTATGTTAATATCATCTTAAAAATGAAATTTAAAACTTTTTCATCACCGACTGTGGACAATTCACATTCTCAAATGATTGAATTCAAGAGGTTAAACTACCTTCCTAAAAACTACTTTATTTTCCTTTTTTTTTATAATTATTTTCATGTATTTAATTTCAATAAGATAGCACAGGAGAGCTATCAGGAACTCCAAAAAAAAACCGTTAACTACTGCAGTCCAGTGGCAAACACCTAGTTAGCTGTGTATCATTAAAACCTCAACACCCAAAGAGGCTATATCCTAAAGTCAAGTAGAATAATCACTGGAGAACCAGGACTTGACTGTATTACAGAACATCAGCTGCAGTATCCAAATGGCTATTTGGACTCATCTGGACTTGCAACACATCACAGAAAGGAAAATTGGCTTCATTGAGTCATATCTCACGAGAAAAACTGTCCCAAATTAATCTCATTTCATTTGCAGAAATAAAACCTCATGCAATTTCAGTGACAAATTCCTTCTTTTTGAGCACATTTCTGTTTCCTAAGTGAAAACAAATTTTACAGTCTTGTCCATATTCCTCCAAATGTACATGAACCTCGTTTCCTGTAGAGCCATGACCAGAGTACCTTACCTCTCTAAATATCTCTTTTGCCCCCAACTTTTCATTTGTCTGCTTACACGGAAAGCAGTTTGAGCAGCAGCACCCTTCCAAAACAAACAAACAAAAACTCCTTCACCTGCACTTATTCTCCATGAACATGTTTTACTCGTTTTATATTTATATTTTAGGTCTCTACAACATCCCATGGATCTGAATTGCTTATGTTTTATCTTGTTTTAAGCTACCTGCCTGATAATTTTACCAGGATGCCCTGATGCTTTAATTCCAAAGAACAGTGAGAAAACAGCCTTTAATGGCCTTTTCTCCCTTATCAAGATATTATATAACAACTTCATCTTTACTTTCACTCACCTTGTTCCAGGGTGACAATCTGGTGTACTAGCTTCTCCTCCACCCCTGCACAGAAGACATGATATATCCTTCTTAGCCTTCTCTACGCCTGTCCTGTTTCTGCCCTGTGAATGATTTTGACTACTTGAATCTCTAATAGTGACTAAAACTTTCCATGGGAACCAAGCAAAATCTAGAGGTGACAGCAGAAAGATGACTCTCTTTATTTCTTATGAATTTCATTTATCTCGTGTTTGGTCCTCCCAGAGGCACTTTCCTCTGACAAAGTCCTCCCTTTCAAGTAAACAAGAAAAAGCAGGGATAACAAAGATAAAAGAAAATTGCTTATTCACTGTGGACATCGGATTAGAGGAAAACTGGATGTCCTGATGATATACCTTCTGGCCTCAGGCCACAGCCTCCTAACTGAATTATGACTAGTCGAATGCAATGCCATACCCATCTTCTCCTTCCTTTCAGTAATTTCTCACCTGCTTGTTCTTATAGTATGTGTTACCCAGAAATGCACTTGGATGCTAGTTCTGCCTAACAGCAAATGGCCAATATTCACATTTCATGACTTTGATGCGGAAAATACTGTTGTCAGTTCCCCTTTCCCTTACTCAATCTCACCTATGAAAATATCACAGCTAAAACATTGAGTTCAAATCATTGATGAGTATAAAGAACCTACAGCTAATGAGTGGAGCCATGACAGGAGAAGTGTGGGAACATCCAGAGTTTTCAACTGATAGTAATGTTTTGGTTTTCTGGTACATGAAGCCTATGTGGCACAGAACAGAGAAGGCACAAGTCTTCCTTATGTCTTGTCCTTGAAAATTTCCCTGTTCTACAGTTACAGTGTACTTGAACCTCAACTTCCCTTGGTGAAATAACGCAGTCCAACTATAGGTCTTTCCTATGTCTCAAAACATCAAGTTAGATACACTAAACCCTAAAGCTTTTCTCCTTTGTAGGGTACAGAGAAGCACGCTAACAGGGGCTGAGCTTTGTTTCCAGCATTCAGATAGTGGGACGAAAAACAGAACATCTTATCCACTGGGCTCTGAACTTCAGCACCACTCAGAACAAAGAATTTCATGGACCCTTCTTTTTTTCTCCTTTTTCTGCACTAAAAATGTCAACTCCAATTACGAGATGATTCACTTTTTCTTCTGGCTGAATGAGATCACCCCTACTTATTCTTACCTTTATTTGACTATTTATCTCTATGTGCTTGAAACAGTTGCAGCACCCAGGCTGTTCCACACCAAGACAAAACCCAGGTGACGTTTGACTTGTGACCATATCACGGAGCACCAGTTGATAGCAGACATAGTTCAAACTTCTGGTAAGAGCTCGCTGATGCTCATTTGCTCGCTAACATCACACATGAATTTGCAAATAAGCCATACAAAGGCTGTGGCTGAAAAGGAGCAGATGATATATTCTTCGTAGCATGTCTAAGCTGGCAGCAAGTAAATTAATGTTTTGATTTAATGAAGTTGCAGTTTCATTCAACACAAGTACAGCTGACTCTGGCTAGCATCTGGCTTAAAGGAAATTTCTACTTCTTTCTCATTTTATTACACAGGCACAAGTTTAATGAAAATGAAGTCAAAATGGTGACTTGTATGTTAGTGAAGCTAAGGATTATTAAGATAAGCAGGAACTGAAAGGAAACATGGAGCCGTAGAACAGCAAAGCCATGAAATAACTCCTACTAGTAATATAACTCAGTCATGATTTTAAAACAGACAGAAACTCCTGAGGCAGCAGCAAATAAATCAAAGAGGCTACAAGTTCAAAAGCTAACTCTGTAGATATGATTCAAAGACTGCATGCTGTCAAGTATCAAGAGTATGCAGTATTTTTGCAATAATCTGGCCAAAGGGTTAACGTAATAAATGGTGACAAGCTCATGCAGCCAACATGATGAGAAATATAGACTCAACTTTGGCCTTAGATGCGTGCCTGCAACTCTCATTAATGTCAGGCAGAAGTAGATGCATGCGTCTGCTGTCAGAATTTGGCATTTACTATCAGAAAATCTTTTGAATGCATTTCCTTCATTACTATTCACAGTCTTCCATCTCAGCATGCATAACCAGATACAGCGACTTCCTTAAGCACTCCAGGAGTCTTCATTTATTTATACAATTACACTTGGCTGCTTCTTTTAGTATGCAGAGGAGGTTGGTATCCTGAAACTCAACCTAATTGGTACTCTACTCTAATGGCATCTTAAGAGTACTTGTGAGCTGTATGTACATACTCAACATACGTTTGGACGTTCATCCACGGCATGACCAACACCTCATGTCTGTGTCAAGTGACAGAAAGCACACACACGTCGCATCATGTGGAAGGTGGGCAGCCACCATAGGGTGGGTTTCCATCTGCTGACACAAAGGGAACAAGCCCAAAGGCTTGTGCAGCACAGGCAGTGACAGCAACCTCCTGATTGCTGATACTAAACACAGCCAGACAGCCGCTCCACTTTTAAAACCAGGTATGAAAAGTAGCAGATGTCCCACGGGCGAATGACCTCTTTGCCCCAGCTGCTGATGAAGATGCAGAAATACAGTTGGTGAGTGACTTCATCTTCCCCCTAGCTTTCCCAGCGTACTATTTAGGAGGTACCCTAACTACAGACACAACTCCTTTCCAGTAGAAGGGAAGCAACCTTCACACCTTCTGTCGAGAAGTACCTCAGCACTGCCAGGGACAGTATGTGACCATTTTAAGCTCAGCTGGCAATACTGTACTGTCGGGAAGCTTTTTTTTCCAGCTGCTGGTGTTAACAGAATTTGGAGAGATGATAGCGTCCAGCAAAGTGCTTCCCTGGAAGTGTAATAAACTTGCCAAAGTGCAAGTCAACAAGGGCTTACGCTGCTTACTGAAGCCAAGGCAGGACTGGGATTACTAATAAAGGCTAATAATAATAATGAGACATTTGACAACGAGTTGATTGTGCCAGCAGGTAAGGCACCACCTTCCTGTCTTTACGTGCTGTTTCTAGTATTCGAGGAGCTCATTTGCTCAGTTGGATATTACAGCACACTGAGCATAGTAAGTGACACAGACCTGACTTACAACATAAAAGCACAGAGAAAAATCTGCCAAAAATAACTATAATCTTCTCCCAGTGCATATATTCTGCTTATTCTTAATTAAGTTGACTGTTTCATACAGTGGGATGGTGCTTGCTAGCGAAGACATTTTATCATATCCAAAAGTTGACATGGCTGCTCAACCAGATGATTTGTAGGCGGCACTACTTTACACAGGGATCCCTCATGATTTGAGCCTGATCCTTGCTAGTGTTCAAGTAATTTGGTAGAAGAGCTCCTAATCATCCGGAGGCTGAAGTACTGATACAAGGAAAAAATTCTAATCTAACCCTCAAAAATACACCAAAGCTTTTGAATAGACTTTGCCACTATGCGTAGAAAAGGAAGAGAACATTTCATAATAAGCTACACTTTCCAGGAACTGCTAAGAGAATTACTTGCAGCAGGAAACTTTGGGATGAAGCTAAGTAATAAATATAAAATGAAGCTAGAACTGCAGGAGAGAAAATGAAACACCCACAAATACAGTAGAAGGGAATTATGTGCCTAAAGAAGTGAATATTCATTACAGATGCTTTTAAGATCTTGTCGTTGTTTTTTTTCTGCAATAGGTCACACAAGCCAAGAAACATTCTCTGCCCAAACAAGTTTGAATTTTTATAGATTGAGGTAATATACGGTGTCTGAAAAAAAACACTGTAATCATTTAGTCTGACCTCCTGCCTAAAACCGTTCAATTTCGCCAGCTCACCTGTGCATCAGAACTGTAACACTGTTGAAAAAAGCTTCCCTAGAGAAATCTATGCCTGACTGAAAGACTCCAGGTGACAGAGGACCAGCCCCTTTCCTAGTAGATGCACCTGTTATTACCCTCATGGATAAAAAGGGGCATCCTACTCCTAGTCCCTTTGTCTGGATTTACCTTCCAGACTCTTGATCACCACGTGGCATTATCTGAAAAACCTCTCATCAGAAACTGGCTCCCTGTATGGAGAGGGTCTTTGTAGGCAGGGACTGAATTACTTCCAATGTTCACTTGGGTGAACTACATTGCTTGAGCTTCCCAACTGTCCCCACGCATTTTCTTAGACCTTTTCACCATTTCACCATTTTCGCTATTTCACCACCAGAAACATAAATATCTGCATATGCAAATATTTACATGTACATAAATGCATAACACAATGTGTGAAAACTGTCTGATGGGTCAGGCTGAAAGGGTTATAGTAGATGGAGTTACATCAGGCTGGCAGCCAGTCACCAGGGGTTCCCCAGGGCTCCACTTTAGGGCCAGATCTCCTTAATATTCTCATAAATGACTTGTGTGCAGGACTTGAGTACGTTTGTGGACGATACCAAGTTGGGAGGAGCTGTTGACTCTGTCAAGGATGGAGGGGCCTTGCAGAGAGATCTTGACAAATGAGAGCTGGGCAGTCACCGACCACGTGAAGTTTAACAACAGCAAGCGCTGGAGTCTGCACCTGGAAAGGGGAAACCTTGTCTATGCGTACAGACTGGGGGCAAGATGCTGGAGCTCAGCCCTGCAGGAAGATATCACACCATGCTAAATCTCTGTTCAGCTAAAACCCCATGACCTCTTACACGAATGTCCAGTCTCCTATTTCAAAAAAGCCTTTTCTTTTTCTTACATGTATGACCTAATAAATAACGATGTTCAAACACGCTCAGCCAGTTAATCCATATGGTATCAGAAGACTAAGAAACAATAATAATTAGATGCCCCACTGGTGAACAAACACTAATAGCCAGAGTGCAAAGAGAATCTGAAATCTCAGGAGGGTCTGAAATCCCCAGCCTCCAGACAGAAGCAGCCTACACCGTGCTAGGCACTGCCACATGGCAGCACCCCAGAAACCAGGCTCAGGTGCCTCCAAACACTTCCATCCACGGCCCAGAACTCTCTCTGGAAAGCTTTTGTTATTCCAAAATACTGTACATTGGTTACTGTTGTTCTGTTAAACTCCAGCTATCAGAGAAGATAAGCCAGCAGAAAGCTACTGGGACAGAGGACTGGATTTCAGGGACTATTCCCAGGTTCACTTCTGGGTTTCCTAGGTAGATGTGGCAGGAGAGCACAGCATGGAAGCCAAGACTGCTTCACCCTCTCATCCGTGCTTTCCAGATGAAATCCTGACTTAGCATCTCCTTAGTTCATCCTCTTTTACAAAGCTCGTGCTCTCTGGGCCATGACATTTGACATCTTTTCTATGTTCATGTGTGGCTCAAGAAGTAGAGATTTAAAGCTTTCAGACATGGGCTACAACACTTCATCTGCTTTTGTTTGACCAAAACACCCTTTCATATTGATCTACAGAATTACCATCTTGATGTATATATCCTATATCTATCAGTGACCAAATACTGCTCATTAGGCCTGTCTGCTAGGATCCAAACTTGAAAATACTAGCTTGATTCTTAGGAGCCAATTTTCGTCAGCAATTACAAACTCTATGGGTTGCCTTGGATAATGAAGACTAACTTATTTCTTGCTTTTATATTAAAATAAAGAAAAAAAATACACACCAACCTAAAACCTCCACCATCTTCTGGGGAACCAAAAACCTTTGTACATCTCTGTACAATCTTTGTTGCACTGAGAAAAAAACAACACTGTAAAGAAGCAGCATTAAACGGAACTTATCAGGCATGGCTAATGGTTATGACCGCACACTCGGTTTTGCAGAGCAATGCAATTTTTATCAACTCTGAGTAGTTTGTTTTTTTTTCCCTTCCCCTACCCTCTAAGAATCCCAACAAATGCTGGGTATTCATTTTAAAATAACAATTGAGAGTAACCACCATAAAAAAAGAAAATCAGGTTACAAGCGGTTATAAGCTGAGCTGGTATTTGGCTATTGCTCTTCTCATTTCTCTGCTTTAACATTGCTATTGCTACAACCCTTTTGTTTTATAATTGATTAAAAACACTCAATAAGTATTTTGTGACTGATTATGGCAAATGTACTCAGATGATAAACAACACAGTGAATTTCTGAAGGGCCTATTTTCTTTTCGGACTGTTCAATATATCTTTTGTTACAGGAATCTATCACAAACACTGCTGCTTTTGTTACAGGTTACAGATACAAATGGAGCTTAAGTAATCCCCAAAAGTTGTGTTTTTTTCCCTTTAGTATATTAAAGAATAATTTGAAAGGTCTCTTTTTTTTTGTTCCTGTTACAAATGGCAACATTGAACTGAAACAATGCAGAGATTCAACAGAACTAAATTAAAGAGAATAGCACAGTTAAACTGCTATGGCAGTCATCTTATTTACTTCCTCAGTTCCTTCTATTTTGTTTCTTAATTAATAACTGGTGTTTGAAATCTGATTTCCTATGGACTGTGTCTTGGCTATGAATGCAAACTTTAAACAGCATTTGTTTTATTTATTTATTTATTTATTTTTAAAAAGCTTCCACGTTAAAAACTTGGAAATACACTGTTTTTAGGAAATCAACTCATTTTAGGAACTACAAATCTCCTTCCTCCAGCATTGTTGCAAAGGTTGAAATATCATAACACAACTTTTAATTTGCTAACATTAAATGAAGCAAGAAAAATGTACATGCTTCCAGCAAGCCCTTTGGCATGCTGGCATGCTACCTAGCAGCACATAAAAAAACATGATTGCAATCATTGAGCCGTTTGTGAAATAATTACAAGCTAAATATTATTCGCAGAAAACAATGGGGGAATAGTTAACATAGTAGACAAAATCAGTAAAATGGAATTGTTCATGGAAAACTTCCGACTGGAAAAGAAAGAAGAAACAGCTCAAAGAAATTACTAACAAAAACTTATTTGCCAGTTGAAATCATCACAACAGGAAAGGAATGGCAATTGCATCAGGTGCTGCTTCAGGAGATCAAGTACACATCGGACTTGGAAAGTTTTAGTTAATAGATTGCATCTATTGCAATGTGTTAGCATTAAAAAAATGGTAATTGTTGATCCTAATTTCTGCAACCATTTAAATGTTCAACCCTAATAAAAGAATGTAATTAGATTACACCGATAAATGCAAATCTCTTCAAAATAGCTGTAAGCAAATACATGTGAATAAGTGGTTTCCAATGAGATTTGACAAGTGGAAAACAGATGGCAACATGGAAGACTGCAGTTCTCCTGTAAGCAATGCACTATAAAAGCTGTGAGAGGTTTATTTTTTAGGTTTGGTAATCCTAGAAATTTTTTCAACTGGCAACCCCATGAACAAAGATTACCATCAAGAATTAAGCAACACTTTGCACCCTGCTAGGATATTATTAATTTAGTTTTTAATAGGCATTTAGATCACAGTTTTGTTGGATAATTAACAAACATCTGATCTCTTGGGAAAAAAAAATAAATAGAAAATTATTAGAAAAAGCACAGCTGCCTGGATATTCTACGCTAGTGTGGCAAACCTTTTCTGCCCTTTAGGGAACACACCTATGAAAACATATGCTCTTCCTTACCTCAAAACACATTAACTCTCCGTAGCAAAGGCCTATATCACAAGCTAACCCTTGCCATATTTATTTAAAAGGGATCCTTGTCTCTTTGTAACTATCTTTCTCCTTTGAAGAGCATGGAAACAGACAAGCCTGGTAAACTACCTGTATGAATTTTAATGCAGACTTGGACCTGTATAGGGTGGAATGCAAATTCAAAGACATTGATGAGTAACACCCAGAAATCCAAATCCAGTTTGAGACAGGAGGTTTTACCATCACTGAGGTTGAATGAACACTTCCTCACCAGGAAATTACAACCAACAGGCCACTTTGCTGACATACCTTTAGTAAACATCAAAAAATAAAGCCAGTGAAGAAAGCTGCTAAGGTGGGCCAGCAGGGAGCCTCTTGCAGCAGCTCTGCTTATCCAGAGAACGGTGAGAGGACTTCGGTTGTGCTTGTGAAGGGTTCAAGGTTTTTGATTTTTGACATCTAACTTAGGACCCAGAATTAAGAGCATAGCCTGTCAGCATAACCCAGAGAGGCTCCAGACAAGGCTACGGGCTAATTAGTCAGTTCTGCTTTTTAGCCTACTGAGGTTACTGCAAGTGCATCTTAGGGCCACCACCAGGAGCAAGCCACTCCATTCAGAAGTCCCCCCTGCTCCCTTTCATTTTCTTTTCTGACTTTCTGCAGTGGATTTGGGAAAGCATTGTCTGGGATTTCAAGTCCACAGCTCACTTTGGTTTCACATGCACGACGGCTCTGAAGATACTTGATTTTTGCTACAGCTTCACCCATACTGGCATTTCTATGCTTAAAGTGCATAGGGAAATAAACTCCAAGGATGAGAACATGTTCCTGCCTGGATCCCAGCAGATCTGAGCCGTGGCAGGATGCTTGTTCCCTCTCCCTGGACAAAGTCCAAGAGGAAGAATAAAGTGAGGAGCGAGCCCTACTGCCCCACCACAGGGATTTCACAGCAATGCCCTCCCTGCAGAACAGCCTGCACAGGCCAATGCCTGCCCTTCTACCTCACCTTTTGCCTTGGGCTCTATGAGGATCGAGCTGCATTTAGAAACTCAGGGCCTTCTCATGTCTGTCCCACTCCCGCAGCACCTCTCTTCATCTGGAGGTGGCAAACAGGGCCCCTAACGCAGGACAAGGCCTGTCCTCCTGTGACCCCCGAGGCTCCACCAGCCAGCTGCCTGCCCACCAGCAGACGTGCTGGGCCGGTACCCTCAGCAGTGGCTGGGGGGTAACCCTCACCCTGGCTTTGAGGCAAGCATCTTCTTGATCTTGATCAAGATCTTCCCTTCCCCAAGGTTTGCTGCTCACGTTTTGCTTTCTAAAGGCCTCTCCATGCCTCAGCACTGAGTGAACTTCTGAAACTAACCAGAAGAATGTTGAGATCTCTCAATCCTTCCACAAGCTATCCTGTGACTACTTTTTTTTTTTCTGGATTAACAGATTGTCTGTTCGAGTTCTGATCCATTACTTGGAAAATTAAGCAATTAAAACAGACAACATCTGTGAACAATGATTTATCAAACAGTTTCAGGAACCAAAGTGTAAATTGAAACCAACTTCAAGAGCTAGAGGCCTAATACATTGGAGGGGAATAAGAGAGGGGAGAAAAAAAGTCTTCACAGAACCCAAACCTCCTGGCAATTAGAAATGAGAGGATATTTATAGTTGATGAAGAACAAAGAACAAAGAAGAAACCATTACAGCAGCCTAGAAAAGGGATCATTTCAGGAGACTGATTTTATTTTAATCTCTGCAGAACAATGCACTCCGTTACGAAGCGCACCGTTACAGAGACAGACTGCTGATTTGACTTTGGCGTGTCACTGAATTTAAGCTATGTGATACAAATCCTGTAGTATTTGACATTTTAAAATGTTTTTGAGAAGTAAATACAACATTACTGGTGAACAATGATACCGCTTGCAACCAAACGTAAATGTGAAGGTGATTTTGCATCATCTTGATTAAGTAACTAGTTCAAAGGCTTGACAAGTTTAATTAAGAGTAAGTTTAATTTTCTCTCTGCAAAGTTAAGAGAGCCTTAGAGGGAATTATCACTTCTCAATGATCTTAACAAAGATTGTATCAGTATTTGATTATTTTTAATATCAGTAAACCTCTCATCCAAAATAAATCTTGTACACTGAGCTGCTTTTAACAAACAATGAAGTGGTTAAAATACCAGCAGTAAGAACTCATGGTAATAAATAATTTGGTTTTGATGGTAAATATGAAAAGGCTTATCAGGTGGCAGCTGACAGATAATTACAATAATGCTTTATCAGATACATTTTTTCTAAGCATTTCCCCTGACAAAATATGCGTAGGCTCATGGAAGGCATCTGAGAGGGATTTTCTTACTACACAGCTGAGCCATAAACAAGACATACCCTGAACATATTGTATGTCCTGCAAAGCAGCTGCCTTCAGATGGGATTACATGGTGCAACAACTGCTTTAGGTGCATCCGTGTCACCTGCCGCACTTTTCAGCCTTGGTGATTGCCCACTGTTAACAGCCAAAGCACTGCTGACAAAAACCAACACTGCTCAACACACCCCGGTTTGGGTATATTCTACTGTAACGCGGGTCAACGCAACACGGCTGGCAGCTTAGCCCTGGTCAAAGTGAGCTGGCAAGAGAACTGGGACACAAAACAGATGCCTTCTATGGGGGGAGCTGAACCACTTCTCAGTTGGGCGCACACAGATGCAGGGCACTGGGCTGCACTATTACAGACCCGTTGTGTTCATTACAACGGGTGCAAGCTGCTGTGCCAAGAGGCGTCCACAAGGAAGAGACAGCAAACATTGTGGCAGAGGGAAAATGGGTACAGCTTCCCACACTAACCTGCACAGTGCCATTTCAATGCTCCTGTAGAGTTCCCCTTACCACAGAAGGCAGGGAGCTTAGGCATGGAGTCACTACACAGGACACAAGGAACAGGAGAGCATCAAGTGGCTTGCAGCTTTGCCTTTATTAAAAGGGGGGGCGCAGTACGGAATGGTTTGTATGTTTAACTCAATCCACACAACCAGAAAACAATCACAAGATGAACCTTTCCCGGCTTTTGGAGGAGTTTAAAACAGAAATAAGAACCAAAAAATTAAAGTGCTCTGCATGGCAGAAGTACTATTTACATTACTTTTGTAAAATTACTTCTGAGTTCCCCTCACAGTCATTTGTCTTAATAGTGAACGTGTGGCTCATTGGAAGAAAACATCTCTTTAACAAATGTGATTTTACTGTTTCCTCTAAACAATTGGATTTGAACAGTGATTTCTACTCATTTTTATCTTACCAGAAGTCTTTTTTTTTTCATGCCAAACAAGTGCTTGATTCAAATTAAGCTTTGTAATGCCTTATTTGGGATTCTGAGAGTAACCAGAGGTCCTCACTCTGTGTGCATCTACGGACTCACTAAGATATCGTGACTGAGCCCAAGGAAAATCAAGTATGCGTGGTCAGGACAAGTGCAGAACTCCTGCAGATAAACCAATCTCCTTCACACAATATTTCACATTTACTTTCTTATCTTGCTCACTCAATGCACATAGCTTAAAAAGAACATACTGGTAGCATCATTCACTGCATCCCTTCTTAACACTGCCGCCGGTCCTTTCTTATTACATTGCCAACACAGCAACTTGCATACATCTCCTCACTCCCAGCACTGCTGTGTGCAGATCACAGAATTGTCACAAAAATATTGTTATGAACAAAACACGGTTGATAACACATTTATGAATTCACCTCAAGAAGCAGAAGAACAAGAGTTAGCAGAATAATTTGTATGGATAATGAAGCAGTACAGCTGAGGAATGTCTCGCTGTACAACGTCTCCTCTCGACTCAGAGCGCAGCACAACAGACATTTCCAAAAAAAAACTAGAAGTAGAAAGTAAGTAGCAACCTAAGATTAACATAGACTGAAGAATGCAGAATCCTGAAGCAAAGCCCCATCCTTTGACAACTGTTGGCTCACAAGGAGTATAAAAGGCCACTGCTGCTGCTCCACAAGGACCCCAGAGGTGCTGCCACGTCTGGACCTCTAGCACCCCTTCTCCTCTGGGTCACGCACAGCCTGTCCCAGGCAGAGCACCTGTATCCAACTGCTTGTAGCATTAGTACATGATATTGATGAGAGAATGAATGAGAATAGGGAAAACATTTTTTTTTTTTTTAGAAATTCTGTATAATAAAATCACTTTCCCTTTCCTTAAGTGCTCACATTTAGCTTTGTCATGATAACTTTCTAAAAGAACCATTATATTCTATTTTATATGCTAAGCGGCAAGCAAGTACAATTTCCTCACTACCTCAGAGGCTTGCAAGAAACTGATAAACATTTACTTTTACAGTAAAAAATGAAGCTTTCCAAGCCTATTATGTATTATATATTTGCTTTAATTGGGCTGATTTTAGCCTCCTTAAATTTTGTCTAATTTTTGTAACTTGGACTTTTATTTGTTGCAGGGTTTCTCATAAAAATCTGCAAACGAATTACAAACTGTGGTTAATGAGCTATGCATAAACCTTCTTTTTTCCTTTATCATTCTTACCATCTGCTTCAGCTGTTTTATTATCAGCCTGTAAGCTAATAATCTATCTACTTTATTTCCCCTCTCACTTTGAAAAAAAAAAAAAAAAAAAAAAAAAAAAAGAATGATGCAGAAATCCAGAAGAGTTTTTAAACTCTGTTTTCTCTGACTTTTTCCTGAGTGGTGCCTTATGGTCCAATCTGTGCTGTGCTCCCACTTTCTCCATTACAGAACAGTAATTCCCAACTCAAAAAAAAGACAAAGAAAAAAAGGTAAAAAAGAGGGGGAAAAGCCTGATTTAAAAACAACAACAAAACCCACCACGAGGAAAGTGGCTGTATAGCAACTGTCAGATTCAAATCAACCTATTTTATCCTAGTTCCCTGTTGTTATTAACCGAGAATACTACTTCATCCCCCACTGTTCCTCACACATTCTTTATTTGACTAAAGATTTGATGCTGAGATCTTACTACAGACTTCCAAATAAAAATCAGCACAGTGAAAGCATGCCCCCCTGGTGGATAGCAGCAAATACAATGATAAATTTAGCCTCCTCAAAATAGAATAGAAAATCTACCTCATTTGAATAAATAATCAAGGTCTTTAGAGTTAAGCCTAGCTTGCAAAAATAAATATGTTTAAACTTAAAACAGAAAAAAAAATGGTATGAGACCCCAGAGACCTTAAATTCAGATATGAACATTTTGCTATATGAAGAACCCAAAGCAAAATGTGAGGATTCTTCAAGTACAACATCACGAATGGGACTGTGAGGAACTGAGTATGAACATGCCAACTGAGTGGAACTGCCCCTGAAAAAAAAACAAGTCATATTCAGAGTGAGTCTGACATTTTTTCCGTGCATGCCAAAGAGAAACCAAATATTTCATTCCTTCATTCCAAATTAGAAACCTGAAGAATATGAGTGGATTCGAAATAAAGAGATAGGAAGGGCAAGTAATGTTACTATGTATTGTTACGGCAGACAAAAGCCAAAAAGACAAAAGCACCTTCCCAACCTCTGTGGAAGATCCCACCTGTATATGAAATTGCTCTGGTACCTTGGAACAAATCAATGTTCTGATTCTTTTTTCCTTCTGAGAGCCAAAGCCCAACCTCTGTGATTTAGAAGAGCTGCTCTAACCCCTCCGGGCAGGAAATATTTCTGTACTCAGTTCTAGACAGCTGCAGAACAAATGAACCAACTTTAAACCAACAGATAAACTACCTCTACAAACAGGAACTGTAAAAGCCTAAAAAACTTGTCCTTGTTTTCAAACTTGTATGTAAAAAAAAAAATCTACACTTCAAATATGCTCATTTGCTTTCTCTATTTAAATGCTATATTGATTCTAACCCTTAGCTAAACATCCATGAATGATATCCATGTAAGATTTTCATCTTCTTGTTAGCTATAAGTAAAAACAATCATATTCCTCATTATTTTTATGTCCCTATTATTATCTTAACAAATTGTAATCCAGGAAATGGTGAATCCTAACTTTTTGGTAGCCCTGGCTGCTCTATTTCCCTCCACTGCACTGGAGGAATGGGGCAGGGGGGGAGGGAAGATGTATATGCTCTACCTAATTATAAGTTTTACAGAAATCTACAAGCTTTTCTTGCCAGAGAAATCATCTGAGATTTCCTGTAACTTGATAAAAGTTTGTAGTTTTGTGCTGCTTTGTTTTTTCCTTTTATCCCCAAGGTTACAATATATAGGTCTCTCTATGTGGCCTAATCAACAGAATTTCCCCATATGCACTGTTGTGGAGCAGCTAACACCCTGAAAAATGAACACCACACAAAACATTGCGTGGCCGTACTTTCATACATACATAAACACTGTACTACTCTCTCTGTGTGACGAAGGTAAGGGAAGCTGCTGCTGCTTCACCTCCTCCTTCCTGGGCTGACCACATGCCAAGGAAAAATCCCAGCTGAAGAGATGAGGATGAGCAGGGAGCAGAGAATGCCCTGCCACGACACCCTGGGGGATAACCGTGTTAGTGCTCCACGTGCCCCTTGCTGAACAGAGATCCCCCAGTAGCAGCCCTGGGCCTTTAGCCTGAGATTTTCCTCTTCTCCTTACCCAACTTGCAGAGTAGCACCCAGGCACCGGTTTTCTCATCATGTTTTGGGGTATATTTTAGTCACTGCCAAAGCTTTGAGACTTTTTTTTCAGGGTGGATTCTGACACGTTGCTCGTTCCCCTCACAGTTATTTGTCTTAATAGTGAACGTGTGGCTCATTGAAAGAAAACATCTCTTTAACAAATGTGGTTTTACTGTTTTTTCCTTTCCCCAGCTCTAGTCGACAGAAATACAAAATTTATTCATGGCAGAATTCTGGAAAGCACAAGCTGAGTATTTCTCAACTGCTTTCACACAGATGGAAAAGAAAGGATTACTGCACACCAGCATGACCGTAGCAAAGGTAACACGATTACTTCAAACTGTAATGACAGCGCTGGAAGTCTGCTAAAACCTGGGAAAATGTTTGTTTTTAAGAAGAAGCGAATGAAGTATTTCTTTGGGACAGGGGAATTCTATCCAGTGAAAAGACACTAATTATCTTTATTTCAATATTCACCTGGGATAATGTTAACCTCTCAGAAGATAAGGTAAGAACAGCATATTGTAGAAGCAGAACCCACACCCTAAAATCAACCAAGCAGCAAAGACATAGTATTTGTCTTACCCACCTTTGTACAAGAGAAGGATTTAACCACAGCATTCTTCTTTTCACTACGAGACTAGTATTTTCTTTGAGAGAGCTGCTCCTTCTCTTACAGGACTGAGTATTTGTTGGTCTTTCTGACAGGATAACTGATGTGAGCAGAGGTAGGAAAGTAGGAAAAACCACCATTAAGAACCAGGCTTTATTGAAGTTTCTGGCTATACAAAGTGAGAAACACAGTTAAATGCTAACCTGAAGAACTTCTTGATCACATGCCTACTTCCTAGTATAGCTGTTACTCCAGTGCATAAACTCTAGAGAGTTTAAACCTTCGTGAACCTGAAAAGGGGCATTTGAGTGAAATTATTAAGCTTGCAAGTGCAAACTCATGGGAACATGGGTTGGTGCTGAAAACCAATACTGACCTAAGGAAAAAAGGAAAACCAAAGCTTGGGTAGACATTTTGAGGTTCTCATGTCTGCCTAAGGCACGCTACATTTGAAAGGTGCCTGGTAGACTCCTTGTTATGAGCCTGTGCATGTATAAGCCTTCACCAGCTTTGGTTCCCTGCTTTTTTGCACTCTGCCATACCGTAGAGTACTCCAACAAGTATGGGAACAAGGCTGGCCATTTCCCGTGTTTTCTGATTTACTCCTTGTTTCATAAGCCAGAAAGCAAGCCTATTGAACAACATGTATTTATTTTTTTTAATTTACTCTCAGAAAGTTCCTGTCTCAAAGATAGGTTTATCATCCTGGGTACACAAACAAGAAACCTGGAAAAGCACAGAGTGCAGGCACCTGATTCCAGCCACTTGGAAGCTCACAGAAAGACCCTGGGCACCATCCATCTCTCCTAACCGCAGTGATTTAAAGGTCATCTGGCCTAAGGTGCTTGCCGCACCTCCACAATCAAAACCAATTCTGTCTTGATTCATTTCCCTCTGCATGCACCAATCTCTCTCCCTGTTGATTATAAAGAGGACCCAGATGAGTACTTTAGGTCAGGTAAATGACTTTTAAAACTGCTGCAGTTAAGTGAGATCCACTGCTATTGACTAAAATGGGGTGGGGTTCAGGCAGAAAGTGAAGCTGCACAGAAATCCATGGCAAAGAAGGGCCTTGATTTCTCAATCTCCACCTTAACCAGTAAAGGCCACAGATGAGCTTTCAATTCTGTCCTCAGACAGCATCCCGGTCAAGGGAAGAACAAATCCAATACATGCAGATTACTTTAAAATCAACACCCAATACACAGATCATCTGTATTTTTTTCTTTTAGAGTCATTAACAGCTATTACTTTTTCTTTTTAATTAACCTAGACTTACAGCACATCAAGCAAAGGGTGCACGGTTTTTAAGAAAGTTTTGTTTTTAAGAAATAACAAAACACAAACACATATTAGGAAAACTCAGTACGTTTCCACACATTCACACCAAATACTTTTTTTTTTGGAGAGGTTCAGCTCAACAGGGGACTTCAGTGTCTGGTTAAGTACATAGCACACCCTCGTACCTACTGGCTGTCACAGAACAAATAAAATTGATATATTTGTCTGTCCTTCTCTCTTTTGTCCAGTTTGTAAGGTCTGCTGTATGCTAAGATGTCTCAGGAATAGAGCTGTCACTTGTGCGATCTTGTTCGACACACGTTTTTCCTTGTTCTTTGCTGCAGTTCTGTGCTGCTTCTCCCACCAGGCCATTTAACTTGCTTCCACCCAGCTCAGCTTAAAGCACAGCTGCTTAAATGCAGAAAACTTTAAAGGAAACCTTGGAAGCAGTTCAGAAGCAATCTTCCTGCCATAATGTTTTTGCTAGTCTTTGACAGTTTCAAAACTTCTCCCATATATATATATACACATATACACATATATGATATAACCCTTGTCTGGATATACACATAAATATACAGATGTACTTATATAGATATACCCTTCAGTTCATATATATATGAACTAAAATTCTATTTATACATAAACTTCTGTATATTATATGTAAGGAAGATATATGTATTCTTTGTATATATACACATATAATATACAGAAGTTTATACACACACACACACACACACTCGCACATATATAAATGCAGCATTTTAGTTCAGACAGGACTGTGGTTTGAAAGAATCCACTAACTGCCCCATGTCAGCTCACAAAAGGGCAAGTCTCAGTAAGCATGGACTGAACATACTTTGGAGGTACTTACACCAGACAAAGGGAGAGGTTTTGCTCTATCTGTGGCTGCCAACACTTATCTGCTTCCCAAACTGGCTAACACTTCTTACCTCTTCTGCTAGACCCCAACTAGTGAAGTGGCACAAACTGAGAAAGGCCTTGGCAAGCTGTGGAACTTGGCAAGTGACGGAACTTTGAAGCTACATCATTTTAAAATACATTACTTTCAATATTTACCCCCATTAAAATAAATAAATAAATAAAAATCCTCACAGCCAACAGAAATTTTAAATGGAATAGAAGCCATAGCAACCATGTGAAGCTAATCTTTAACCTCTCTGGTCTTGATTCACGTAATTATAATTGTGTTAAATGCAATGCCCTTTGATTCAAAAATATCACCATTACTGTAACGGAAAAAGTAATTAGTTTTTTTAATTAATGAGAGATTTCAAAATGCACGAAGGGAAGCATTAACTTCTGTTTTTCTTGAGCTATTAAAGTAATGGTATAAAAATATCACATAAAGAAGTCACATCGCAGTATAGATCTAGTCCTTATGGCTCTGCTAAGAACTGTGCTTTAAAGGTACCAAACATAGCTATGTTTGCATATCAAGAAAGATTTAATCATCCAGTTGGACAAAGTAAATGCTTCTTTCCTATCCGCTAAGGATAAAAAAAATCAATAAATAAAAAACCTGTGCTAAGAAAAAACCACCATCCCAATGGTTCAGTTAAGCCAACCAGAAGAACAACATTTTGTTCTGCCATTCCTGCACATGCCTCGTTGCACCCGTAACGCTGGTTGCATCAACATAAGCCTCAACACGATCCTGAAGGGTGAAGTAGTACACAACAGGCTCTGCTCAGGCCCAGGGGTTAATCCCACCTGATTTTAGAAGCCTACAGTGTAGACATTTACATCTTAATTAGTCATCTCTAAATAATGACACTTCCAAAGTCCAACATATGTAGACAGAGCACAGTATTATACGCTAGGCCCCAGAAGCCTATTTCTGTCCATTAACTATAAAGGAACCACAGATTACCAATTTATCCAAAACATTTAGACACAAGTAAGAAGTACTAGTGAAATGGTGATTCATTCCAATTTATTTTTTGCTAATTTGTTAACCATTTCCCCCCACCAGAGACTCTCTGTATTTCAGTCTGACACCACTGTAAGTCTCTCTAATGAAGGAATTAAAAATTCAGCTCCTTGTTTTTGCAAGGAGGTAAGTAGCACAATCAGGTGGATTAACACAGCACATACTGTATCTTCTGCTTCTCCACAATCCAGACTTGGATTGTTTCTCAAGCAAGTTACCTTTGTGCTAAAACACTACTTCTCAGTGGGCACTTTTCTATAGATTGCATCAATGCAATCTAAACTATTTCTTGAAAATCACCTCTCCTAAATACAGATCCTGAAAGTACTCTGCGTGATTACAAAAACAAAGCAGCTTCAAAATCTTCTGGAAGGCTTTACAGCATCTTCTGGAAGGGTTTCTGGTTGAGAGAGATTTAAAAATGATACGGTCTGCTTGCAGAAAATAATTCTGTAGAGTAAGCAAGGTTGAAAATAAATTACTTGAAAGTATGGCTGCTTATCTGTGCAGAACCTCCTGTGTGAGACAAAGTGCTCCCTGGTGTAACGTCACTAAATTCTGTGTCATCATCTTACTATAAAAAATGCTTTTTTGTTTAAAATCGAGATGAGCAATTAAACTGGAGAATATACTGGTACAAAATACAGCACAGACTTACTCCATGACCCAGCCTATATGCAGACACTTGTGCCATCACAAAGTGATCTAACCCTCTACAAGAGCTGTCCGTGTTTTGACCATTTTAAGAGATGAACAAATTAACGTGTAAAGGATAATCTAGTTATGCACCATCCGACCTGCAAATTCAAGAAGATACTGGGAAGGCTCAAAAAATCAGAAAGCAGAAATGCAATAAAAATACCACAGCTGCAATTGTTCACTGCTGAGGGTTTCTATACTGCTCTGTTTGTAAGTGAAACAAAATCAGAAGCTAGACATTTAGCACCAATAAAATACTTGTAGATGCTCTCCAACCAAATTAATTTGCCTGGAGAATTGGATGGGAAAAAAAACAACAACAACAAAAAACACCCCAAAAATGAAAAAACAGAGCAGAGGACTACAGGTTAATGAGGTATTTAAAATGAGAAAATAGGAATTCATGCTTCTACTTGCATTCTCCAAATTATTTTACGTATTACAATACTTTGTGTATCACAGCTGTAGATTTCCAACTCTGAAATTACCCCTACAACTGAACATTTTGAAATTGATCTTGGCAAGACTGTCAGCAAGAGAGAAAAAAAACAACAAATTGAATGTCATTGATTAAACCTGAAAGCAAGAGGTTTCGGGTTCCTTCAACACACAAAACACGCAAATGGAGCTCAGCTGCCACAGCTAAAAGAAATAAGACGTGAAAATACGGCCCTGTTTCACTAGGTGTATAAATCTGGCATATTAAGCAGATACACTCTGACACAGACCTTAAACTAAATGCGTTCACATATGCATCAATGACAGCAATATTGTATACTCTTTTGTTTCAAACAAAGCCAGCTTCGCTGTCCTTAATCTCCAATTATACTGCTGTCCTCTACCTCATCCTGTAAAAGAAAAAAAAAAGAAAAAGGAAAAAATAGACTGGGTAATTAGAGTTCAAAAACTTCTTCCATGAATCTTCAAGTTAAAACTTTGGAAACAGGATTCCTTGCGCTTGCAGTGCTCCAGAGCATGCCAAAAACGTTTCCATACTCAACATCAGCAAAACAGGGAATGGTAACAAAATCTGCAGAAACAGTATGATCTTCGGACATTTGAATAAAGAGACCCACACTCAAGGAAATGCCCCCTGTATAACTATACATAAAGCAGTGGTCTAGTCGTGAAAGAAGACAGATCAAAAATATTGCCAAAAAAAAAAAAAAAAATGAATCAAGGAGTAAGAATGTTTGCATTTATGCTCCAGAAGGGGCAGAGGGAGAGGCTGCCAACAAAAGAGCTTGGTTAAAGCCTGCAATGACTGCAATTCATCTGTTGTCTGTAGGGATTCCTCCGTGTTTGTCCATGGAGGGACCAAGTTTTTATTCAGCGTGAATTTCTTGTTTAATCTTCACTAATCAGTCTCTAATACACTGGACGAGTCCTTCATACAGATGAACGGATCCCTCATGTCTGTGTTCCACACACAGGCCTGCATTGCCCATATATGCTGCTGAGGTTCCCTAGCTGGAGCTGTATTCTACATACTGCAATGCACGAAGTGTTTTTAAGACCAAGCGTATGACATTTTGCAAGCCAGAGACACCGGTGAGCACACACAAAGAAGCTGTTTTCCCAAAATCCCTGAGGTAATTTACTTTCTCTTCAAATCAACTCGATTCAATCCTGAGTCATGTCTGCAACCGAGGTACGGCAACTGCATGGCACGCTCTGGTTTCTTGGGCAGCAAGAGCTACGCCCTGCATCCACACGGTTTTCCTGCTCATAGGCAGGCAGTCTGGTGCTGCTGAAGCCTTTGACAACCTGACAGAATTCAAGTGAGAGCAGAACGGAGCTCAGACAGGCACAGACAAGGGTCAGGATCCCTGCTACTCCTTGTCCTGACCAGAATCAGACTGAGATCTCTACTACTTTTTATTACACCAAAGCAATCCAAGCGTCGCACAGAAGACAACTTGGAGAAAACCCTCACACCTGTATAGCACTAGCCAAGCGATGGCAATGGTTACTGATGGCAGCCTATGACATATTCAATGGCACACTTCACATTACTCCAATGACCCTACACATAACGTGATAATCAGATACAACACAGTTTTATCTTGTATTCAGCCAGCTCGGGTTCAGTGCAACATTCCTTCTATTTATCTGTCTTAAATGCTGAAAATGAACTGTATATTTCAACTTAATTGCAAATGCAGCCTTCACGAGTTTATTTTTATACATACATATATCTGAAGAATATGCTCCTCCGTTAAGTTTTCATAAAATATTGACATTTGTGAAAAAATACTCGTGCTCTTTCTTTTTTTGAGTTAACTTAGGCATGAGCTTGGAAACTGCTTTAGCCCCTAAGCCACCTCCCCACTGCTACATTTAATGAGAATACTTAGTTTCACTATTACTTTACAGCATGTTCAGTCTGACATGTCTTCAATTTACAAAGTGCGAAGAATGATTATTCCGTAATATGACATCGCCTATTAGAAATGAAAGAAATACAATTTAATTTGAATTGTATTACTAATTTACATCTACATATAGCTTATTAACTGCTGCAGGCTTCTCGGTTGGGAAGAAGAGATAGGAAATGTTTTGATTTATGCAATAATTAGAGTAAGACCAGGGTACTTTCCATATTTAAGCCACATTTCTTCCCTGAAGAGTGACTTGTCAGACCAAAGTCTTGCAGATTCCCTATTTCTCTCCTGAACACTAAGACAGGGAACATTTTGGGTTCCAAGTGCAAGTTTTTCTCTAAATTTGAACCCTGTACGTTTCATCAAAATCCAGCTGGGTTTGTTACTTTTCACATTACTGAAAATCCAAGGCAGATAAAAATTACATTATTTTGAAAAAAAAAAAAAAAAAAAGTGTCTCTTGTTACAGATACCAGGCACATTCAAAATCTGGGTCTTCAATGCCTTAAAGGAATTACTGCTGTGAGTCAGGACAACACAGAGCATACTTCCCTCACCAAAATGTTTATTTTTATAGCCACTTTAAATCCTTTTGCTCTTTTATCAAGAAGCGGCAGTTCGCTTCATAATTGAGATTTTTTTACTCCAGTTTTTCAGGGGAAATAATATACAAATAGATTGGAAAATTCATGCTATGGAAACGGGAAATTTGAAACGTGTGAAAACAGTAATGGAATTAAAGTTTGTTTTTTCCTGGATCAGAGAGATTTATTCAATAACTGACCATTCATCTTCATATTTATGAAGATAAGAAGACTCTACAGATTATCAAAGATTCAACTCCTATGTAGGCTTTTACCTTTGTTTTGAAAAAACAAAGCAGCAATATAGGGCAGGCCTTTTCTTCCTCCTCATTAACACCTTACATCAAGACACCTGAGATTCACACAGCACTGCTACATTTCTAACCCCTCAGTAAAACCTGTACATGAAAACAAATGTTTAGTGTTCTTGAGCAGTAATTAGAAAATCAAACAAACAAATAAAAAAACACAACTTACAATATAGGAGATGTTTTCCTTATTTCAGGAGATTATCTAACACAAAGAAGGAAGAGGGGAGTCCCTTGTCTCGTTCAGTCAGGCATCACCATCACCACCTAATACCTGTTGGTTCAGAACCATCTCTCAGATGGGTCTCACATCTTACACCTCACTGATGTTTATTCCCGTTTATTAAAATAACCACACCATACAGAAACTCGACTGCTCTCTGCCAGTGAGGGTGAGTGTCCAAAGCAGGCCACAACTGCAGTCTTCTGCCTGTCAGACCTTCAGATTTGTGCTGCCCAACTATTACTCTGACACACAATCCATCATTCTTTGTGTGGGAACCCGACAGTATTTTCTGTTCTGTCTAGGGTAATGCTTTGTCCAGAAAACATCTCACATGTATAAAACAAAAAGTGCATAACAGAATACTGGAGACTTCCAGAAGTTTTCATGCTTACTTTCGCCAGAAATGGTACTGCAAATAGTGTAATAAATTTGTCCTAGGACCTTTTGTGCATTGATGTTTCTCTTTTCTTTGGAAGGATTCACAACTTGATTGACTTTAGCAGCAGGAATATGAAGTCACATAGTCCTGAAAAGAAAACCCTTTCCAACAGATGGCATTAGGAATATTCATTAATCAAGCAGTATCGATCGGGACTATGGATTTGACCTACTTAAACTTGCAAAAGAATCATTTTGATACTTTTGTAATCATCTCCCAGGAGGCCAAAAGACTTAGTCTCTCTGAAACATGTTTAAAAATAGATAACGTTGTCTTTAAAAATTTAAACTTGTAGCCATCAATTGATGCTGCACTACCCGATATCACACTTGGTATGCCACACGACAGACAGATAGATCTCCGTTATGTAACCACACCTGGCAGCATAAATTCTGTACTCTCTCCCATTCAATCTCCTAATATGTAACTTCCCCACCTAGACAGCAAATACACGTATAATGGCACTTTTGGAGAATGAATCTAAAGTCCCAGACAAATTGACACAAATAATATCACATTCCAATTTTTGTCCCACCTTTTATTTACCGCATTTTCTTGAACAGCAGTGTTTCTTTCATCTGGTAAATATCCCTAGTATTAGTATGTATACTTGATGGGCATTTCACTTTCCTCTGTTATTCATATGCTTCAATTTATTTCTGTTTACTTTTATCTCTTTCTCCCCATCTTTTCCCTGTGGTTTCATGCATCTGCAATCAGCAGTTCCCCCAATAAGGCATGATATCCAACACATTTTCATAGCACAAAGAGCGACCACCTCTATTCCCTGAAAATTACATCTTTATTTTTTCATAAAAGTTATTTTCTTTTGTATTTAGTTCACACACAGCCAGTATCAATCATTTCCCCAGTACACAATCTAAGATGACAGTAGACTTGTTCATCTCAATATGATTCCTGACACTTGAGGAATGAAGATATGTTGCTGGCAACTACTGCTACCTCCACACACAAGGTTTAACTATTGCCCTTCTCATCCTTAAGCTGTGAGTAAAGCTGAATCAGTCTGTAATGAGAGGTCGTCTTTCTGGAGACAACGGCAATCAAGGATGACCTCAAGACCAACTAGGCCAGGCAACCAAAATCGAGGTCATGTCCTGCACGCTCCGCTGGTGGTAGGAGAAATGTGGTGTAGAATTCTGGTGCCCACCTTTATTAGTTTTTTTTCACATCCTCTCCAGTGCACAACCTCTAGGGAGATGGGGCACTGTGAAGAGTAACAGGACATGCACAGCTGGGAAAAAGGTGCTGCGTGGGGCTGAGGCCAGAGGGCAAAAAGGAGAGAACTGAATTTTAAAGGAGGTATTATGCTCAGACCTAAATCTGTCATGGTCATTGCTGTCTTGTCTTTGGAAGCACAGGGTCCAGAGAAACTGCAGCACAGAAGGTGTCTGACGAGACCTTTCTTTGTGGAAGAATTTCCTAGCAGTGCTAACGTGTGGTTCAGCCCTAGATTTGAGAGTTATGCAGAATCAAGAGATGATTTAATGAATCACAGAATCACCCTTTTGGAAGATAAGTTCTTCCTAAAATCCAACCTAAATCTCCCCTGGCACAACTTTAGCCCACTCCTCCCCTCTTCCCCCAAAAAAAGAAGCAATCCCACAACCCCTGACAATCAACAAGAGCTGTTTATTGCCAGGACATCTTGCAGGCCAGCCTGCGGGATGTAAGTGGTGTTTGGTGGCTCCAAGCTAATGCTTGCGATGGAGCCTGAGCAAGGAGCAGGGGGCTCACCGGGCACTCCTGCGATGCTGTTGGTGCTCTCGGATGGCAGAGCACAAAGACGTGCCGCAGCAGTCCCAGGCCTGTCCCGCCAGAGGTGGATCCACTTCCATCCGTTCCTCCACAGCTGGTGGATCCAGCTCCATGGGCTCCACGTGCTGGGCAGAAGGCTAAGCCAGTCCTTGCCCGGGACTGCCCAAATGGGATGCCTTCCACCTGGGATGTTCTCAGGGCAGGGTGCCCAACCAGGGGGTCGTCCAGTGCCACGCCTCGGTCCCATGGCACCGGCAGTCAGAGGGCCTGGATGCTCAGCGAGTGGTGGGCCAGCTGCAGGGGGCCTGTTTTATAGGGCCCGCAGCACAGGCGGGGCACTGGTGGCCACTGGGACCTCAGCAAGCCTCTGTGATGGAGTGGCCCACGCGTGGCCAAAGGCGGCTGTGCTGGGAGCGGCCTGGAAGATGCCCTCCCGGGGACAAGGAGGAGGGTTGGGGGGCTGAGGGCCCCTTTTCTGGGGCTGGCTCCCCAAGGCCATTTGGCTTGCCAGAGACAAAGGCTGCCCCTCGGCCACAGGGACTGCCCTGCACTTCGCATCCTGTGCTCTGGCTTTATTTTTGACATTGTTTCTTAGGCAGTTTCATTCTATTCTTTACGGAGAAGAACAGAAGCAAGGTGCATCTTCAGCCCCAGTGCCCATGTGCGCTTTGTGAGGAAGAATTTCTTCCTCACGTTACATCTCACCCAAATCTCCCCTCCGTTTGGTCAAAGCCGTTATTCCTGGTTCCATGGCTACACTCCCTGAGAGAGTCCCTCTCCAGCCTTCTTCTAGGCCACTGCTATGGGTAAGGTTAGGTGGCCAAAATGCAGGACCTAGCAAACTGCAGCCTCCTCTACCTGGTTCCACATGATGTACAATCTGACTTATGTGGGATATACCAGCCAGAACTTTTAAACTGTTTGCTGAGGCCTGCTTTAGGTTGACTGTTTCCACATAAAATCTGCCATTATTTAACCAGATGCAAAGCTTTAAACCAATTGCCATTACCAATGGGAAATACTGATTTGAAACGTTTATTTTCCCCCGAGTTCTGGCCAGCTTACATAGCAAAATTTCAATGGCATGTCAAAAAACCTTGTTAAAAACCCAAGAGCAAAGCTTGAGATCCATCTTTTTTGTATCTCCAATGAACAGAATGCTACTTTATACTGTTTGGTTGAACAAATAAACAAAAAAAACAACACAACTGCAGGTGCTGTTATAAGAAGGAGATGCAAGCCAAATCACTGTGGGAAATCCTAATTCACATCACCAGAACGGAGAGCCTTAACTTGGGGCCTGACCAGAAGAGACAAAGGATTTTGAATTCTGTGTTTGAAGAACATCAGAAACCACAGAAGAAACATTGCAACACTAAACCAAGGTTAGCTAAACTGTCATTCAAGCAACTATTTGGACACTTAGCCATTTGCAGAATGCAAATCACGTATAAGTTGATTATAGTACATTATTACATGCTGAAGCTAGCCTATACGATGAATTCCAATTCTGAGTACAAGGAGCACTTGATGTCACCCTTAAATCGTGCCATTCTATCACTACTCATCTTGCATCAATAGATTTTCAGTCCCAGGATCACAGTTTAATGTCAGTTAATGGCCTCATCTCTTCACTACTGATGCATCTGAACAGACTACTAAGCAGCAGCTTGTTCCAGAGAGCCCTTACCCTTGTTGACTTGCATCAAGCAGCTGTGCTGCTAACCAAGCAAATGACCATTCCAGAAGAAAATGCACCTTGTTCCTCCTCTCATCGTCTAAGTTTTCTTTCCTCAGTTTCATTTCTGACAGAGCCTAACCTCCCGACCCGCCTGCAATTGTCAGTAACTGAATAGCCCAACAAAAAGAGCCCATTAAAGTTGTTTCTGACAGTTTTGATTCATTTCCTATGACAAATCTTCTGTACGTCTTTTTTTGTATATCATAGAATCATAGAATATTCTGAGTTGGAAGGGACCCATAAGGATCATCAAGTCCAACTCCTTGCACTGCACAGGTCTACCCAAAAGGTATCTTAGAAAAACAAACAAACAAACAAACAAACAAACGAGACTTTGAAGATGGAAAAAATAAATAAATAAACTAAGACCAGGCAGCACTTCAGCCAAGTAGCAGCTGAAAATGCAGTGTTTTTGATGATGAATGTTGTGCGCACGTTCCTCACCTTCAGCACAGCTTATAGCCACGACTAGGTACGACTTCGCACTGTGAAATTCCCTTTGCTTCAATGATATCTCATGTTATTATAACTGATGTGATCAGTAAGGTCTGTACTTGCTCTTACATTCTCTGTAATACAGTGACAAAAACAAAAAACTAAAATAATAATAATAATTAAAAAAAAAGAAAGGGCTACAGTCTTCCAGGTATTCCATAAATCCACCTTGTAAACATACAACCACAGATACAGGAATGCCTTTCACAGGAAAGGACCCTTGTTATAACAGATCCATAATTAAAGTACAGATATGCAAAACAGCCATGCTGGAACAATCACCACTGTCTTCATTGCACTGCCCGAACATGCACTTCATGGCTGGTACCATTTAGGATCTCATAAGCTTTCAGACTATTGCAAACAAAGCTGATATACTCAAGCAGCTCACTCATTTGACCATTACTATTGTCTCTCCGTGGTCCCAGTGCAACAAAAATTCAAAGGAACTTGAATGTTCTACCTCCTTCAGAAAGGCAGACAGTCACTGAGTTGTGTTTCTAACTACAAAAAGTATAACCAAGTTACCTTTTAGTTAATTCCAGCGTACTGTTAAGTGGAGAAAGCAGATGATTAAAACATGTCTGTATCTGAGTAATACAAGACCAAGTACAGACCTAAAGGTACGTGCAAACCTAACCTACCACAGCACTACTAACAAAACCCAGAGTTAACCAAGCTGAACATCTTCCACCCGTTTCCAATGAGTTTATTGAAAATTACCCCCAAAAAGATGCAGAGTACTCCATCCGCCTGAGGACTGGAAGGTAAAGCGTAAGGAGAAGTAAAGAAGACCTTTGCAAGGAAAGGAAAGTTCCTGTAACAAAGCCACAGATCCTTCCCAACGCGCAGCTTTACAACAGGGAGGAAAAAAAGAGGGGGTGGGAGCAGGAGGGTTAGAGTCAGCTTGAGACAGCTGAGGTGGAACTGGCACTATTTCCAGCTCACAGCATGGAGACAGTCTGCTTCCAAACCCTGAGAAGAGAGCACCAGGATGCAGAACACTGCACACCATGCACTGTTCTGATGCCTTCTTCCCTCCATGCACCAACACGAGCCCCCAGCCCAGCAAATCATCACCGCTGGTTATCTGCTTGCTGCTGCTAGAACCGAGCACATGCACAGAGTGGGAAGAGCTGCCCCCTAACATCATGTCCCACGTAGCAGTGCGCTGGACTGCTGGAGTTAAAGCCAACTGCAGCAGTCTGAAGAAGTGGTGATAGAGATGCAAGTCATACACAGCACTTTGGATGAATAGTGAATTATAGTAAAATAATAAGGAGAAAGAAAAAAAAAATCTAATGAGGAGCAGGATTCTGGAATCATTTTGACATGAACTCCAAGTTTTATTTCTTATTTCAGAAGATGATACTGAGCAGAAGAAGCGTTTCACAGTATCAATTCTGAAAACTGTCTGTATTCTGTAGAACCATTTTGTAGATGCTTTTATATCTTCTAACAGAATGAGGCATCCATCCTGACCTAAATCTGCAAGCACTAGGATCATACAAAAGCTATTAAAAAATAAAGCAAGCAAGAAAAATGTGACTGCATGAAGTAAAACAGAAAAAAAAAAAAAAAACAACAAGAAAAAATATCATTTTTACAGTGTTGTTAGTCTGTAACATTCTGCTTAAACCAATACCAAAGAAATCTGTCAGTTATTTCCTAGGTTGATAACTATTTCCCCCCCCCCCCCCATGTATGAACTCGGACTTTCAGACCATGACTGAACAGTAAGCACAGCAAAAGGCCTGAGAAAAATGCAATAAATATTGAGAAGCCAAAGTTTGGCATTAGTGCCTTTTTTGTAGGATATTCTAGAAGCATTAACGTAGGCTTTATACAGGTTAAAAGTTGAAAATTATTCCTGAAAATGTAATACATAGATATTACAATGTCTGCTTTTCTCTGTGCTGCTTTCTTTGCTGTTACAGTTATTCTTCTCATACAGCAAAATGTAGTTTCTCCACTGCTGGGCTACAGGTGTTTTCACAGAACTTTTGCAGCAAACTAAAGCCTATTAACTTCAAGTACTGCCACTTTATAGCACTTACATCAACTCTACATCTCACAGATTCTGTAATAATAAAAACAAGCATTGATTTTCATTTTTATTGACTTACTTGCTTCCTTTAAAGGGGGGAAAATGTGCTCTATCCTGCCACTGGCCTCCTGCTTCTAAAGCTTATGACTTCAAAGCCACATACAGCTCAAATAAAATTCAAAGTAAGAGATATTAATTCAATACAAATCAGAGAGACTTAGAAGTAAATCTGAAAATTACTGAAGCTCTCAAGGTATAGAATCTCTCCTAACATTTCTCTAGAGCATATGATTTTGTGTACTGGAGTGAACAAATCCTGAAGTGGGGTGTTTAGAAGCCTGGAGTCCCTCAGTGGCACAAAACATCCCCTCCCCCCCAAAAAAAAGCACTTAAATAGTGAAAATGTACACTTTAACTTAATTACCTCAGCTTCTTATCTTATTTCAAGATCCGAAGTTCATCATTTTCATTACGAAAAATAGCTCATGGCAAAGGATAATACACAAATATGACTTCCAAAAAAAAAAACCCCACAAACAGTTCAATTACTTTATTGAAGCCTATTTTGAAAAAAACTGGGATCACACAGACACCCAGTGAAAAAAGGTAGTAGTATTATTTCAAAAAAAGTTGCTTTGCCTTGCAGATTAAATGTATTTTCTATGAAAATATAACGGAGAAACCTATTCCCAGTAACTTTTCAGCCCAATAAATTAATTACCACCAAATTTTTGTAAAATAAAAAAATTGCCCTTCCAAGATTAGACAGAACACATGTAAGTTACTGCAGGATTAGGACATAAATCAATTTACAATGTCACATAACTGCTTTAGTCACCACACTGTATTTGCTGACTTCATTAATTCATTGCTCCTTTCTAAGCAGGTGGAAGCAACTGTGTTCCCAGATGTGAAAATGTTCCTGAAGGTCATAAGGTGGTGAAAGAATTGCACTTCAGATACCTGAGTGATAGAGGGAAGGTAACTATGGAGCTTTTTCCTAATAAAATAAAGGAGAAATGGTGAAATTAATGAAGGAAAAGTGCTATACAGCTAGACAAAGAGCAGGAAATAGGAGTTAACATGGAATAAATTCTTCTTGATGCATCACTCCTTACAAACATGGTTGGAGAAGGGACCAGAGTACATTTAACATGAAGCAAGATGCTATGCACTGCTTCGACATTTTACTCAAATTGGGTCTGATCATTTTAATACGGGTTGAGCAGCAGCAGCAGAATGATTACAGAGGTAAAGTATCAACACGGAGTCTCAGAGGGTCCAACACTAATTGAGTTTTACTTAGGAAAGCACAGTAACACTTTGGAACAAGTACACACTAGAGCAACGGTGCTGGTTAGATCGGCTCTTTAAAGAGAAATTTTCAAGACTAAGACATGAACAGACAGACACAAGCAGAAGATACCCAAATGCACAAACTGCAAATGTGGCTACCTCTCTTAAAAGACTAACAAGGGGCTAAACACATCGACAGTCATCCCCACATTACCTTGCCCTTCCCCAAACCAGACACGCAACCCTTGGAGGCATGCCCACCAAAGGAAGGCAGACGTTCAATATTTACAGGTAATTCTTCATCGAAGGCCATCCGATTCATCGCCTCCACGTGCGGTCAGTGAAGGACAGCGTGACGTGGAGAGCTACTCCTTGAATCTCAGAGCTGCAAAACTTGGGACTGCTCCCGAATTTCAATTCTTTGCTGCTCCTGAATGCGATTCAGTTTGGCTGCACTGACAGCTACTGTCAGCATCTCTCAGGAGCTGAATGCAGGCCTGATTATCTGCTTTCTGTCAGGAGGAGGAGAGTTTTCATTCTTATCAGGAGTTTTCACCACAGTTCCCAGCCATCACTGTTTCCCGATACTTACTACAACAGCTGTTTTTTCAAATCCCAGAATTTGAAGTACATGTTATTATACAAAAATTTTAACTCTCCTTTACACAATCACTTTTCCATTTGTTAGCTAGCTAAAGGGGAAAATAACCTCAAAATGAATTGTTGAAAACCCTTACAAATTTCTGAAGTCTGCTCTGAGGTTTAAATGCTTAGTAGAGGAGTGGAAGTTTCTGCCAATTCTGCAACACATATAGCTCATTTTATTCAACTGAGAAACAAAATAGGTATTTGTATCTGACGTAAAGTAATATACGAATTACAAGATCAATTACAGATGCTACAGAAAAGCCATGATGTAAGAACCGAGATACCTCACAAAGATGTGAGCATCATCATCATCCCCCCACAGCTCCCCTGCTCCCTTCCTGAGCATCTTTATACAGGCACTCCCTGTCCCAGCTCACGTGTATTTCCCAACAGACTATCCATCTCTCTTGTGCAAAACGTCTTCCCCAAAGCTGATCTTAATCTCTATGATCTGCTCAGACGATTCATGTTACGAGAAACATCTCCTCCTCACGTAACCTTTGAAAAAGGTGCAGAGAAACGTTCATGAGTGTAAACAATGGATCACATTCACGATGTGGTTTTGCTATATCCTCTGAGCACCAGTAACACAATGTCCTTCGTCCTTAAGAAAATTAATACACTGAAATAAATGTAGAGGAAGAGTCCTTTTTGTTTTCTTTAAGTAAAATATTGTTCACATCATTTTGGACTATAAAGGTTTTATAATTCTGAGGAGCCATAAAATCCCCTTCGTTTGCTGGGGAAGAAAGTAAGTTTGTATGAGAAACTGAATGCAAAGTTAAAAACACATCAGAAAATCTGCAAAAAGTGGGGGCATATAACGGCCATAAATAACATATTAAGGAGGTAAGAGGCAAAACCATATCAGACAAATTGGCACACTTAAAAAAAAAAAGATTACTTACCTCACCTATTTCTTCTTTACTGAATAAGCAATGAAAATGTAAATACAAGAAAGATTTTTAAAGTATCACTGTGAACTAGTCAGCTCACAGGCACTAATTTCACCTTTCCTTACCAAATTTTTTCTCTCTTTTGGATTTGAGTACATGATAGAGAGCTGGTAGTTGGATCAGCATAGGTGGATCAGAAACTGCCTGGAAAACTAGAAAGCTCAAACATCCCCCCGAGTGTCATAACTATGGAAGAGAAGGCAAATTTGAATTAGGAGTATGCTTTATAGAACTTGACAAAGGACCGTTTGCATAATGGACAATAATTCATACATTCCATAACTTGATAGGCCAAATCTGTTAACTAACAGGTACTTTCCCATTTTATCTTCAGCTTAGAAAAAGGGTATAGCCATTAAAAAGACTAATATTAAAGAAAGTCAGAAATTCATATAGAAAAGAAAGAGGAACACGCTTCTGTGACTTATGAACTGCACGACAGGATTTTATATTGCTCATTAAGGATTCTTCCTGAACTGTACTGAAATACGGAATGTTGCTTACTGAAGCATCACAAAAAGGACCATATTTTGAGATACTCACAGAGCTGCTTGTCTTTGACAACATGCATAATACCTGTGGTTCATATAACAGAAGTTTTAACAGGTGTTTAGTAACGAGGTAAAATTTACTTTATTCAAACTAAAAGTTCCAAATCTGCTGCTCTCTCTCTTTAGTTAAACTTACAAAATATAAGTGTAGCAGAAAGAAAAACTGGTCACGGTCTCTTCCAAGAGAAGGAAGGGATGTTCAGTGAAACTACAGTTTCAGTTGAGACAAAAGCTATTTTTCCATGTCATGCAGAGTAGGTGTTGCTACCTCAGAATGGTAAGAAACCGTGCACATTTAGAAAGCCATCAAAGTTTTGCAGTAAAAATCCAGAGGACCAAATGTGCTTCTTGCTTCTTTCCAGAGTCACCAGCCAGAATACAGCACGATGAGCAAACACTGAGGGAATGGCAGTCCGCGAGGTGAAGAAGTGCGTTAAATAAGCACGAAAGCACCGAGTGTAGCATGACACTGAGCTGTTTATAAATAACAGGCGTTTACACCTTGATAATTCTGCACTTCGGTGTTGCAGGGAAAATTGATTATGTGTCAATAGAATGAAAGATTACAGCAGCTGTTAGCAAATTTACAGCAATATGAGACTACTGAAATCTCAAAATGTTTTTAATCAAAATAGTGAGACTTTAAAAGGTCCCATTGAGCCAAGGCTGTGGCCTGAGGAATCTTTTCCATCTGAATTAAGTGCATACCCTCCGCAGCATTTAAAGCTAAAATGGCTAACAGAGAAAGGCTAAAGTGCATCAAAAGCTCTGACTCTATATTGAGAAAGGAGTCTGAAGAGAACAAGGACAGCCCCACTATCCATCTCTATCATAACAGAGATTCAAGAGCTGCTTATCTGTTTGAGGTCCTAGGGTGGTGGGGAGACCCATGAGAAATACATAGGAGAAGGACGGAGAGATGAAAGCACAGGATGTTGATTTAGGAAGTGAGATGTAAGGGACCAAAAGAGCTGGGTCCTAATTATGTGAAGCTAAGAGAAATGCTACAGCATCAGAGAAAGCCTGAGCAGTTGCCATTGGTGGTTACAGAGCAACATCAAGATTTGGGAAACTTACATTTCGAATTTTTTCCAGGAGTTCTGGTAAAGGAATAGAGCTTTGCAACTGACTGCTGCATTTCTGGAGACCGTCTTCCAAACAAGCAAGGAATCCTCCAGAAAGTATGGAAGAGTAAGCAGTGACTGGCACATCGTGTTGAGTCATTTCTGTATATTTTAATGCCATCCCTTCAAACAGTCCCTGGGTTCCACTGCTACATTACACAGCTAATGCTGTCTGGAAATTATGGAAATTCAGCCTATGGCCCATGTCTCACATGTACTGCTGCTAATTAAGTTCCCTATGACTTATTGTTGGATTTAAAAAATAGAAGGGGGAAAAGCTGCTTTTATTTTTCTCCCGGTTTTGGGGAAGGGTGATTCTGAAATAAGCCCTTATGTGGTTAGGTGCTAGAAAATCTAATTTCAGAACTGTAAACTGTTTTTACTAGAGCTGTTCAACATTAAAGACTTCACATTTTCAAGACCATTCTGTAAGAGCATACTGCACATAATCACAGATATTAAATGTAACTGTCTCATGGTACCTCCCTGCATTCACTGCACTGCACTTTGTGCCTCAACATGGGATTATCAGAAGTCAAACAGGATTTTAACCTAAAAAAAAAAAATCCTTAGATTAATATAGTGATTGGTTTAAAAAAAAAAAGTCTAACAGTGGAATGGAAACAACAGATAAATTAACTTAGATTGACCTCAGTGGAATTTTCCTAGGGAAAAGTAACGTTCACCATTGGGATATCGTTCTTGCAGTATCATCGTATTATGTGCATCATGGGGCAAAACACAAGTGTTACTCCAATAAGCTGAAACCTGCCATGAATAGCAGTGCTGCAAACAGACATGCAGGTGTCCTGACACTGAATGCACCGTTCACACACTGAACAGCATCCCACCTGCAGCTGTTACTGCCATCGGAGCTTTGACAAGCACAGATTATCACAGAATGAATTCACATTGCCTCAAAGAAATGGAACAACTACACAGACAGAATGTCTTCATATGATGTTTTTCATATGCATAAGGTTTCACCAGCCATATGCTGCCCCCAACTAGGTATCAACATTATCCAGAATGAAGGAGGGAAAAAAAAAAAAAAAAAATCATTTTCTTAAAATCAAATCAGATCAGTTCGGGTCAGAACACCCTCCCAAATACCAACAAGGTTTGGAAGTCAACTCCCTCTGCTTTTTGCTCTCAGCTATCACAGACGGCATGCTTCTAGTTCAGACATTCCCTTTAAAGTAGAAAATTAGGATGTTCGCATTTAATGAACATATTTGCAATTCTGGCCCCAAACACTAGCAAACAGGAGGCCCTCCTCCACAGTAATTCACATAAATCTATCTGTTCTTGGTAGCAGGTAACTCTTCATGACTCTAGTGCTTCCTCCTTTCCACCCAAGTTTGGCTCATGAACAAAGGAATAACAAGCACTTACAAACAAAATTGGATTTAGTTTAGCCTGGGAAAGACTCTCTTTGCCAACTGAAGCCATCCAGCAATATTGATTGAAATTCACAAGTTGTTTTGGGAAAATGAAAAACCCCATCTGAAGCCAGCTTGCCGTGTGCCTGAACAAAACTGACCAAGTTCCAGCAAAGAAACCTTTGAAAAACTCCTCCCTTTTGGCACTGCAGCAGAGACAAGGAGTTGGTGCTGCTGCTTTCTAGTTCTTAATATAAAAGACTGGAGTAAGCATGAGAAAAGGTAGAGAAGACCAATACGGGTGACTACAGATAGGGAACAATTGCTAGAACAACTCTGCAAACTGCAACTCAGCAGCACGAAGGAAGACGAAGAAGAATGTCATAAAGGTCAGTAAAATTATGGTAGTGGATGGAAAGTGAACAGGAAGTCATTATTCACAGTTTCTCAAAATGAAAGAGCTATGAGACACCCAATATAATTACTGGGAGCAAAATGAACCAAACAAAGCTAAAATAAACTGCCTTTTCATACCACACAATGAAAATCAGGAGTCTCTGTCGCAGGACATCAGGGAGGCCAGAAACACAAATGGGTTCAAAAGGAATCAGACACTGGAGAGATCCATCCACAGCTGTTACTTATGACAGCTGAGGTAACAGGGCTGTTAACAGGCAGAGACACAGCCCCCCGCTCCTCACCTGGCCTCTCCCAGACTCTTTCCCCAAACTGCCAAGGGCTGCTCGAAGGGACACACTGGAGGAAATCATCTGCGGGGTGTCCAGACACATGGCATCCTTCCATAAATTAAAATAATGGAAGGATAAAAGCTGCAGTAGAACAGCGGTGCTGCTGCTTCAAGCGATATTTTGTACTTTTTAAAGGTCAAGATATTTGAAATGAATATATTTCTCATTTTCTGAAATATGCACATAAGTTCCCAATTATGTTACTCATACTATTTTTATCATGCATTTACTTAACAAAAGGATTTAGGTGAGAGATTTATTCAAGCTAATGTATTATTTCCATATAAGTTGAAGTTAATGGATATCAAAACACTCACAGTATTAGATTTTGCAAAACCACCTGCCAATTTCTTACATTTTCTTGTAGCATGCATCCTCCTAGAGTGCTCGTGGAACAAACATAATCACTGCCACCTCCTGTTAAATAAACAGCCCTCAGAACTGACTGGACCCCAGTGATAAAAAAGTGACCAAAACCCAGAGACTGAAGCAAGAAGAATGCACAATGCAGTAGAAGTAAGTAGATGCTATGCAGCAGGGAAATAGGGAGAAGTTACACAGGAGTTTCAGGTAATTTATTTTCATTTTGCAGTCTTGTGCAAAATAAATAAAAGCTACACTCTTCAACAAATGGGGAACTGACATGCATATACTTTCACACAACTGAACAGCCAGGATACCATGCAAATTCTTCCAATGCAGTCTTGCTCTTGCCAAAATTCAACAGAACTTCCACGGAGACAACCACCAGCAGCCCTTCAGGTCCAGCTAGGTCCAGCAACTGAAATAATCCAACTGAAGTCAACCAAAAAGATGAGAGAGGTGTGCATTTCAGCTAAGAAAGCACTCCTTGCTTTTAAATACACAACACTGAACATAAGCAGACAACCGTATGCAGGTTCATTCCTATTCAGGGTAGCACTTAAAATACTAAAATACTTTCCTACATTGAAATTCACAAACCCTACGTTGTGCACTTGGGCAAACATTTTATTAAATCAGGGCCCAAATTATAGTTGTAGATCTAAATTCTGAAAACAATTGTTATTCTATTGTTCAAGCACAAAATACTCTTCTTGGGAGGTACTGGGAACTGTAGCTGTTGTAAGCACTGCGCCAAGTCTGCTCCTAGTGCATGTGGATGATGAAGCCAGTAGATATTTTTTTTTTAGAATGCAGTCTATTAAAAATACATTAATATTAAGTAATCAGAGACATAAATTTAAAAAGGAATACTTTAACACAGATCATTATTTCAATTTCACAGT
Organism: Nettapus auritus; assembly: GCA_011076525.1. NCBI lineage: Eukaryota > Metazoa > Chordata > Aves > Anseriformes > Anatidae > Nettapus > Nettapus auritus. Next base: position 2,358,264 of record CM021770.1, read on the forward strand.
AATTCATTTGAGAAATGTTCCTAATTAATTTAACATTCATTTTTAATTGCCGAAAGATTAAATGGATTCATCTCTCTTTTGCTGCATAAGTTTAAACGAATAGCTTTAAATGCCCTTTATATTTATGGTAAGCTATTTTGTCAGTTTATTTTAGCAGAGCAAAGACGTCCTTTTATTTCTGCAGGAAAGACACTAAACAAAACCTGTGGAAGAGAGGAGCACAGACCCGAGAAAGTTTGTCAGGAAACTGCAACCGGAAAAAGGTGTCAAAAAGAGGTACTTGCTATGTGAGGTAACTTTTTCTTTTTAATTAAAAAAAAAAAAAAAAAAAAAAATCAATGTTCTGGAAAACATATATATTATGATCTGAATGAGCCATACATATTCATTTGAATTATCTATACAGGGACCCATACCTTTATCCAAGCTACTCTGGCTACTCTTCCACTGCATACTTGATGCTGTCACATAATGCTCACGGCACTGACTGTGAGGCAAAGCTCTCACCAAGGCAGTGTTGTATCTTTCGTCATTGTTATTTGTTTGTAATTCAAGGATTTAGGTCAGGATAAACTGACATTTTAATCTACTCTAGGTGTCTGTCAACCATCACATTAGCAAGCTCTGGTCAAACGCTTTCTGTGTTGAGTCCAAAGGATCCTTGATCCTTTTCAACATAGCCCTGGAAAACCAGCTCGGTTTGCAATTTGTTTAAAATAACTTCTTCCTTGGTTAAATTTTAAAATCAACACAGATTCACAGAAAGGCTGAGGTTGGAAGGTACCTCTGGAGGTCATCCCATCCAGTCCCTGGGCCTCCTCCTCTCCAGGCTGAGCAGTCCCAGCTCCCTCAGCCTCTCCTCACAGCAGAGGTGCTCCAGGCCCTTCGCTATGGTACCCCTACCTCGGGCAGAAGAAATTCAAAGTGTGCCACTGTGACAGAGTGGAAATTCAGAGTGAAAATTTGAGTTCTTTGAAGACTTTCAGCACTACCAAATGCTTTACCCCACTTTCCCAAAAATCAGTGTTCCTCAAGTCACAATGAGTTGTTCTACCGAGTTATTTTGCAGAAGGCTGCCTCAGCAAATCAAAGACATCGCTTTATTTTAAAATAAACAAGTAAATAGTGTTTTAAGGCATTTTAAAATTATACAAAACATCGTATTTTACTTCTAGGATCTATTACAGGGCTTGCCTCAACTCAGCGAACAAGCATAGGCCTTAAGTCATAAATTGCAATGTGTAAAAATTAGAAAAACATATAATTTTATTTGGCATTAAATTAACTACACAGAAAGAATGATAAAATATTATTCTCCATTATTATTTTTTTTCCTAATAGAAAGTACTGCATTTAAATGAGCACTATAATTCTTAGACTTTAATTCAAACAAACTTAATTGTGCATGGTTCACTTTCAACATGATAAAATTGTGAAGCATATATCAACGGATTTAATATTTACTACTACTTAAATGTGCTTTAAACTGAAGCCAAAAAAATGTTATTTGATGGGTTGCTCTGCTTCATAAATAACAATAACCTAGTTGAAGATCATGGGAAACCTTGCCAATGGTAAATTTCACTTTTATGCATTTGTTTTAAATTATCTTAGGTCCTTGCTGATAAAAGAAACAATGGGGCTACAGATAATTTAAACTGGTCATAGGAAATAAATGTCAGTTCTATACCTACTTGTAGTTAGATTAAATGTCAGTAATTTACATGGAAACAATACAAAATGCATCCACTGCCAATCAACACATTACCATGAAACGCTAGCATACCAAAACTGAAGAATGAAATAAACATGAAAGGAAGCAATTTATCAGATGGCTACCTCTATCTTTGTACTGCCTTCAGTACGCAAAAGGTAAAGACTGTCGAGGGCAGCAGAAGTTATAGGGCAGTATTTACACCTCAACAAGAGCTAACACGGAGTTGGGTGATAATTGTACCCGCATACATTTAATTGTTTAACTTTGAAAGCGAGATATTGACACTTTGTGCTAGCTCTGTTTAATGTAAGTGTGAGATCCATGCAGTTCTATGACAGTACATTTTAATCTTCCTTTTAATCTTCTGAGTCTGATTAAAATGCAGCTCAAAACAAGCACAGAACTATGAGGGGGAAAGGAGGTCATAGTCCTTTACATGATGTTATTTTCTTTTTCTTATCAATTTACTTAACAAAAGATCCCGACTATAACCTCCTAAAAGAACACTGCCTATTGTAAGCTGCTCTAATTTGTTTTTCCAAGACAGAAAAGGACTAACAATTAGACTCTGAGTTTTTGGGAAGGGGGGGGGCACAGCTTTATACGACTAAACAATAGAACTGCCTTGTGAAGCCTTTCAGCCCCTGCAAAAAACCTAATAGGGAAATTCTGAACCTCTCCTCAGGGAAGCTAATTACTGGAATTGCCTATTACCTCCTTGCCCCTGGGCAGAGCAGACTGGCCCCAGGCTCTCCAATGCACAGACCAACCTCTTGCAGTCCTAGAATGCTCTTGACAGAGGGGCATTTTTTATGCCACTAGAATTAAATGGTGTTCTGGCACCATTTAGAAGGACGGTTATGTAGATGGATTTCCAGGGATGATTCTATAACTCCTTCTGTGGATGAACCACAGCCTCTACCCATAACTCATAACGCAGCATGTAAAATATTTATATCCAACAGATTAGCTGAGCTAGCTATCAAAGGTGAATTAAATCTCTATTCCTCCACAACACCATGGACTGAGACACAAGCATTGCTGGTGGTGACAACCACCGTACTCCAGCTTATGCTGACATTTCTCTGCAATCTCTTCTACCACGGTAACTTACTTCGTTAGTTTGTAATTCCAGTTTCTATTTTTTATTTTTTATTTTTTGCCTTTTCCTTTCACTGTAGTTCAGAAATAGTGGTTCTTTCTGGGACAAATCTGTAATTTTTTATTACTGCTCTTGCACCCAAATCAAAGCCTGATCTGCTCAGATACTAACATTTGCTAGATTTCCATCAAAATGGAACTGAGGTTTCAGAAACATAAACAGGTGCTCCGTAAAGCCTACAGGAAACCGTCAACCCTCCAACCTTCACTTGATACCCAACAAGAGAATGTCTCTCCAACTTTTCTATTTGCCAATATTCTTGGTGCAGCGTGAATGCAAGACTTCCTAGCCTTAGCAACATCCTTCAGGGAGTCTTCCCTGATAGCTGGCAAGAAGTGCTTTGTGTGTTTCTTTTTGTACCCACTTTGGCTTTACGTATAAGCAAAAGCTGCCTTTCCTTTCCCTCTCCCCCATATGAGAGAATGAATCCATTTTGCTGGTGCTCCTGCATCATTTATGAAAAAACACAACTTAACACGCTCAACTGTTAGTCTTAGCCTTCACTTTAGAAGACTTCCTTGAAGGAACTCGGATTTTCTGTTCTGCTGAAAATTTCCCTATCTTGCCTGAAGATAAACTCACCAGACCCAAGTTCCATACGCTTCTCTTCCACCCACACTGCCCCCTTCCCCATGCTGATACTGCCATTGCTGCAGAAGCCTTATAGATGGCAGCAGTGTCCAACTTAAAATAATAATAAAAAATAACATCCCAATGCCTCCAACTGATGATTGCTTCCTTCCATCCTTTTACCAACGCTAGTCTCCCTTTGCCTATGCTTTTGAAAGGGCTAATTAAATATAGATTTGTTGAAAGCTGTTTTACACAGCCCTTTGCACTTTGCGTACCTTTTTTAAGTTCCTGGGATGTATATTGCATTTGTTTGCTGGAGAGCTTTCTGCGTCATCTTCTGCAAAATTGTCTCTTCACATGCTCGAGGAGGAAAGAAAATTTTAGATTCTTTTAAAAATCGACTTTTCAAGATCTTCTGTTTGAGTTGGATGTTTACTTGCTTGGCAAGTTCCAAATACTTTGGTGAGAAATAATTCTTTTTCTTCTAATAACCAAAATATTTTGTCTGAGGTCTTAGTCCTTTACGGTCTCCTTCCAGGACTTCAGTCAGCCCTCTCAGAGTAGTGCCTGCAGCAAGCCTTACTCTGATAGAAAGCATCTCTGATTTTGGATTTACAAACCTAATCCTGTCTAATAAGCTTTATTACTTAGTATTACAGAGAATCTAGCAAGGATTCATAAACCCTGGTGGAAGAGAAAACACATGGTCCGAGTCCCGCTGCATTCACAAGATGGTAACGCCAGCACGGACCCTGCAATGATTTTGGTTCTCAGATCACACTGAAGACAGGGATTTAGCACCAGTTTGACTCTAAGGCTCTGTGTTGCAGCTTCTCAGTGAAATTAGAGAAGTTTTTTCCCTTACTCAAATGCATATTCAGCAGTTAAGCTACCCAGTTAAAAATGAAACAGCGAGACTTTGAGCAATAGTTCAGCAAATCTAGTCACAATTCAAACGGTCCATAAGACATTTGACTAGTGAGCCAGCAAGATCACTTGCTCAAAGCTACAAGTATGATTAAGCTGCATACTGTTACTTCACTGCCTGCGATGCTGGGGGCAGGGCTACTCTTCCTGAAGGGTTAGCAAAACCTGCGTAACACTGCTGCTTACGGATGTGAGGCTTCCACCTGACACCGAGAGCGGAGCTTGTTCGAGTGCAGCAACACACTGGGGCACTTCACTCCACTTCAAATGGGACAACTTCACTCCAAACAGAATACACCTGCACACTTATTTATGCAAGAAGAAAGCGTAAGCCACTCCAGCGGCAATAAGTCCCTTGGCTTTGCAATAATTTTTTCCCACTGTAGCATCCATATGCCCATGTGGAAGACAATGGGAAAAATGGGCCTTCATTTGAGTTGACTGTAAAGGCTCACATTATTTTCAAGGCAGAGGAACAACTGCTTTTAGCGTCTGATTCCCGTGCAGTATCTTAGCTTACTGTTATAAAATCAGCAAGTAGAAGCATCCATTTCTCTCCACTAACAATAATGGGAAATGAAAGTGACTAATTCAGATGCCAATGAAGATGTCCCAAGTGCAGTAGGATGAATCCCATACAAGGTGAGTTGTGGGAATTATTTTTGTGGTCTGGATCCAGACCAAACACTATTCTTGAGGCATTTCTCCACCAATACAGAGATCAGTTTAAGCATCTACACACGTTTTAATAACGTTTATCCCAGGTCTAATTTTCTCTCCCTCCACATTTAACTCTCCTTGACATTAATAAGAGCTGCTTGTGTGTCTATGCACAGAATAGACTCCAGGCATTTTTACAGCTTGATTTTTTTTTTTTTAATGTAATTAGAAAAGCACATTGAAATGCTTAATCTGTGTGTTTTGGAAGAAATTCTTAATGTTGACTAATTAATGCATAAAATTTACATTTAGAAAAACAGAACCCAGGCACTGCAGTAATCAAAATATTTGCAGATATCACAATAGAAAGAAAAAACAGGATTATAAATGGTTTCCTGGCAAGTGTTCATGAATACCCTGGTCTGCCTTTTTTTTTTCTTTTCTTTTTTAGAGTAGAGTTTTGGATATACTTCTGTTTATTAACCAAAAAGGGAAAAAAAGAAAAAGAAAAATCTATCTGCAGCTGAGCAAACCACAGCTACGTATGTCCTTATTAAGAACTGTAGGCAAGCCTGGAGGCTTAAATTTAAGTTATTCACATTTGGCTTCATAAAAAACAGGTCTGTGAAAGGTGCACAGTATTATCCCAGTCAAATAATTTGTCGTCTTTATCCACATCTCTATTTGTGTATTTACTTACAGCCTAGTTCCACTAACTGATGACTCTACAAACTTCAATTCTCCAACTCATTAAAGGCAACTCACTTAAGACGTTCTATGCTATTTAAAATTGTTTGCCTTAATGTTACAGAAATCATCTGGCATGTAAGATGAAGTCAAAGCTTTTAACAAAAGCCCCTTAAACTGAAATGAAAAATTAAAGAACTGGAGTAGAAGAATCAGAGAAGGGAAAGGAAATGGAAGGAAAAAGTCTGTAGAGCAGGGAGACAGAAGGGGAGAGAAAGCCTTTTGGCCTTTTGGCTTACTAGACTTGATGTACTGTTAAATCACCCCTCTCCAGCTGCATGTCTGTTTTGACTGAATACTAATTCTATTCTTTTGTTAGACACCTCATTTTCACCTCTCTGCAGCACAACCGCCAACTCCTGGCCAGTCCACTCTCAATGCCTGCCAGAGCAGACCTCCAAGCTATCCTCCCCTCCACGATCCATCATTTGAAATGCTCATAAAAACAGCAGAGCATTAAGGAGGGCATCACCACAGGTACCAACCAATCTCCATGAAATCCCACCTGAAAGGTGCTCCTATTGTCACAAAAGGCACCATTTCATCATCCCAAAGTGTTTCACAGATCACATATACGGCACCAACATTTTTCTCCAGACAGGATGGGTTAAAAGATTGGCTCGGGCTTCTCAAGAGGAAAAATTATCCTGCAAGAAAGGATGCTACAGTAACCCCATTTGTACTCTTTGACTGGAATGTCAAAACAACCCTAAAGGAGATCAGTACAGCTCTTCAAAGCCTATGCAGCCTGCCTACTGCAAAGCACATTAAGATGAATGGAGATGCCAAACAAATCTGTGTTGAAATAGACCTGGAGCGAGCCAAGTCTGAAGAAACCGCAGTCAAACTTGATGACTTGCATTCAGTACGTAGGGCATGCGGGAGCTCTTCACCGCTCTGCCTCAATTTTTTCCATGTGAAAAACCAAGAGCAACACTAAACACAGACATTCCCTTGTATTTGCTTTGTTGGAAAAAATCATGTTAAAAACACGGTTTTTTGAACAAAAAAAGCTGTGCAGAAATAGGCCAGGCAAGCCTTGACATTTTTAAATACTGCTGAAATTTCACTGGGTCGGAGAAAAGATTTCTTTTTAGGTTAAAAAATAAAAAAGAAAACAAAAGAAAACAAACCACCTACTCTCAACTGGAGCTTTCATTTATAAACACAGTTCCAAAAGCTGAGGAGTTGAAAACCTAAATAGTTTAAAAGTTTAAGGGGGAAGAGGGTAGACTCCAGCTGAGGATGAACTCTAACCCTCACCCCAGTACAGAAACCATCCCTGCTCTAAAAGCCCAGCAGAACAAGGGCACTGTAAGGAAGAGTCCTGAAGAGACCTCATACAGCTCACCAATCAGATTTTCTTCCAATACAGCGATTACAATTAATTCAACTCTTGTATTAATCACCCTACAACAAGCTCAGACTCAGAATATCAAGATGTATGTTGGTAGGCAGGGTGAGAGAGCACAGCTTCAGGAACTAAACCTTGCACTGAGCCCTCTTCTGACATGTTTTTTCTTTAATAACACCACCAGTACAACAAAATCACCACAAACAGCATCAAAGGGGGAAACCAAGCAGACAAGAATCCTTTGCTCTAACAACCCATCTGTCTAAAAATGACTGTTTCAGAAAGTTGACTGCCTCATGATGTTCCTCAGAGGCACAGAAAGAATGGAGAACAGGTAAGGACAAACCATATTCCCATAGGGGTAAGCCCAGATGTTGTTTACACTTGTTAGTTAGGTGTACGTTCATTCAATTTTAAAACTGCTTGCAATAGGAATTGAAAGTTATGGGCTTCCTTTTCAAGAAGGAAATGCTGCTCCCACGTTGATTATGACCCTGTTTCTTCAGTTCTTTATAGTAACACATTGCAAAAAAAAAAAAAAAAATAGGATTCCAAGTCCCTATCCCCAAGAAGGTATTTGTGTTTGCATCGATGGCGATCGAGAAAGTGCATGTTAGAGGAATTGAAAATGAGGCAGGAAACAGTGTAAATTAAGTCCAATAATATTCAGAGTTTTCCTTAAAGTTGGTGGAGGGAGACGTTTCCAAGCAGAAACCAGACACCTAGAGGTTCTGTTTGTTTTCAGTCAATACGCTTCCAATAATTGTAATCAACTGTCCAGAAAGACCAGAAAGCCTTTGCATGCAGTAGGATACTAACGAAATAAGAAGCGACTACCAGTCATAATGTATTGCTATCCAGGCGTTCGATTGTGACACTGGTGGGCTACAGAAGCTTGCAATGAGATCCACCATACACTTAACTCAGAAAGATCTTCAATATCCTATTGATGCTCCATTGGATTTGCCCTTACACGGTACTGGATGGGTGAAAAGTATTCCATCCACCCAAGCCTCCTCCTGTACAATTGCATGGATTTTCTTATAACATACACGTTGTGCTGCAGGCAAGGTCCTGAAGCACATCTCTTGCTGCAAAAAAAGAGTTCCATTCTAGGAATCTTATATTGTTAAAGTAAATACTTAAAGGCTACTGAATTTAAATACTTGCTAAGGAAAAGCAAATTATTTTCAGAATATGGTTTTGAAAGGAATTGCTGCATGCTGGAAATTTTCCTAACAAATCAGCAAGAAAATTTAAATGTTTCTACTGTAGATGTGAGTCTATGATCCTGAAAGCACCCTTATCTCCTTGGAAAGGATGCCACTGTAATCCTGAAAATAAGAATACCTTTTCATCAGTGCTCTCGCCTCCATATTGAAATAAAACCACAAGGAGGAAAAGAAACAACCAAAAAAAAAACCACCCTATGCACCTGTAACCTTTAATTCCTGTGCGTTGGTTTAACATCCTGACTGCTCCTAGTATTTTTGTCCCTGTTAGCATTTGCACGCTCAGCTATAAGTTAAACCCCACAATAATGAAAGTAGTTATTCTCCAACACTGCTGTCTAGTTTCATCACTCCATTCTGACTGCATCTTTGGGGTAGAAAAGACAGATTCTGTTCTCAAGTCCACTGGTCTCATCCCTAATGAAATTCAATTCAATCGTCATTAAAATTGCATGGCTGTAAAGGAGGTCAAGATGTGGTGAACTCCAATTGTTTCCTGAACGAAAACTAATTTTCCTGCTATTGTCCAAAATAAATTATACACGAATATAATCAAAGTTAATTGAAGATCACAGCATGGTTTGAGCTCATTAAAATTGTCCCAAATGCCCACAATTAAGCATACTTTTTGGTGCTTTAAGGAAAAATAAAACCCAAAACAATTCTTATTTCACCTTGCAAACAGCTGTATTAATATAAGGGAGAGTTCCTCAAAGCTAAATTAACACCACCTAGCAACTTCTGTAGATACAGAGGCAGCAGGTGACTGAATCACCCTCCTACAACACTGAATTGTAATACCTGTTGGCTTAATTAATATTCTGCACTTCAAATGAAATCTTGTCCATACAGACACCAACAGGAATATCATAACTAGGAGTTCCAGGATATCTGCGCAGGTCACAGAAGGACAGGCAACCATGAGGACACGTCACAGAGCTCCCCCATGGACAGACAAGCTTGGCACTTCTGGTTCTTCTAAAGCAATGCTTTAGCAACTCATAGAAAAACACCAAATTGGAGATTTCCAACTGCAAAAGAGCTATTTTTGTCCCATCCTCTGCAACTCATAGTAAGATGCAGTAGCTTTATCATATTCTGACATCCTGCAGGTTTTTCCAGGTAACAGCTTCTCAAAATAAAACCTGAGGTTTTACTGTATGGTGCCCAGAGTTGACCTGTGATTACATGACGTGATGGAACAATTGACTGAACCCCATTTCTGAGTTGTAGAAATACCATTTTCTGAAACAGCACACTGGAATATGAAGAAGAAATAAAAATAAGAAGAGAAAAAGCTGTTTCCTTTACAAAGAAACCTCAGAGAGATGTCTCTCTGAAGAGCTTTTTCTATAGGCATCTTTTTTGTAATAGGTACGTCATATATAAAACATTGTGTTTTTTTTTTCTTCTGCAAAGCCAATACTTCAAGCCTCTTATCACCTGCAGTTACCTACAGCAGGATAATTAATACTTAATCACAGCTGTGGCTTCCATAGACAATTACGCCTAGCGCGATTTTGCTGAGATAAAAGTAAATTATCTGTTCACTGCTCTTCCAAAACACTAGGAATTTGGGTAACTACACTGAACCCAAACGGGGATAGCTGCAAAACTGAGACCTCATTTACACTGATTTTGCTTCATGCAGAAAGAATTAAAACAAGGAAGCAAGCTTCTAAGTCTGTTTTCCCCAACACAGGAAACAAATACATAATTAAGAGAAAATCAGATATTCCGTGTAGCGCCAGTTGTCATTTTCAACTCTGTGACTCAGTACAGAAAATGCACTGATTAACTGCCCTTTACAAACACCTCCAAATTAATGACAGAATTAGCTGAGTGCTCTGACTTGCTTAAAAAACAGCACTCTGCTTAAGAACTACTCCAGAACACCCAAATATGAAGACACTTCTACGGTCATTCTAGGAAGCAAAGTGTTTCATAAACCAAGAAACTTCCCACACAACAAGCACCACGGGGCACAACGTGGTGCCAGCAGGGACCCCTTCACTACCTGGTGAGCCGAGGGAAAGCTTTGGTCAAGGTGTTTCTAATTATTAGTGCTCATTATGCTGAAATAGCACACCCATTTTCCTTTTTGGGAGGGCTCAGATTAAAAAAATACACCACTGACCAAGGGTGAGAGTCACCAAAGAAAATCACTGATGACTATAGTGAAGAAGACTGATGCTTATTTAATGACCGAGATCAACTCGGACCAGACTGTGAGTAGAAGAGAAGTGGAAAGGGAAATTAAACATTTAAATAGCTCACCAGGGGTGTTTGTTATATCAGATGGAAGAGATGTCTGGTATACTACCAAAATAAAAATATTTTGAAAAATGTGTAGGAAAACTCTTGGACATACTTGTTTGGTTTAATTCAGTCTTGTAGCAATAAATGTAAAAGAAGGTGTTGGTTACCGATCAAGTGCTGTCATTTCCCAACTCCAGTAAATAGACTTTACTCTCATCCACAGTACTGCTTTAATCCTTACCGGTTTCCATAAATCTTTAACATACCTAGCAGTATTTCTTTAAACTTCTAACGAATTTCAGATTACAGTCCTTATGTCTTATCACACAGACCACTACATAAATCCTCAGTGAATACTCTGCCATATACACTTCAAGAGTAATTTGATGATAGGCCTAACTTTCAAGTACATGACAGAGACCTGTAAAACATACTCGCAGCCTACAAACCAAAGGTTGTTGACTTCTTGCAGAAAAATAATGCCAGAAAATTCAAAGAGCTCTACTGGTGATGCTTAGGGCTGTTGGTGTTTTTCAAAAAAATCCATCTTTTCCTGGTTACAAAACAAGCCACACAAAAGAAGGAATCCTCACGTATCAAGAAATCAGAAGAATGTATCCATACCACAAGAAAATAGGTTAGCCCGATCACATATGGGGCTTCCCTAGCTTGTTTTTCACAAATATTAAACAGTATTTTTATTGATTTTATTATTAATATTTTTTATTAATCCTCCCTCCCATGCTTATCTGAAAGACAGGAAAATGAAATACTTGTTCTCAGTATTTCAAAGGTTTCCAGGAAAGTCAGCAAGTCCTTGTAACTAGCTTTATCACTGTAGGCTTCTATTTGTTTAATTTTTAAAAGGCAGAGTTTCTCACACAGCTAATAAATCTCAATTTTGACTCAATACAATACAAATTCACACACTTATTTCTTCAAAAGCATTCTGGTAATTCTATTACTAACACGCACATTAATTCCAATATTTATTCTTTATAACCGATGCGCTCATTTTTTGATGTTTTTCCCCCTTGTAACATTCAAAGCCTTTTTCTTCTAATATAAAAACTCTATTTTCTTTTTTTATTAGGAAGAGTAATTACATTTATGATAGCAACTATCAAGCTTAATGTTCTTCCTGAATCTCCTTTTCCCCCTTTAATTCTTGTCAAAAACTAATATTGTACTTGCCTTTCCTCAGTCTGTCAGGTCTTCATATTTTACAGTATTTTTTCAGAGATATCGATCAACACCACAAAAGCTATCTAATTCTCTTCATTTTATAGTGCTCATATAATTCCTATTTCTATTCTCACCAATGAATCTGCGGTTTTTCAAGTCTTCCAAGCATTTTCACATTTGTTTTCCCCAGTATTTTATAGTTCCCTCTATTTGTCTAACGTTCATTATTTTATTGTAAATAGAGGTTTAAATGATACATAACTCAGATTATTACGTAATCATGTCAACCATTTTGAAAGAATATTAACTGTATCTCTCTCCTGAGCTGCTACATTGATACCCTGTATTCATATTCCTGTTTCCCCTGAGCAGTATGGCAGTATAAAATGATAGTATAAAGACTTTATTCCTCTGTAAAGTTTCTGTCTCGAATTAATCAACAGAAAAGTTGATATGGGATGCAAAGTATATAGCCTTGATCCTGAAAAACACTATACATATACACACATATAGCTTGTATTTTACTCTATGGAGATACAGAGAATAAAGAAATAGGAAAAATGATGGTAATTGGTATTGAATTTGATATTACTTCCTCTTTTCTTCTCTCTCCAATCTCCTCATCTATCGGAGACACTGCGCCAGTGAAGACAAACGAAAATGTCAGATTTAACATTGAAATATCATTATGCCATTAAAGTTTTAGGCACTACATTTGCTGCAAAGTACTATGTGCATTTGCTTAAAGAATGCTGCACGCTTAGCAGGTAATGAGTTTTCATATAAAGCTCTTAATACCTTCCAAATTTTCAGCACTGCAGGAACACAGCCTATCCTTTCATAGGAAGACTCTCATTTTTTCTCCCTGTGTTAGCCTTTATATACTCTGCCTTCTGAGTAGCACGCAGAAACTACAGGCTCCCCCGCTTTTTTGTGGCTTGATTAATAGCTTAACGCATGCTTTCTTTTCATTTTGGTGGCCGCCTCACTGGCAGCCCTGACTCAAAAGTAAAGGCATTGCCCCTTGTCTGCTCTGCGCTGGATGTGTTTGTTACCATCCATCAGGGTAAGTCTGCATGAGGCAGTTGTTTTCCTCCCAACACAACCAGCCTTTTCAGCATTACCAAGAGGCAGAAATGAAATAATACCATGATGCCTCCTTCACCCCCACTTCCCATTGCAGCAGGGGACTTGTTCCTCACCCTTACAGCCCCCTCAAGGGCACGTGTAGAGAACGTGCCCGTGTTCCACTGGTGCCATTTCCAGCCTCTGCTCCTGCTCCTTTATATTACACCTCTCCCCGACAAGCATTCAGGAAGACCTTTTGCTCTGCAATCCCTCGATTCTTCCCCATCAGCCTTCTCTGAATTTCAGGCTGTGGAGGTGCAGTGTCAGTATCCTTCCTGCCATACGCTGCCGGAGCGCTGGTAACTGCACTCACATCCCTCAACGTGCTCTGGACACCTTCAGGGACCTTATGAGTCCTTCCTATTTGCTTCTCCTTTTCACCTGTAGGCATAGCATTCATTGAATACTTCCTGAATATTCTTGGATCCTTTTACTAGCACGAGCAATTTCCCTGACTTGATGAAGGTATCTAAGCACTTGAAATTTCAGGTATTTATGGTGGTGTTAATATAAACCTTCAATTAAAGAAAACATTGACGGTGACTCAAAGAAAGCTATCATTTTAAGCAAGAAGTCTCAGTAAAAACAACTCTGAAATATACTTTAAAATAGCAAGAAGTGATGCCTTTCAATTCCTATTTTGAAAAGCAATACATTTTGACATACTTGTTTGGCTTTTTAGTTTCTCAAACTGTACACGTGTTTTTTTCCCTACAATTTTCTTTCTTTTCAATTAAGGAGGTTCTAAAATACTTTTAATTAAGTCTACTTTTCGGATAATCACAGGATTCTAAGAAGCATGGTGCAGTAAGAAAAAGCTCTGAACAGTTTAACACCTGTAATAAAATAATCAAAGCATGCAATAATGAAACTTCCAGTTTCCTTGGCTGTCCTCCCTCTTTCACTTCCCCAGCACTGAATTCTGCAGGTTTTTGGTTCTACTTTTAGTAGAAACTAGAATCCTTCTGAAACCTTGACCTTTTATATTTTAAGAGAAAGTTACAGAATTATCTAGTATTTGTACAATTACTCAAATAAGTTGCTTGCCAGCAAGCATCCAGAATTAAGGCGTAACTCCCAATTATAATTCACAAAGCCTTTGCAAAAATAAAAGTCAAGCAGAGGGCAGGGGACTTGATTATGAGAATTTATAAAGCCAGAGTAATTCAGAGCAAAGTAATTGCCGTGTAGGTCAACTACTTAAAAACCAGTAAACGATGTCTGGAGTAGAGAAGTTCCCTGTAAATAAGTTTTACAGGGTTCCATCTGTAAGTGACCATAATAGCTGTTATATAACTCCTCCTGAAAAGCAGAGTTAGTGTAGAAGTTCTCAGTGGCGTATTCTTACCATGCTAGATGCATTCTTAGGCTAACTACTCAATGTAAGGGGATATATTTCTTCTGACAATTTCCCTTCTCCCATGAATATTGTACATTTTAAAATATCTATCTTGAACAACAAACAAAAAAAACAACAACAATCTGAGATCTCTTTTTACTCATTCCATACTACTTGAATTTTGTCAGAAAATAAACTTGCAGCGTCAGCTCCTCAGAAAAATTTGCCTTTAGAGAAGGCAGTGATTTGCCTGTATGAACTCCCAGGCAACTCATGCGGTACCTGGGGCAATGTCAGGGAAAATATACATAGATCTCCAGCACAGCCAGCGATCCTGAAATAAAATGTTCTCTCCCTGTAAGACAGCAATCACATGGTACTTCCCAGTGATTGCCTGAATCCGGTGCTACTCCTGTCATCGCTGTGGGCTTGTAAGACTGTGGGTTTGGAGAAGGGGTAGCAAGAAAATCCAAGGGCCCTTTTTGCTTCCAGCAGCTCCGAAGCCCGATGTGTCTGTGTCTCAGCCCCACTCGCTCCAGCCACAGGCTGGGGCAGGTAACTCTTCAGCCACTCCAGCTACTGCTCCTCAAGCTCTGGCTCCATGTGTGCATGTAGGTCTTATATTTTTGGTGAAACTGCTCATACTCAAGTTTATGGAATTCTTGAAAATGTTTCAGTTTTGCAGTTTTGTGCCTGCTACATCCCCTCCAGTCTATTCCAGTGAGGGCTGTCAAAACAATCCATTTCTGTCGGAGCAGCTAACAGCTCATGTGATAAACCGAAATGTGACTTTTCCATCACTGCCTTCATTTCTTCAGAAATCGAGAGCTATGAACAGTAACAACCTGCACGTTTCAGTGGCCTGTAAACTGTGTAGTTTACAAATCCCTGCCAAGTCCTACACCACAGATCACGAGAAGGTGGTGTTACTTGCCACGGTGACCACTTTGCCTTCACAGAATCACAGAATAGTCTGGGTTGGAAGTCTTGTTTCAGAATACCCTGCTGCAAAGCAAGCCCTGGTTGTTGAATCCCTCCTCCATCTCTTTCCTTTATAACGGAGTCTGTCCAAGGCAAACAGACCATGAAGCCCAGCTCTGAATTGCTGTAATACTGGCCATTGGCGATAAGAGAAGGTTATGTTTTATTGCACAGGTTGAAATTTTGTATGCAGTCCTCACTTACTAACCTCCGGGGTCAATGCCAGTGATGAACATTTCAATGTAATTCCCAAACTTTGCTGCATGCTACGATATAAACACATGGACCTACAATGGAACCCGTCACAACATGTTCATTGCTGCCCAAGTTCTCAGCACGCTATCCAGTCCTGGAAATCATTACCACAAACCCTCACGATAAAGTTATCAACGACACAAAGTAATGATGTTACCTGAAGGTGTTTAATAATAATAATAATTAAAGAAAACAATGTTACCTGAAGGTGTCTAACATCAGTTAAAAGCAATGTTACAAATTCCAGGGTTCCATGAAAGCTGGGGGGGGGGGGGGCGGCAATCACAAATGGAAGACATATATCCAACATCCACCTTAAACGCCCCTATTTTGAGGGCTCACGTCCTGTTTCTTAGTTTTTGAATGCTGTAACCTAGTGACCTGTATCAGAAGTGTAAGCGCTTGGTGACAGTGATGATAAGACAGATGTTACACCACAGCTACCTGCAGCCTTTGCAAAAAGCCTGTATAAGGCAGGTTTCTTCCACAGAGCTGGACCCCCTATTTTACCTTCATGCTTTGGTTTCCCCACTGAGACTGTTGCTGGCAATAACACAGGAACCAGACTGCTAAGCTTCTTCCTTGAAAACACAAGCATTGCCTGGAGGCAGGGGATCAGGTGAAGGAAAACGGATTTTTGAAGTCCATTTAATGCAATGCCTGAAGATTAACTAAACAGTACTGAGTTAAGGAAGGAAACTAAACATACCTTCTCTTGAATGTAACTGCATGCAGCAGTGAAACACCACAAGTACAATGTCTTCACCCCAAACTTGTCAGAACGAGAGCTGCATGGCACTGGAGGTTCTCGCACAGAGAACTGATGGGAAGATAAGAACCAGGAGGCGGGAGGCCACCACATGCTGTGCAGCATATTCAGGTCTTTGAACCTATTTGGAAAAGAGGATGAATAGGAAAGCGAGTGACAGTCTGCCGATAACACTAACATGTATCGGCTGGCAGGATAAAGCTGATTAATACAGGTGTCATAACCTGGCAATATTGCGTGTCTGTAGGAAGAAATGGCAGATTAAATCCACAGCAGGTAATAGTCCTGTGAGGCATGTAAGGAAACCTGTTCCCAAATTTACATACACAATGGTTAGCTCTGAGCTGACTGACATGCTAGGGTTAGGATATGTAGCTCTGTGAATATCTGAGCACAGTGCTCCATAAAGGTCACAAGAGGAAATTGAATGGTTGGACTTCGTAGGAAAAGAAGACAGAACAAAAAACGTTATTATACCTCGTATCACTACGCAGCGTGCCTGCTCCTTGAGCAGTGCTTGCGGTTCCAAGCCAGCTCTCTGAAGAAGCATGTCATGGACTAGATAGGTCGAGGGGCAAGCAACAAGTCTGATCAAAGGCTTGGAATAGTTTTTGTACAAGGAATAACTCAACAGACAAACTTCTTAATCTAGAAAAAGCCAACCAGTGGGTTATATGCTAGTAAACTTTAAAATTACCAGCAGAAATGTTTTCTATCCTTTCCAAAACAATACACTACACAATAAAACTAGTTCTTGGAATCACAGGTTTACAACACGGGACAAAACGTTACGCTTTGCATAGTGAAGCTGCAAAATCATGCTGGAAGGTGTTGTGGTTCTCATAAACTGCCCGCATTTCAAAAAGATACTCTACAAACTAAAGGAAGGAAAACCCAGTGAAGACCATTAAGTAGAGAGAGAGAGAAACAGTCTTTGGTTGATACCATAAGCACATAGCAGATGTTAAGGAAGCATCACTACCTGGCTCCCCCGATTTTATGTTCTTCTCTTATAACATGCTCTTTGCTGGTGTTGAAGAGAGGGTAACAGACTGTGCTGACATTCGGCCTGCTGTGTCAGAGGTATGTGAATATTCTTATAACTTAATCATCTTTCAAAAGCCAACAAAAAATCACGAAGGTCCAGTTGTTTTTAGAATTGATCCTTTCTTATTCTACACGTGTGGATCAAAAACCTCTACTTCTGGTTTCAGGTGCTGACCCCGGAATGCGACTCCACAGGAACTACCGCAGTTCTGAAGCTGTGCAGTAATTTTGTTGTTTTGTTTTTAAAACTGTTATTCCTTGTTCTCCTTTTAACACCTTCGTTTTAGTAGAGGTGTCATATCACAGGGTAAGAAACGAGAATGACTTAAACTAAGAAGGGAGAACTCTATAACCTTGTTTGCTTTTACTTTGTAAGTCTTCCCCTTCAAGTATCACATCAATTTTATCTTTTCAGCAAGGGGCCCAAAAGAAGCCTGAACTGCCGCTCCATCACCTGGTAAGATGATAGCACTGAGCACTTTCTGATCACAGCCATCCCTAGGAGAAGGAGCAAAGTGTACTCTGACGTTTGGATCGGTGCTCAGCATTCTCCCTCCTGCTGTTTTTATTTTCCAAAGTAATTTGTATGAGCCTCCACTGCAGCTTCCAAGTGCAAGAAGGACAGAAGCTGCGACTCCGAGTGTCACCTTGTGCGACCTCCCACACAACAAATGAAAGCAGAAAGAACTCAGAGGCTCGGGGACAGGTGACTCGAGGCATCGCTGCTCTTGGTGATACCAAAGCCTGCATTTCATCATCAGCCTCTTTGAAAAGGAAGCTTATGTTTCCTAAACATAGGTTTCTAATCACATACCCTGTCCTGCCCCTCTGAACGTGATGAACCATTTGTTATGAGTTGTGTTCTGGGCTTTCCTCAGAGGAACCCCAAGGTTCCAGGTAGGGTTTTCTGGAAAGCCTTGAAACAACAAAAATCTTCTGGAAAGAAAAAAAGCAGAAGAAAATGCACACATTGCCACCTCCCCACATAGCCTAGGAGTTTGTGGACATAAAAAGTTGTGGGTTTTTCCCCCCACAAAGATCAGAGTAAGACCCTACCGCGAACAAGCGTAGTCATGTTGGATCCATTTGGATAAGGATGAGAAGCAGAGTCCTTGGCTAACGTGCTGAAAGCCTGCTGGCAGACTGAGCAACTCTCCCTCACACCCACCGCCAACCCTAAGAAGCTAACTATGACGACAGGCACTATCAGAAAATATACTTTATTCCAAAAGAAATGTTTTTCTTTTTACTTCCTTTAGAACTGTTTATCATGGTATGAGTTCCTAGTATTCAGATCCTTTCCCCAAATTATTTTATCACAGGCTGGTGCAATGAAAAAAAGGCATACAAGCATTTAGAAATCAGACCAAATTTAATGGAATTAAAATTCATCTCTCTCCCCATACCCTCTTATTTGTTTAGTTCTTTGATTTCTTTCTGGGGAAACTCCAGCTTTCCCCATAAAACGTAGCTGTAAAAGAAATACAGAGAAAATATGACCCCAAGGGTTGACTTCGTACAAAGTCTGATGCTTCCAACGCTGTGATAGTTGCTGTCTTGTGATGCTAGTGATAACTGTTGGATAGTAAAGTCATCTCCTCTCCAAGCTTTATAAAAAAAACGGAGTTCACAGGTTGGATCTAACATATTTGTATCGATAACAGAGGCTCTGACAAGCATACCACAGTACAGTGCTGGTGAAGTATTGCCACTACTGACATGCAGTAGAATGAAAGAAAAGCACGTCTTGGGGAGAGACCCTGCAAAATGCACACGTCTCAGTCATTCCATAGGTGGTCTACTGCTTATACGGATCCTGAAGTGTAATGGCTGACAGGAAAAAAATCCACAAACTGGCTCTCATTGGAAAATAAATTAACACACACAAAGCTGAATTAAACACAATCTATTCTAACATCATATGGTAGTTAGGAATTTAAGTGCATAGACTGCCATAGTTAATCCATCAGGGTGTTAGTAGCACTCTTATACAATTTAGAAATCACAATTTCCCTCCCTTTTTAGACACTTTAAAGAGGAAGGAAAGGGTTAGGATTTAAGCTTCCCTGCCTATCTGCCCGGGTGGCGCATCAGTGACCATCAGATGCTGAAGGTGGTCACTTCACCCGAGGAAGAAGATGGAGCACACGGCAGAAGAAAATGTCATCTTCCAGACATTGCCTTTAGCAAGGATCCCCTGGAAAGCAAGCTGTACGGGACCTCTTTCAGATGAGCACAAGACAGATATTCCAATAACTTGCTGGAAAAAGAGTCTACCAGAGGCTCTGTATTTCAGCACAAGCTGTATTTAGCTAGCCGGCTCTCTGACTGAGGGCTTTTGTAGATGGTATCTGCCAAACCGTAAATCACTTTTGGCTGTCTGACTTTTCTTTGAGAGATTAACTCTTCATTTTAGAGTTGACCTGGTATCTGCGATGAGGCCACTCAGCCACGGAAAGACACTTAACTCTAGTTTCACATCAAAAGAGCTCTCCCCAGAAAGCACGGCAGGTCTGGCGTCGGGGCCACCCAAGGAAGCTGTGTGTGGGCAAGTATCTCCAGCCCTTGGCTGCAGCACACGGCACTTCCACAGGAAAGCTAAATTCCCTTTTAAATTGAAGTGGAGATTCGCAACGTGCTCTGTCTGAAGAGTTTTTTCTCTGAACTTTGTCTCGGGTTTATAGCGCAATAACCTATGCATCCAAGTAGAGCTTTCCAGGAGTTCTCAGAAAGTGCTGACGGGTAGGTCAGGGCAGCTTTGTTTCTGTAGTCTCTTTGGGCATCTCTAAGCAGCCCATCTCCCACCAAGCAAAAACATCTCATCTGATAGGCGAGCAACACTTGCCATCCCAAAATCAAAGACTGTCTTAAGGAAGAAGATATTGCCTCTTCATTTAACTCTTCTTTTAACCTGTGAGCTGATGCAAAGCCACAGAACACGTGAAAATGAAATAACTGAGTTGCCACTTACTTCCTTCTACAGGTTTTTCCCTTGCAGCAGAACTCAGCTGAGGTATCAGTAAGCTTCGCTGACAACAGCCAGGTCATAAATACTGACTTTGGTGTTCTGCTGGTGTACATCAGTGCAGCTCCAAAGATTTTAGCAGTGCAAGATGTACTTGCACCCAACGGCGATATGGTCTATGATGTTTGTTAAGCCAAGCTGAGGACTCTTAAAAGGACAACCACGGACGAGCTTCTCAAAGCCCTCCAGCTAGATGTGAAATCAAGACTTCCAGCATCCTGAACACAAAATACACAACACGCTTCCCTTTCCCACAAAAAGGAAGGAAGGAAACGTTTTCTCAATACCACACCATAAAGCCAGAACTACACATTATTTCAGATTCAGCAGAACTGAATCATGTAGGAACAACAATTCTGCAACCAGAAAACACTACTGTCCGCAAGGAACTTGATACAATAAAGTCTGTAAGCTACCATTGTCCAAAGAACATTTGTATGAAAATGAGATCATTTCCTCTATTACCTATAGAAAAATGGATACACCTGGTATCATCCTAATTGCAGTAAAGCAGTTATTGTATCCCTCCAATGACAGCTATTCCACTAATGAGTAAGATCTACGCCACTGTCTCCTCTAGTATTTCCAAGTTTTATTTCCACTGCATTTCTCACCCAAGGACAAACCCTGCCGTCCATCTCCACTTCAACAGTCCTTCTTAATGAGAAACAAAGAGAATGGAACAGTCTGGAACTTGTAATCTGTTGTTAGAGCTCAGATGCAAGAGCCCCAACCTCTCTGTTAATCACCTCTCTGTTCCTTCTCAGATTACCTGGGGACAAATTCAACAAGTGTTGTTCTCTACCATAGGCTACCGAGGAACTCTATCTGTTGGTGGCCTCTCTGAAAGTGTTTTCCTTAGAGAGTCCTCCACTAAAAAAAAGCAAAAAGAACAGAAATCTCTGTGTGTGTGTGTTTTTATGGACACTTATTATCCTTGTTCTCTTTTTATACAGCTATCCTCTGGCCCATGGCACCACTTTTGGTTGCTTGGTTTGTTTTTTTGCATTTTTTTTCTTGGGGTGGGGGGAATGGGGATATATTCAGTTCCACCCCCCCTCCCTCCCCCAAATTTAGTTTTATGCCTTAGGCATCTATAGTGAATGAATAATCCTCTGCTTAAATACATCCTGCATTTAGGGCCACCCAAAAATCACACATGACAGCAGTATCAGGACTGCGGACATAAGGTTTATAAGGCCATTACAGTCAATGGAAAAACACACATTAAAGTATTACTGGGAGCAGGATTAGACCTTTAATATAAGAAGCCATTAAAAGCAAACAACACAACAACAAAAACTTCTGCAGAGGTTACCTGAAACTGGTTAGACTGCCAAGGGATAAGAGTCTTATTTATAGGGAAAACACAATATATTTTACATCAGAAAAGGAACAAGAAGAAATCAGCCTGGTGAGAAAATGATCTACAAGTATATTAACAGAGACTATTGTGACTCAAAATTGAAAGAAGCAGGGCAAAATGACAAAAGAAATTATCAGCAAAGCTTTGCTATTCAGCCACCGAAGGCAGAGACAGAATCTCGCACAGATACATAAATCATGAAAACGAAGTATTTATCACACCAGAAGGAATATTTACTACCTAAAATGACTGCGTAAAGGCAGATAAACACTTCACTGTAGTACACAATTAAATGTATTGTAGCATAAAACAGCCTTCAATATGACAACCTGGACTCAACAACCAAAAGCCTCTTTGTTTTTAGTTGGGAATCAAGATCAGCCAATGTAATAAAAACTGTACTTGAAAACTGAACACCAAAAAAGGGTGTATTAGTTAACTTGGAAAGAAATGCAATTTTCTACATCTCAGTAAATTGAAACAATATATATTGATAGCAGTGACCTTTCTTGAGACTTGCAAAGCAGAAATTCACACTGGATGCAATACCTAAAAGCTGCACTCCTTAAATTAACTTCACCATCTATTCCCCGTCCCGTTGACAGCTACACGCTCAGTGCGAGCACAGCAGAAAGAGTGAGCCGTGTGCCCATGCAAGGACGTTCTGCAGCACCAGTCCCCGTGTTTTCGATGAACAACAAACCTCTAAGGCAAGCAGGAGGAACACCATGTGTCTTCCTCCCCGCATTTCCAAAGCAAACCGAGACCCAGTCTTGCTCGATCTCCATTTCCAGGGTATTTCAGTGTCCCCACAAGGGACAGGAGCACCAATCCTGGCAGCTAATGCAAAGAACCTGGCAGAGGGAAAAGATTTACAAATATACATTTTTTCATCCCAATTTTTAAATAAAAAGTCACGTTTCTTTTAAAGCAGAATAAAATTCTTAAACTATCTCATCCACCCATGCTGATGGAAGGTTACAACAGAACAAGATCATAAAAGGGATTAAACAGAGGACAAGAAAGTCCATTAACATAACATTTCCTGCTGGTCTACCTCCTGTGGAGCATCGTACACGTGGCATTAACATTGATGGAGCTTTGTTTTAATTGCCTAGGAAGTAGTTTTAAGAACGAAAACAGTGTACTTAAAATCATATATTTATCATGTTTAAATAGCCACTTGCTTGCTCATTTCACTTTCTTCCTGCTATAACTCTGCCAAAGATGTTATACACTCCGCACATCAGGTGATAACACAGAGCAGTCTTAAACACTGCTAAGCCACGACGCTAGGAAAGCGGCTGCTTTTATAGTTATTAAGCAAATGGGTGCACATTTAATTACAGAGATAGTTATCTTGGCTTTTTCTGTAAAGGAAGGTAATTCCAACCAGGACACTATGCTGTAATGACGCATTAATTCTGCTTTATCATCTAATTCAGAGTGTGGCCATTAGTAATTTTGATGAACTAATTGTGTTAGAATCTAAGGCGGGATTTACGATGATTTATGCCACATGATAGTTGATTACACTTTATACTTGTCAGTACAAAAGAAATTCAAAAAAAATTGCCTGGAGGGGAATAAAAAAAAAGAAGGCAACTCTGCACCCAAAAAGCACGGCTGTAGAAGATCAAGTGTGCATCTGAAGTACAAAGAAGCCAACTGTTGGGTGAGTAACGCGTGAAAACCCAACAGCACCAGTGAGGTTACGCCCATTAACAACTGAGGACATTACCGCAAAGATTTCACCCCGTAAACTAAAGCAAAAAATTGCCTGACAGAGATTTAGCCCTGTAATTACTGCTGTGCTTTGCTGAGTATTTCTGGTTTCACTCTACTGGAGTTATCACGTCACATCCACCATAAACATCTCTTCATGGATGAGGGCAACTACTATAATTGCAAGAAAATTACAACAGTAATAACTATTTATGGTTGGAAAATATTTAGCTTTCTCCCCTGCTCCTACCCTCCCCCTTTTCTTTGGTTTATCTGACGTGATATAAAAGCATATGGAAAAATCTATTGTTGAAGAAAATTGACTATGGCATATTTGAACAACCAGAGGTGTCATCTCTGGGGATTCAGGAATTCAAAGCATTATCATACCATTGATTTTCAAATATAACTTAATCAGCAGAGAGTTCTTGTGGAAAAAAAAAAATAAAAATCAATATCATAATAAAGCCCTGACTTTTTGCAAGTCTAAAAAGTAACTGGGTTGACTCCTAAACTTTTACCGTGTTTTAGAATCTGAGAAAATTAGGAGTTATAAATGCCTTTGAAAAACAACAACAAAAAAGCAAACAAACGAAAATGCCATCAAACAAAACAAAAACCTTGCTTATGAGAAATTAAATATCAATTCCTATAATTTTACAGGCAACCTTTATCCCTTCCTTAGCTTTTATACAGACGAAACTTTGCTATGAAGCTAATATTTAGGCTGCCAGATTGCCGGTTGAAATATGCTCTTCTTCAGCAAAGCTAATTATAGGTTCTTTAAAAAGACAATTCACCAAGGTCTGGGCATTATTGACAATCTGTATATGTAGCAAATCAGTCGCCCTATCACCAAGATGCTGTGTGCACAGGCAGTTTCTTACGGTGTCCCAATTTCCAGATATATATATATATATATATATATAAACAAAAACAAACAAAAAAAAAAACAAAACAAAACTTTCCTTCCCAGGAAGGAAACAACAGGGAAACAACTTCCCTTTCCAGGGAAGGAAAGTAGCCGTTTCCATCCAGGATCACTCCTTGTGAGATGCTGCACGGCCCCAGTATTTCCGTCTGAATTTATTAGGACAAAATCCTATTCAGTACTCTCTCAGGAGAACCATTTCACAAACAGCAGGGACTCCAGAGAAATGACCATAAACCAAAGCCCTGCAGAAAGCTCTATTTTCCTGAGGAGAACTGAAAAAGAAGCGGGACATTATGTATGTTTGCAGGATGATACAGATCTCTCACACCTGTTTATATCACCAACTCCTTGCTAGTATGACCTAGTATCAATCCAAGTCGGCAATTACATTCTGATTTTTAGAATGGTTTTAAGTGGTACCACAAATATCAGTTCTGGAGAAATAGCTGTAATTAATGCAGGGTGTGTATCTTGAAATGTAACATTTTTCTTGGTATTTTCCTGAAAGTGATTGCTTTGCCCTCTGGCTCAGCCTCCCTTAGATCATGCTACTGTAGATGGTAAGAATTTGAACACCAGCTGCCCATCTCATCCCTTCCCAGCCAAGGGAAATAAAGCAAGGGGGGAATGGGAGCGAGAGCCCATTTCTGAGTTTTCTGGTAGTGAATGATGCAGCAACTCCCTCACATCACAGCCCAGTTGTGTGAAGTCAGCTAGGTCTTGTGATATGTAGCAAATTCTTGGGCCATACTCCCTTTTCTGCATCTCCTTTCCAAGATCCACTGTGAATTTCTTTCTTGGGAACCATACAGTACCACAGTATTTAGAAAGAAATTAAACATTTTCAGTCAAAGACCATTAAAGATAATGGGTGGATATGATGGGGAAAGATGGTGCCCAACCTAAGCCTCTCAGATTTTGCCACGTCAGCCTGCAGAATTTATTATAGCATTTCTTTGGTTTCTTGTGTCCTGTAAAATTCAGGAATGCTGAAACGTAATGAATGGCACAACTTGTTTTACTGCTGTTGTTTTCATTTCATGGATCTCTGAGTTTCATTGTGGAGGGCTTTTATTTTCTCAAAGTTGTTTTGAAGTCACAAAAAAACCAAAGTCACAGAAATAGGTTGGAAGGGACATCTGGAGGCCACCTAGCCCAACCTCCTGCTTTAAAGCTGAATCGGGTGTTTCGGGACTTGGTTCCCATTTTAAGCACCTCAAGGGATGGAGACTCCACAACCTCTCTGGGGCCGAGTTAGAAACGAGTTATTCCCACCCAGGAAATTTCTCACAATAGGAAGGAAAGTTCCTTTCTTGACATTTCAAAGAGGAAGAAATGTAGAAAGCTGACTGTCACACTGCTTCCCCAGTCCTCACTCATTCTCGGATTATGAGCGATAGCACAAATAAGAACCTTCAATCACACTTCATTATTTTCATACCCCAGCAAGAAGGTTATGGGCTTGGTTCATTACACAAGGTAATGAGTAACTGGGTACGCACCTTCAGAGGCCAGATTTCACTTCTAAATGATTGCTGGAATGAATCAGAATTCTTGTCCTGATACCACACAGTTTAATCACAGGGCAGAACTGTATATTCAAGCACAAAAGCAGGTACATGCTTTTAATTATTACTAACATGATTCCAATCTCATGGTTGAATGATCTGAATGTGCAATGCAAGATAATCATCATCCACAGTGCATAATTTAGACTGTCACAGAAGATGCTTACCCAAAGAAGAGTTTGCACTCTATCGAGTCTTCCTGTTGTTACAAAACAGAATTTCATTTTTTCCACTTTAAGTATTAACCTCAGAGGTTAATTTTAATTCTGCTCCTCAAACCAAGCATTTTAAGTGTTAGCTCCCAGAGATCTGTTTGCTTAAAAACAGGGTAAACGTCTGCTGTTTTGGGCCTGTCTGGCAGACAGGGAGAGGGAGCCATCGTTTTTGGCCAGTGGGATTTTGTCAGTCTGGATTACAACTCAACTGAGAGATGTAAGTAGCAGGCCCTAGCAAACGCAGAGAGGCCTTTTGAGCGGTGTAATTTATGTCACATGAATCAGAGGTCTGGGGGGGGTCCTACAGCAGCAGTGTAACGGCAGTAAAGCTCTGTGTACAGCGCTCACATCACAGCAGACCTCCGACAGCACCAAAGCCCCTCTGGCCTCACGACCAGCAGCTTAGCTTACCCGCCACCTCGCTATTTCGGTGTCCTCTTTGAAATCCTGCAGTGCTCTGCTTTCTCCCACCCTACCTACCCCACATCTTCTCCCACATCCCTGCGGCTGAGACCTGGCTGTCTTGGCTCCTCCTCTTACCTACTGCCTGCTGACTTTGATGGGAAACCCTTGGAGGCAGTGACAGTATTTGCATGCTTCAATAGACTCTTATTAGGGTCTCAAGCCTAATAACGGCTATTATCCCTAGTTTTGACACTATAATGGTACGGATAACATGCCGCGACATTACCAGCTCCCACCTTCAGGGGTCCCAATAGCAATGAAACGTTTCCCTGGCAGGAAATCTGTTGTTTGGTGTGCCACCACTACATTTGCAGGCAGACTTCAGCTCCCATGCCTATATCCTAAAGCAACTGGTGGTTGCATCACGTTACTGCTGAGCATCCAAAACACGTCAGAGCTTCCCAAAGCACTTCCTCCAACTTCCTAAAAGTTGGCAGCTTTTCTGGTTGCCAATCCTGACGGCGTAAGAGACAAACAAGTAAACCTTCCAACCACGGCACCTCCTCCCAGTGGCAGCAGGTGCTCCCAGCAAATGCTGTGCCAGAGCTCACAGCCCACCAGACACAGACCAGATCCCTAGGACGTGCTGCTGCTCTAGGTGAGAAGATACCATGGCAATAACCAGTTGTCACAAGCCATCAAATTACATAAGTTAAATAAACATCAGGGGATGTTTAGCTTGTCTCTATCATGGCTAGGATCAGAGGCAACAAAAAGAACACAGCTCAGTTCTCAGCACACAGGTTGTCTGTGCTGAAACACGTCTGAAAAAACCTCTCTTTTTACTTGTAACCTCAACAGAGTTGCTATGAACGGTCCCTGAATTACTTCAGCACTAACCATGCTTCTAGCACAACCTAAAACACCCTAAAGGCATTTAATATCTGACAGCGCAACTAGGGTAAGACAGAAAAGCCTTCTGTAGGCAGCTAATGCGTGCCTAAAAGTACATGCATATTTCAGTTACGGTTCAAGATGTTACTTCTGTGGTCAGAATTATTCATAAAAGTGAAAGTCCGATACCACCATAGCACGTGAACTCGGACTCATTTTGCCAACCACTACCGGTGTAAAGCCTTCCACCTCAAAAACCACAGGTAAGCCTGAAAATGCGTTCAGTATGTAAGATATCATTGTGAAAGCGACTTGTCACCAACTTAATAATAATGTTTTAAATTTCTATAGCCTCTGATAGGTCCCAAGCCACTTCAGGTTTGGAAGCCTTGGGAAATAGCGCAGCCAAGGCCAGTACACAGGCACGTTACGGACCACTGAAGCAGCATCCCTCTAAAGCTCCCAAAAGGAATATGAGCACTATATATTTTTTGCCTTGTTATTTTTCATTTCTGTGTAATTCTTCATCTTTTCTCTGCAGAACCAGAAGAGCCAAAGTACTACTAAAAAATGCAAAACAAAAGGTTTAAAGGTGCATTTTCTAAGCTGGAAATGAAAAAACTTCCGTACTGCTAATTATTTTTTTCATTACTTTTGTCTCGGTTTTGCAAAACCTATGAGATTAAATCTGATTCGATACTAGGATAAGTCACAAGAAAACCCACGGAAGTTAAAGAAATGACAGCTGTGTGAAACTGGTAGAGAAAGTGAGATGAAAACCGTTCCCCTGAGCACGGAGCACTCAGAGGACAGACTCAAACCACAGCTTGGTTACCTGCAGGCGTGCACAAAGCCTCCCACAGCATCGCACCGCAACAAACACATCACACAAACAAAAATCTTTGCAGGTAGCTCCATCTCTTCTGATATAGATCTTGCAAAGGTAAATATAAAATTTCATAATGTTTCAAAGGGAAAAAAAATACTTCTATCTCCACAACACCCTTCTTCAGAATTACTTTCTGCCAACCTCCTGCTGCAGCAAAAAAGGGCACGCAGGAGAAAACAGGCGGCACCTGGCCAAAATGAGACCAGGTGAAAGCCATTCCCAGGAGGGACTCCGCCTGTCCCCCTGAGCACAGCTCCCTGGGTTACTTGTTCCCTGGGACTGCCAACAACATTTCAGCAGGAAAGGGAACACCGCATCATAACCTTGCACTTGCAACGAGAGCAAGAAGTCAAATGTCTCCTTCAATCTAGTACCGTTGCCATCCGCTCGTTGCTGATCCCTACCCAACCCTAGGCATGGTTTAAAAAAGAGACTAACGACCCGTAACTTCTAATTCAGGCCTGACTCCAGACCAGAAATGTTTACCCCTGGCTTTATTTAAAGGGTTGGATTGCCCATCACAGGTGAGCTTTCAGCTCCAGTTCAGGAGGACCACACCAAAATGCATTTAATTCTGTTGTTTCCTTCTCTCTCTGGTAGGGACAAGGAGTCATGAAGACAAGGCAGCTAACCTGCATGAACTGCTGAGGGGGAAAAACACACCTGGACAAGCTCATAGAAAATAAATCCCCCCCCAAAATAAATAAATAAAAATAAAAAAAAAGTATTACTTTACATGTGTGATTTTAAGGTCAGGGTTTCCTGATGGGTAGCGCTGGCAATACTTGAAGGGCAACAAGAAGCTTATTCTGAGGTTTCTTTTAAAATGTAAAATATCCTAATAAATTATGTATCTAGGAGAATAACCCAGAATGGAAGTGGTGAGCTTTATTCAGAGACCTGAAATATACCCAGTTTTGAGCTGGAGCAGAGCTTTGAAAGATCATTTTAAGGAAATCTCTCAACACAGCAGCAATGTATTCTCTTCGTGTACCATCATTCAGAAAAGTTATTTGATTCACTGGGATTCTCCTTTTATGCTTTACGATTCTCTTTTCTTAAACACTGCTGTATGTTCCCATGTTTAACAGATCATACTTTAATATTTGTCATTATTTCTCGAAACGGAGGGTATGGAGCCTGAGTACAGTTACAGCATCGCTACCAGTTTTACTTATTTACCAATTCGTAGCTGTGCTTACGTACGATGTACATTAAACCACAAACAGTAAGAAAAATGAGAAGCGTCCTATTCTTTATCGTAGCATTCCGATTTTCAAAGAAAAAAATGTAAAGCAAGTTTTCTTTACTACAAGCACTACTGACAGAAGATGAAACGAAGCTCAAAATTAGAGGTTTATAGCCAGTCCCCCCACACCCTAAGATATTGTTTACAGAAAAGACTTGCTGGTAGACATTGCCACGCTGCCTTCCACCATGGCCATGTTATCTCTGATAACATCACGTTATCTCTGATATTTCCTTTTGCTACTCTGAATGTACAGAACCAAAGTCTCGCCGTTAGTGGTTGTGAGCAGGGTTAGGCAGGCTGTGTGGGCGACCTAAGAAGTGGCTGCCTCCTCTTTTGACATTTGCCTTCTATCAAATTAGCAGGATTTCGGTGGTTTATAAGGACCGGGGGGTAGCAGTGTCACCTTTTTCCTAGCCACAAAGTAGTGCTGCCATCCCATTAGACTTCTCACAGCTGCACAAAACAGTCCCTTTTCTCTCACCAATCAAGCTCAGCTCTCCCTCCTTTCCAGAAAGAGCAAAAATAGTGAATTCGCTTCACTCTGCCAGGCATGCACCCCAAATGGGCATGGAGGGAGGCACAGACAGGGCCATCACTGCCCACTGCCCCACGGGGCTCCTTCCAGCAGGGTCTGGGATGGAAAGGAGGAACACACTGGGGCTGGCCGTAGCAGAGAGAGGAGGTGGGGACAGGTTTCCCGTCTTTATTTCATGTTCTGCATCCTCGTGACTCAAGGAGAGGAAGGTAAAAGAATCCTCAGACAAGATGTCTCCTCTAGAATAGATTAAAATATAGTAATGTGTCACCTGCAATCTATCACGTTTTACCCAATAAATATCCCTCTTAAACATTAAGGGGGCAGGGGGGAGGAAAAAAAAAGAGATGTGCATGCAGTCTGCTCTGTCCTTGGGAAATAATTTACTAAATTGCTGATGTGGAGCTGCCATATGTCAGGGAAGAAAGGTGAGCAAATAATCATCCAAACATATTTGAAAGTCCAATTTCAAAAATTGTTTTCTTTACTCGATTTGTTGCTTCCTTCTTTCTGAATGTCAGTGCACATCACTGACGGCCTCCTCGTAACCTTGGCAACCTTCACATCCCGGCTTGGGCTGGCAGCCACGGCAATCCCAAAATAAGTTCCTTTAAAGTCGAGTGCAATGACTGCTAGGATGCTTCCCAGTGCTGGCATACTTAAGGTCATTGTGCTAAAGGAGTCCAGCTTCTATCAGGTATTTACAAGCTCACAAAGCCCGAAAAGGCAATTCTCCCCTTGTTCCTCAAGCCAGGGGATGCTCGGAGGATGCTCGGCTTTTGGGGCCAGCCTGGTCTCTGCAGCAGCAAAGCGCAGGCGGCGTGTTCATGGGGGCATAAACCATGCGCTAATCCCACAGCTAAAGCTAATTTGAGCAACAGCGTGCTTGAAGATTTTTATTCTTTTGTCTAATTAATTAGCAGAATGGCAAATCAATTCGGTTACAAGAAATAAAGAACCAAAGATCTCAGATAATTAAACGTTAACTCAATGAGAATCTGTTAATCCTTCCACAATGCAAATTGCTTTATAAATTTCAGTGCCCGGCCTATCGCTTTTCATCAGCCCTTGAGTGCAAGAACTTGCAGAGCAAACCCATTAAAAGACACATCAAGAAAAAAGCCTCACGTGATAAATTCATTAGCCAGGCGTTTTCCATGGGGGCACTGTTATCCCAGAGCTGCGTGGATAACTGGTGAGAGAAATTTGCCTTGAGTTTTGTTGTTGTTGCTGTTACCAAATCGTTTGTAAAAAGATTGGGAAGTTCTCCAATATCTCCATTATCTGAAAATCATTAATTTCTTCAGCCTTTAATAAGTCCAGCACAGATAATTTGCGAACACTTGGTTTCAAACACACAATTCATACTACACTGGTCAGTAACTTCGGTACTTCTGTTCCCAGACGGACTGACTAAGCCCACCTGTGAGGGACAACCGCAGGGCACACCTTCACCTAACAGTCCCTTGGCTCTTCCTGTGATTCTCATGAAACAGTGGGCTGGAAGGCCTGGGCTAAAGGAGAACACAGGGAATTAGACAATCAAGATGCCAAAGTAAGGCAGAAACGACAGAAACACTCTTATTTTGCTGACGCTCAGGAGACGTTTGCCCTTGCTGCCAGTCCTCGCTAGCTTCTGCTTAGTCGTTCCCTGACAGCTAACTCGGTTCGAGCAAATCTGCTCCCTGCATAATTTTGCCCCTTTCAGAAAGAGGAATCTATTTCAGAAACAGAGTATTTGTGACAGCCAGTCGTTGTCATGGTGTCGCAGAAAGACAACACAGAGCTGGCACAAACTCGCAGCGAGGAAGGGAGCAGAAGAGGGACAGAACAGCAGGAAGCCGTGCTGGTCCAAGCCAAATGTATTTCCCTCTCAGCAGGAAAAAAAATATTCCTTAGCCAAACGTAGCCTTGCGACATCCCCTTCGCTTCCCCTCCGTGTCTGCCCCCAGCTTCCTATCACCCCACCGGGCCACCTGCCTGCTGGGGGTGGCTGGGGCTGCTTCGCTTTCCCTCTCGTGGCCGTGCGATACGTGCTTCTGCTCCACAGTGGGGGCAAATAGAGCTTAGGGATATGGTTTAGGGGATGATTTGTTAGTGTTAGGTCAGAGGTTGGACTCGGCGATCTTGTAGGTCTCTTCCAACCTAGACTTTTCTGTGATCCTGTGAAATCCCCCAAATCTTTGGTTAGGTCACCTTCTCCGTGCTCCCAAACGTAAAGTGGTTTTCTGGGGTGGGGAAGTAGAAACTGGCAGACACACCAAGAAGGATTTTGTCTCCTGGGAATCACGTCGGGATTTTTCTTCCCATGTTCCCTGCTCGTGCAGCAGCCCAGGACACCGGTGATTCCCTTCACCTTTATTGTGGGCCACAAACATCCAAACGTGGCTTTTGCTGTAGCACAGCAGATGGTCTGCAGGACTTTGAAGAGTGTTTTGCTACAGAAGGACTTCAAGACAAAGCTTCTGTCTATCCTGCGGGGCTTGTATTCTCCTCCATGGTTCCTCCAAACTATGCAGTGGAAGAAAGGACCCAAGGAGCTGCCTTCATTTCCGTCTAGAGCTTCATCATCACCTTGGTTTACCGAGATCTATGTTGCCCTTTAATTTAAGCTTCCTTTAAGGTTGTATACTCTTTACTTCCATATGTTGATGCTCAATTTCTTCCTGGCATTGCCTGAAGGCACCGACTCTGCTGGAGGTGAAGAAGCTGTCCGGCAGCACTCTCAGACACATGGTTTGATTTTTTGGAGGTCCTGTGTGGAGCCAG
Organism: Nettapus auritus; assembly: GCA_011076525.1. Classification (NCBI taxonomy): domain Eukaryota; kingdom Metazoa; phylum Chordata; class Aves; order Anseriformes; family Anatidae; genus Nettapus; species Nettapus auritus. The sequence goes on from CM021770.1 coordinate 2,391,176, forward strand.
GAGTCAGACTTGATGATCCCTGCGGGTCCCTTCCCATCCAGGATGCTCCACAGTTCTCAGGTTCTATGAAGTTCTGCCCAACATGCTGTAGGTCTGGTAACACTCATAGCAAGGGACGCATCAGGGTGAATTCACTGAGAGTTTTTTGCCTCTCTGGTTTCCAGACTTTCCCTGGCCTGCAACACTCCTAGAATATGGGAGCATTTCACAAAGCGTAACAGCATGGGCATGCAACCCGCCTTCTTTCTTGGATCCCCTGGCTCCAGGAAAGACAGACACAGTGCCATAAAGATTTAATCAAAGGCACAGCGTTCTTGTCTTCCTTCCATTGCAGAAATATGGACAGTAAGCGTAAGGGGAAAAATAGCTATCTGTAGTCTGGGAGAAGTCTGAAGAGCACTTAATGGAAAAGGCTCTTCTGAATGATTCTCGTGCGTTATTTTATGCTACCTAATTCTTTAGGTAAGCAAAATTCAATGCATTTTTATTTAAAGGCTCATTTATTTTGTTGTGTCAACAAACCGTTTCATCTATCAGAGCTGATCTTGCAGCCAAACCGCCATTCCTCAGGGCTTAGAATTAACAAGAGCACCAAGTTACTGTTAAAAAAAGACAATTTATAAATACAACTCAAAGCTCCGAAATCTTCCCTAAAAGGAACAGGAGCCCCACGTGCCGGACACAAGTGATATTGAAATTGCAATTATTAAACCAATCCTGAGCTGACAATGTCACACCAGAGATTATTGATGAGAAATTAAGCCTTGGATCTAATTTGCTCTATTTAAACACTAATTCAACATTGCTGGGAGCATGGCAAATGATTTTCTAACTCATTTATTTAAAAGGTCTTGGCCAGGATTGCTAGCTACTTGTAACAAGCTTTGGAAGGGCTGAGTTAAAGATATGAGAATTCACAAGGATCAAACAACTACTAGAAGTGTCGAGGGGCAGAAAGGCAGCAGTTCGCTAGGTCAATCCACCTTGGAAAGAGAAGGGTTGGACCGGGTCTGAGGTTAACACAACTGGAATTATGCTTGCAGCTGGCCTTCGATGGCAGAGCTGAAGTGAGAGAGTTTGTGCCTTTCCTTTAACATGCCTGGTGTCCAAGCTCTGCCAGGGTGGCCCGAAGCAGCGGCTCTGCCAGCTGCTCTTTCCAGCCAGGAAAGGGCTGGATCTGTGGGCAACAATTTTGCCCACTGGAGCAGGGCACAAGGATTTTGGAGGGAGCCGACTGCCTGCACTGCAGGCCCCTCTGTGCCAGAAAAGGGTTCTCATAGGCAGGGCCACCCCAGAACAGGCACTCCATGCAGCCATCACAGAATGCACCAAGGAACAAGTTCTATATTATTGCTAACAATGGCCAAAGCGATGTAGGAAGATGAAAATAAAGGTGGACGATCACCGATGCACTGCCCTGCCGAACACACGGTTTGGGTCGCCGAGCTGGAGGTTACCCCTGGATGTGCCAGGGCCCATTCCCCTGCTGCCCGCCCATGATTCAGTTCATGGACGTGCTCCTTGGAATGTTGTCCATTGATCGAAACGTGGAAGTGTTTGCATTCTCATTCCACCTTCAGATTAATCAAGATATGGAAAAAGCCTCTAATAAAACCAGAAGAGTATCTCTCTGACGTTCCCCTATTCCCAGGATTTTCTGACATTCACAAAGAATTTGCAGAACCTCTGCTTTTCTTCCAAGCTGGAGCTGTCCTCAGGCCATCTTGAGAGACAGCTTACACTCTGTAATGCTCATCACCCTGCATGCTGCCCTGCTAGCGGTCGCACAGAGCACGTATCACTTTGCAAAGAGCAGCAAAGAGATTTATTAATGAGCTAAGCACGCGTCTGTTTACCCAGCCATCAGACGTCCTGCATTTGCTGTAGACTCTTTACCACATCGATGAAGGAGACGCTTTGCAGAAGCACATCGGCATTTGTGAGGCCTTTCTGTAGAGACGGGACAGGAAGGCTTCACGTGAAGCCTAGCTCCTTGCTCCCATCTCGCTCACCCACACTTCAGTCAGATGGCAGAAGGACAGCAGCAACGTGTGTGTGCACCCAGTCCTTGTCAGACTTTCTGACTCGCACATACTAAAGATAGCAATGCTATTTTTGGATTTTCTGTACCATGTGGAGTACGGCAGATGCACTGTGCGTTTTCCGGTATGCTCAGTTCCCGTGTCACAGAGAGGCAGACGTTAATCTCAGAATATCTTCATAACGCTCCAAAGTCCATAAACAAGAAGGAAGCTAGATTTGAAGTTTGGCTGTGAGATTTCCAGGTGACTTACTTCATCAAGTGAACCATCTTCCAAAACTTATCATTACGAAGAATATTTGCATAAAAGGAAGGAGGCAATGAAAATGTCTATGCCAGCTTGCAACGAAAGCTGTGTCCCTAGATTGTGACTAGGAAGTAGCCTGTCAAATTGAGATTTTATCAATAAAAAAATAAAAAAATAAAAAAAAAAACACGTAAGTAACTGAGATATAACTCTGGAAAACACAACTTACCTATCTAAAAATGCCCCAAGCCCAGGATTAACTGCTGTAGTGTTGGCAGTGACCACAGGGTAGATGATCGCTGTCACAGAGTCAGGAACTCACATCCAGTGCTCCTCCCACATCGCTGCGGATCAAAACAGGACACGGCGATCCCGATTGCTGAGATAATCCCAATGGTATCTGATGACAGACTTTTTCCCCTAATGTGATTTGAATAGTTGCCTTGCAGCAACTCTCCTTCCAGCCAGACCAGGTAGAACAAACAAACAAACAAACGCAAAGTATTCAAATCCAAAGACAGACCCAATTAGGAAGAAATGATGCCAAGTCCATGTCCAACAAACCTGCTATGCACCCCACTAGACTCACTCAGCCCTTCTCCTCCAGCTGCACAGAGAACTGAGACAGCCAGAGCTGTCTGAGCAGGAACCTGGCTTTACTTAAAAGTAAGGCTGAAACGATGGGGGTAATTTACTGATTTTTTAACAGATCAGATTGCTATTCCCATTTTTAATCATCCTTCTGTTAAGAAACGCTAATCGAATTTTTAAAAATGTGCATGTGTTGGAGCTTCTTACATCTGGTTAACAGAGCAAACACCTCCATGGGGTAGGAAACGCAGGACGCTGAAAGCTCTGGGAACCTCAGGAGAGGAGGAAGAGATAACAAGCGTCATCTGCTGGGCATTGCGACCTCCTGTGACCAGGACACGCTGCATCATCTGAACAATTAGTAAGAAAACACAAGTACAGACCGCTGCCTGTCTGACACACCTGGCAGCTCCTTAACCAGCCCAAAACGAAAAGGAATGGCTTTTAACGAAAGAGAGAAGCAGCGAGCCAGTTCCCTTTAAAAATACTGATAAATTATTAAATGAGCCATAACGGAGATTCTTCACCAGTAGTCAGGTATCAAAAACAGTTTTCAGAGGAGCTTAAATCTGAAAAGCCTAATACTTATTTAATTAGATAGAACTTGTTAGCTAATCTAACACCACCACGCAGAAGTTACATGTCAAATTTCGGCATGATACCTATTTCCCTAGTCCCATTTAATTTCACAGAGTAAGAAAAAAGATCCATTTCGGCTGTCAGCTGAGAGGCTGGGAACAAACACGTGGAATGGTGCTACATCCATAGCTTGATGGTTTTAATCATCATTATGGATTTGACAGGAGAGGCTAATTCTGTAATGGGCTGATGCATTAACTTTACCCTCTGGCATACACGGAACTTCCAGTGAGAGCTGTTGCTGAACATTTTTCTTTACATGGCAAAAGGACCGTCCCTGGGGTTTCAACATCACTAGACCCTCGTTTTGGTACATATCATGAATGCTTCTCAAATACTAATCTTATTTTTTAGTTCTTGTCTTAGACTTTTTTATTGATAGCTCATTATTCGCGTTTCTAGTTCGTTTTTTAAGGAGCTGCCCAAGAACTCATAGGGACAGTGTTTAAAGGATGAAGGTTTGTAAGGAGAAAAGAGGATAAGATCAGAGCAATGTGAATTGGCTAAAACACCCCTTTTTCAGATGGTGTGCATCAGCAGTCAGTGATCTCATTTTGAAAAAAAAAAAAAAAGAGATTTGGTCACACCAAAGGTGGAGCAAGGCAGAAAACCCTCTGACAAACACAGATTCTTCAGAAAAAGCGCTCACCTGAAGCAAAAAACCATTTTGAGGCAACTTACCGGCCCTGATGATTTTTCCCCTCCCCAAAACAGAGTGGTGGGGATAGATCCTGACTTACTGAATTTCCATTAGAAACCTGCCGGGGTTTCTGTCAGGTTGCTTGCTAGCACAGGATGAAAATGGCAAGAATCAGGAAGCTGCAAAAGCCCTGGAACTTGGTTTTATTCCTAGTTTCCCACTCGCTGTTTCACAGGAAGCCATAACCTTGACCCAGGGACGAAGCCCAAGCTTGATCCATGGTTTCTGGATTTCCAGATACTGGAAAAGGAAGCTAGAAGCTGTGGAGAGCCCGTCTAAATAACACAGAGGTCTAAGCTTCCTACTCTGCACCAGCCACCACAGAAGCCCTGGGCTTTTCCAGTCCTGCAGATTCATGTCAAGGAAGATCACCACCACTTCCCGGTTTCAGCCAGGTTGAAGGCGCCCCAGGGTGCCGGGACTCATCCAGCATCTCGGCTGTAAGCCTGAGCTGAGTTGGGATCTCAGTAACTTCTAGCTCTACGCACGAGGCACAAGACTCAGGTTGAAGACTGGTCCACACATCCTCAGGAGTATTTCTCTAGGTGCCAGGGCAAGTTCATTTTTCCCCCAGAAAAAAAAAAAATACATGAAAGAATGTATTTTATTATTGCTTGGCATCTCCTTTGGAAGGATATGCATGACATTTCCATATAGCACTCCAAGCTGGAACACCAGTGGAAGCTGGAATTGGTACTCCCACCTCACCAAACACCTCTCAGTTAGGTTTCCAAATATTAGTATTTTCAAATATTATATTATTTATTATATTATTCATAATATATCTATTATTTATTTATTAGCTTTTGAAAATCTTAAGGTTGTTGGCATACGATGGAACCATACTGGAGGTAAAGTATGACGCATTTTATAAAATGTAAACTAAGGGGATATATAAGAAACCCAGCAACAAACAAAAAAAGGGGGGGCAGGAAAAAAGGTACTCACTGCGTATTTAGCTTTCCACAATTCTGGCCTGTGAGTGTTTTGTTTTACAGTTTTTGACACTTTTAATATCATTTTGTTGGCCATCGTAGCAGCGGAGAAATATTCCTTGCAAGGCTAGGCTCACAATACAGTTTTAGTGTAACAATTCTGCATTAAAATAATAAAATATGAATTATAAATGTTTTCATGCCAGAACGACTTATTTGCATGAGAAGACAGTATTGTCTTCCTGATCTTGCTGCCGTTAGAAGTCATGATTATTATGCCTGTGTCATTAAGTACTTTTCAGCAAAGTCTCTGGCTAATTGTTTGCACCACAACAATCTTTTTCTCATTCATGCATTGTTTGTGAGGCTTTTAACTGGCTGCTTGTTTATTGAGATCTGATTTACACGATGATACTCTCATCCATTGTTTAAATGAAAACATATTCCTCATCGTGCTCACAGGCTTTGGCCATTAATTATTGGTGAGATATCACCTCTTTTGGATATATATCTACTTTTGAGTTTTTAGTTTAAAAAGCTTTGTTTTCTGCAAATGGTCCATGACAGATTTATAACATACTTTCTCTGAAATATACAGAAAGCAGAATACCCGCAAAGGGCTATGCACGCACAGAAATAAAGAAAAATGTAGTATCAGAGTTGCCCTTAGTTTGGCTTACAGCTAAAAAAAAATCATGCAGATGGACAGATGTAAAATCAGTGCTGGGGAAAATTGATATTTTGAGGGCAATCACATCAACAATAAAAATCAATTTAAGTTCAACCAAAGCAGAACATTCAGGTTTTCAGGAGAAGCACACATTTTAAGTCAGCCTACATATTTGATTACCTGAAACAAAGAACTTAATTCTTCTTTTAAAAATCTAGATCAATTTTAATAAAATGTTGCCTTTTTTTTTTCATTTTTTTTTCTATTCCCACAGCTTTCTCTGTATGTATGGGGCCATTTCCATTACAATATCGGTCTTTGCTTCTTAACACCTTCTGAAAAATTGTGGAAAAGATGCTCCAGATGCCACTGTATGCTGTGCACAGAGATAAAGGACGTCCAGCTGAGTCCATACGAACATCTGCTTAGTTGCACGCATCCGACCTCGCCACTGCCATGGTCTCAGAGAAGAGTTTAAGGCAATTTCTGCCTTTGCTAGCAGGGACAAACCTGAGTGGTGACATGGCACAACGGATTTGTGCTGAATGATGAATCACCACGTAGCCGCTTCTGGATTTCACCCCAGAGAGGGCCAGACAGTGTTGCTGCAGTAAATGAAGCAATTTGTATACACGTGCAGATTATAAAGCAGTGCAGATGTATGCTATTGGAGTAACTACAGTATTCTGAAGACACAAAGTCACTCTCTCTGTCTTTACACAACAAATGGCTTGCCTGTGTCATCAAGCCGTACTCCTCTACATATAATCAAGACCACCTCCAGCCCACCGCTTAGCTGCAGATTTTAAATATTTTCCTCAGGGAGCTACCTTCTCATCAGCAGCAAGCAGGATAAGCTCCAGTAAACACAAAGTGCCTTCATATCCATACAGGTACCTGTCCAGCAGGGCTTTGTGCACAGATTAGGGCTAGCTCCTGGCAGGAGGTGCTGGAAAGCTTCGGCTGCCCTTGGGAGAGGCGAGTCCCCGCGGCTGAGGGCTGGACCACGAAATGCACCCGCAGGAACCAGGGCGCGCTCCTGCCCTTCCTGGGGGGACCCAAATCGTTCCCCACTCCTCCCTGGGCTCACTTAGCACTTCCATCGTGTTCTGCAGCCTGTGCATCCCTCCCAGCTCCAGAGCACCATTTCCCATTCTAACATTTTTCAAGTCTGTCATAAAACCTTACAAATTGCATGCAGTTAGCAGCGTTAATTGCCCTTGTGTCCCATTCAATTCATAATTTCCACATTACAACAAACTTTGACTAGCAGCCACTGGTGACACAGGAATACCATCACCACCCAGTTAAACATTTGAGGTACCTGCTCTCGATTTTTTTGCCTACTCAGCTTTCTCTACTTTGCCTCTACTTGTCTTAAAGGAATGGAGACTCCTCAATCACTGATCTAGGTGGGCCTGAAAGCACAAACCCAGTAATGGAATATTCAGCTCCTTTCCAATATTTGTGACTAACTACACCGTATTGCTTTCTCAAGTACAGCCAGGTTATGCTCAAGTACGGAAAATCCTGAATTCTGTAATTCCATTATACAGTTAAAAATACAAAACAAACCCCAAAAGAGCGTCCTTCATCACTTAGCTTTCACCACCTTTCTCGCTCACATAAAGACAACGGTCTGAATTCTTAAGCCCCGTTTTTGAGCCTGGTGAGTTTTAAGTTAAAGCAAGAGAACCTCAGAGGTGTGATTATGTGTGAGAGTTAATGGTATTATCTACGAAAAAAGAGCCAGCCAATACCATAACGTAGTCTTTCATTCAGAAATTTAAAAAACATTCAATTTTTGCCCTCTTTATCACACTGGCATCCAAGTTCATTATTTCCTACCTGCTAGCTATTCATAATTAAAGCCGTCTCCAGCCACCTTGCCTTTTAGGGCAGATCTTGAAACCAAATCTACAGCTAGACTCATGGAGGGAATCAAATCATCACACTCATGGAGTCACTCTTTTCTGCTGAGATAAAATGAACATAATTTGCAAAACAAAGAATTTGCAAACAAATTGTGACTTGTTCTGGACTGGCAAAATGTTTGCATGTTGGTTTATGTTTCCAGCCGCTTTGCATCTTGTTAAAGATCCACTTTTTCATCTAAATCAGGCTGGCAAGATGTAATATATAAATATAATTACTGTTCTGCCTAAGGGTGGAAGCTGATGAAAGACTGACCACGTCTTGAATTTGAGACTGTTTGCTCTGTGCAGGACAGGGAACTTCCTGACAGAGTAACTTCCCACTGACACTGTGCTGCTCACTATAGCTCTGTCCAAGAAAACCTCCTGAGGGGATCGTTTACAACCACCACCCTATAAAAGAAACCGTGATTGAAAATAATTCTTCCAATGGGCGTACACCAGGAGCATACACATAGGCAATATTACAAAATACAGCTCCACTGTCCTGCAGTGGACACCTCCACCTGCAAAACACTTTTGCATGAAGAAAATGCCCATCATGATCCCAGTACCAGGACGAAGGGCTGCAGTGATGGACACAGAAAGATGAAGACACAGAAGACTGAGGCTTGCCTTCTCTGGACTTTTTCCTGGCCTGCCTGGAGCATTATCTTCACTTGCTTAGCTGTAACAGCAACTTTTTAATGACTGTGTGGCTATTTATTTTTTGCTTAGCTTTGTATAATCATATGGTACAACCATAATTCTGATATGGATAGCAACAGCAAGCAGTTATTCTGCGCAGAATGTACCAGTAATGGTGCCAGCCTAATGATGCAGCGCAGAGGAACGTGGACACGGATAGTGCTGAGGCCTTCAAAACAGGGGCCGAGGATGTGGAGCAGGCACAAATGGATGAGGTGAGGCTTTGAAAGCGGAACACAGGGCGATGCAGGAGGCCCAGTGCTGGGAACAGATCGGCAATGGCCAGTATAGAGAGCTAAAGGGCTTGAGTGAAGCCGAGCAAACATCACTTTGCCTGGGGCAATGGTACGCTCAGAGCTTGCTCTGCCTCTGATGACTGACACGAGGCCCACAAAGGCTTTTCATGATGTGGATGCCGACTGTCTAGGTACGGCAATGACCCTTCTGACTTATTTCAGACTTAGTTCACGTGGGACACCCAATCGTCATCAAATGGCAACACCTTGCTGCTAACAGGTGGTGCTACCGAGACCAGATCAAAGGCTTCTTTTCAGACATTCCTTCCCCATTGTCTTTGCTGATAAAATCTAGCAATGTACAGCCACTGCCTTTCCTTAAGGAGTGTATGTAAAGAATCTAAACATCCCATTTTCTTCCATTTTCAACATTTTTCAGAAGCGTGCTGAAGCTGAGAAATATAATCAAGCTATCTTCTTCGTCTAATAGCTTTTCTGGACCAGCGCGTCCATCCGATCCTGCTGACTTCCCTGTGCAATAATAGGCTGCAGTGCAGAGAAGCTGATGATTCCAAGGACTCTTTTGCTAACAAGCAATTTTAAAACGTAGTGGAAAAGTTAAGTTTCTACAAACCTTTTATATCACTTAATATCTTCGCTCTAAGAAGCCCATGATGAGGTGAAATAACTATTTAGTATTCCAAGAAAGTGTTTCAAAGAGCATTCTGAATTGAAATTTCCTACCTCACCTTTACTTTCAAATAATGATTTAATGGGGAAGGAAATGCCCTCACTGAAAAATATAAATCTCTTACAAAATGCAAACCCGCTTTATTGCTTTAACAGGAAAACATAAATATCTTCATATCTGTCTGCAACCTGTGAGTAAACAGGTCCCATTTCTACTGGAAAAGGATGTTGCAGACGAGATGGCTTAACAACTTCTCCAGTGCTGGCATGAAATTATCCATGCCATGTGGGACCCTTGCAGACTTCAAGACATAAAGCGGGTCTGAGAAAGATGTGGAGAGACTCTACCAGGTTGTGTAGGGATAGGACAAAGGGGAATGGCTTTAAAATAAAAGATGGGAGGGCTAGATGAGATATGAGGAAGAAATCCTTCCCTCTGAGGGCGGTGAGGCCCTGTCCCAGGCTGCCCGAGGAGCTGTGGGTGCCCCATCCCTGGCAGTGCCCAAGGCCAGGCTGGATGGGGCTGGGGGCAGCCTGGGCTGGGGGCAGGGGGCCTGCCCATGGCAGGGGGCTGGGGAGGCTTTAAGGGCCCTTCCAGCCCAAATCTTGCTGTCATTCTATGTGTTCTTTTTGCACAGCCAAAATCCCCTTCATCCCATCCCGTTAATTTATTTTTCTGACGAGCAGTTCCTGGCATCGTTTCCCTGCCCGTAGGAGAGCCAGTGGTGCTCAGCTCCCTGTACTGTCGCATACAGAGCTCAGCAAAACCAAAGTACATCCTTAGATCCTGCTATCTGAGCCCTTCTCCTGTTCATCTGACACACTCCTCATGGTTACCTGCCTCCTGCTCCTCTGTAGCAAGATTTAGCAATTCGCTGCCTTCATGTACTGAAAGCTATGGGCTACTCCAGGAACCAGCGATGGAGAACGCTGCAGCTCCTTGCAGCCTCCAGAAGCCTCAGCACTCACCTGCCCCAGGTGGCTCCTGCACGACTGGATGATCCCCTCCACACCTCTGCTGGTTTTCTGGGTACGAGGGACCAACACTTGCTATGAAGAAATGGCACCCATCCACCACCCATCCACCACCCATCCACCGCTCCCCTCTGACCAACCTTCCCTTCTGGTCAAAGTAACAACTTTTCACAGACTCCATTCTTAGTCCTGCTTGTTCTAAGCAAGCTTTTGGTCTTCTACGATGTCATTATTTTTCAGCTTAACTGCTTGGGAGGCCCACATCTGAGAACTAGTAACTTTGAACTCCTCTTCGGCAAATTATCGCTAGGGTTAGAGCTCTTCCTTCAGAGAGATTTGCCGAGTATTTTCTGCTTCTATTTTATAAACCCTGATTTGAAATACACCTGCAGAACTCAACACTGAAACCTGTTTCCCTGCTGCAATTTACTTTCTGGGTTCTCTACTGTCCCTGAGAAGATGTAATAACTACTCCTTGGCAGCTCACTATAAGGAAGGGAAAAAAAAAGAAAAGAAAAATTGGATGGAGTTCAGGAAACAGCAGCAGCAACAACAAAAAGATAAAGGGCTAGAGAGACAGAGTAATGGGAAAATACTTTAAAAAGCAGGTATGTACAGCTTAACTACACAATGACAAAAAGGCTGCGATAATCGGCAATAGCAGAGGTGACCGATACGTTGCCCTGAGTTGCTCAAGGGGGCAGAGTGGGAAGGCACGGTGGAAGCTCTTCCCAGTCAGCCAGCAGTCAAAGGCAAGAACACCCCAGGCAGTTCCTGGCTGGAGAAATGAGAGTGCAGCCCTCTGAAACGTGGAACTTCTAATCTCTTTTTTTGCCACCAGGCCCAAGCCTGTACCTGGTCTATGAGGCGCTCATTCCCTTTCAACCCAAGCACTACGGTCTTCTTCTCCACTGCCATCTCCATTTCATCTTTCAAACCAACATAAAGCACCTCGTGCCACAAAACATTTCCTGGCTCCTGTGCTCTCTCTGTTCTCAAGGAGAGTTCAAGGGGACTTTTTCTTCTATTCTTTTGTTAATTTTTTTGGTAATTCTTCTGGCCACGCTCCCTTGTTGCCTATATTTTCTAACTGTTCTGTATGAGAAACCTCAACCCCACCTGACTTGGCAGCAGCACGTCCCTGCTGGTCTCAGGCACACTAAAACACAAAGCCACAAACGTATTTAGATTGCTCTCTCATGTTCCTCATTTTGTTGTGACTAATCTGACCCATAACGCCCTGGAAAAGCAAGCCGTACAGAGCACAGAGCAATCATGAAGAAAACGGAGAGGCCAAATACCATGACTTAAATGAGAATTAGGAATTGATTAACTTAATTGGTGCTAATGAAAGAAAGACCATAGACCACACAAGACAATGGTGACAAAACAGAAAACATAATGAGTACTTACAAGTCATGCCAGCTGTGGGATCGGTAATTACCTCTCAGAATAATGCTCAAGCTAACGTTATTTAAAGTACAACCAGAGGAACATCAGAGTGCTGTAAGAAGGTCTCTTACTTCTGCTAAAGGTATTAACGAAGAGATATTAATGAAGCGCTGTACTTCCGCTGGGCACTACAGAAAGGAAAACTGGCAAGTGTTTTCAAAAAAGATGCATGGAAACAAGTCTCGTACACGTAACAGTGAAACTCCTGTGAAGCTCAGTCTGTTTCGGGACTGGTCAAAGAGATGACCTGATTATGGTTTACATTGGAAAATGACTTCTGGTTTTAGGTAGCTTTCCACCCAAAACCAGCAGAAAAAGACCCAGCTGTTGCAGGGTGAAACTAATCGCCACCGGTAGGAACATTTTTTTTTGATGAGTGGAAGTAAACACTAAAAACACCATCTCATGCAGACGCGTTGAATGTTACTTAGCGACTTGGAAAGAGAATGAAGTGTCCTGTTAAGAGTCGCTGGTTTAACACAGAAGTTACGTGATTCGTTCAGCAATAGCTGGATGAAAGTACGTGACTGCCGTGAAGCATGCTCCGAGCACAGCTAAGTCCCACAGGTCCCCTGCCCCTTCCAGAACAAAATTAACATATCGTTAGTATTCCCACTCGTGCTTAGTGCTGTCCTTTTTCCTGGGGAGGCCAGGAAAGCCCGAGTCAGATGGACAATATCTGCACATCGTTTTGTCTGACAGGATTACTTTCCTATTCTGAAGCAGCGCTGTATTTTCTAGAGCCCTGCATAATGTGTTTTTAAATCTCCTGCCGTATTTGCTGCATTTCTAGTGCTTATTAACCTATTTCACTTCAGAGTCTCATTGTAATAGCTGAAGTTGGAGGGAAGGGTTGGATTTTCCGGGGGTTGCTGCGAGGTGCTGCAACGTCACAAAGTATCTCCCTGTAGAGCTTCAGGAGTTTGAGGAGAGGCTGTGACACGCTGTACATTTACTAATTCTTAGGCTGATAAAGAAGATATTACATCTAATAGGTTTAATCTGCATGCATTTATATTCCAAATGGAGTGCTGCGTTTTCCACAGCCTGTCCTTGTCAAGCACTGTGATACTCCAGCTCAGTGGCTGCTCCTTCCCTTTTCCTCCACATTTCACTGCCAGAGCCATGCGAAGCAGCATTTACCAGCACCACCTCTCCATTTTAAGATCCCCCGAGGAACTGTTCTCCAGACAAACTCCCAGGCGGGATGAGCGATTGATCTGACCATCTTGGCGATGTGCTACGGCCACCAGCTGCTTGCAGGTTTTCTCATTAGGCTTGTTAGTCACAATTTTCCATGAACATAACTCAACATATGTTCTGATCGCAGTTTTTTCTGACCAGAACCACTTGCTCTTTGTAACATACCATCTGCACAGTCTTCAGGGTCACACGGTATTTTATCTATTCCCTTAGCAGAGAGATATAATTTACATAAGGAATTTATGAAATGTCTATTTAAGCGGACTCGATTTCATATTCATAATCTTTGGAACACTTTTGCCACTAACATTTCATCTAACAGGAATTCAGTTTTCCCCCAAGGAAACTGAATCCAAGAGCTTAAACACTGTTTAAGCCAATTATTGGAGCTGAACACTCATACGGGGTAAAACAGACCCATGTCAATACAAGTGTGCCAATTTACTTCAGCTGAACAGCTGCCCATTGTTGTTTTATTTGAATAAACATTAGAGATATCTTTTCGATGTTTATAAAACCTACTTAGTGAGAAGGGTAAACTGAGAGTTAAATGCAGCTGCCGCAAACAACGGGGCTGCAAAAATCAGCATTTTTCCTTTTATGACCCCACACTTAAACTGCCCAAGAGCAAACCTCCCAAGCTTTGTGTTTCAAGAGCCCTTGAAGAAGAAGTGGAAAATCAGCTTACAAAGCCAGACAGATGAGGATAATTTTTGTTCTTAGAATATAATACTTGTAACATCATTATTAGTGGTGTAGGAAGAGAAAGGAATAAATGTGTATCGAGCATATGCAAGGATTATAGGAGTAATGGAAATGCTCAGCTCCAGAAAGTATCTAAAGGAAGGGTTTTGGACAAGGTATTACCTGGACACATACCAGATATAAAATGCTTTTCTCTGGCTACAAGAGCATCGACCAGCATGTTCTTTGTATTTAAAGTGTATGTACGTGTAAAGGCGGGTGGAGGTGTGCAATGGCATTAGCATGCCGCATCTCAGTTCCAAATGGGATTCAACAATTTCAATCTGCTTCCTCCTTCCATGTACCTACTGATGATACACACCTCTAGAAGACCACCTTAGCTATTTGCTGCACGTTCAGTACCACAAAATCCATAATGTTCTTCAGGACTTCCTAGTACTGTTTTACCACTGAAAACACCATGCTGATTCTGAGCACCGTGTTTCCGGTTCTCTTTGGATTTACCAGACGGTGCTGGTTTCAATTAATAAAATAAACTGAGTAAGATGGGTGAATAGGTACCAATTTTTAATTATTTTTTTTTTTTTCAAATCCCCGCAAATCCTTTTGTAAGTGTATTACCTCCTCTCTTACTTCCAGCGTGAAGCAACAGGACATAAGCCACAAACGCTTAACCAGAAATGCCTGCAGAAGGGAAGAATTGATGTTAGTATCTATGAATTTTAGAGAAAACCACAGAGAAATATGAAAAAGCATTGTTCTAAGCTGTAAAAGCCTTGTTAGGGATGCACTATGGTTTGAGCTTCACTTTGGGGAAAAAAGGTGGAGGGAGGCTGCTCTGCCTTGGTTTTTAATCCAGTTATAACATAGAGGGCGAAAGTGGTCTTTGGGGACTTTATCTTCCTAAAAGCGTTTAAATTAGGAGCAGGTAAAGTGCTACGAGCCCTAAGAGGGAGACAGAGTTCCTGAAACCGATAGAAATAATGAGAGTCTGATGTTAAGGTGGCAAAAAAGCCCAGACTTGATGCTCTGTGCACATCAGCGGGGCACCCTGACTTGTAACAGCAGAGGATTTGGAGAGCTGTTCTTATCTTGTCGTGTTATCACCGGAGGACCTGTAACAGAACACACAGGAACCCCCTCTGTCAGACAGCAGGGGCAGGGTTCAGCTCCACGACTGCAGATGGCTTTGCTGTATTCAGCAAAGAAACAAAGGCTCCTGGAAGGGGGAATCCTTTCACGACAAGGGAGGCACTCAGCCCGTGCAGGTGAAGCATTTCCCCGCGCTGAGGCTCGCTCAGCCACCGATGTTCTGTAATATTCAAGAGCAAAATTCCACTCCCCCACTACAAACACGATAGGGTAAAGGGGCCAAGTCAGCCCTCGAGGGGACGTGTCTAATTCTGTTTATGCGTGGCAGGAGGAATTCCCAAAAGCCCAGCAGCTGCTGTGTCCCCAAGCACAGACTCTGCCATAGGGCAGCACAGTGTTGTGTCAAGGGCAACTCTGCCCAAGAAGTTCCCATAAAACCTGGCACTGCAGGGAGAGCTCTGCTGCCAGGCACCAGTCAGGAAAGACTTCTTGTATGGCACAATATTTCTGTGCTCCAGAACTTAGAAGTTCTGAGCAGCATCCGACGCTCGCTGATTCTTCTGGCACCGAATTATCAGAAACGTTCAGGTCTTTAAATACGATAAACATTCAACATGAAGTACGAAAATGACTGGGACCTCAGAGAGTTCAGTGCAGCACAGTGTGTGTACTAACTGGCTTTATGGAGGTGAAAAAAAAAGCCTTATTGCTAAGGGATTTTAATGTTGGCATACACTTAGTATGCAAATACAAAGTCGTGCACACTGTTAATTTGTCTGCCTCACCAATTGCTCCACATTACCAAACTGCTCCTGCTAAACAGACCCTGGCAAGTTTCTGAAAGCACTTCCTTCCCAGGAAGTTGTTATTAGATGGATACTCGTTAACAGGTTCCAGCAGTGTCTCGGCTACATTGGTATTTCCAGAATATTTATGTACGCATAAAAATTCAGTGCTGGACACAGCTCAACAAGCAATTAACATCCTCAGAACAGAAATTAAAATTGTATAAGCTACAACTGTACTCCTCCGGTGAAACGATGACACGTTCCTGCGCTTCTGAAAAATCGCATTTTCCTTCAGAGACTCCTCTCCGCAGAAGAACTTCAGTGACCAGTCATCAGGGTGACTTTATACAAAAGCATCATCATATTTCAGAGTAATGGTCCTACATATCACAGAGGCAACGTCAAACTTAGGTTCTAGAACGCCATCGTATTACCGATGTTATTAGGGACACTGCTCCAACAGCAGTGGAATTAATGACTTCTCCTTCAGTAGGAAGGCATTAAGAAGTGCATCGACGGGTACGTGCACATGCTGTCAGATGAAAAGAAGGCCCGTGAGTCTGTTTGTATTTGGGGAAACAGTATGATGTCAAATTGTCCTTCATGTCAGCGATTCAAAAACAAACGCACGAGCCATGACTATACCGTCCTGCTCTATAAATCATTGCACGTAACTCTGTGCCTGTGTATATGCCGTGTATATAGCTACGGGATTACTTCTGGTTGAACGACGAGTCCATGTGCTATATATGCACAAGAGTGACTGGAAGACCAGAAAGGTGAAAGAAAGGGGTCTGGTTGGCTTGAAGAGCAAGGAGAGGACGTTTGCAACCACGTCCCGTTAAGTAGCAGGCTGTTGCCATGAGGAAAAGGAAAAGCTGTTCCCCATGCCCATGATGGATGGGACAAACAGGAAAGGGCCAAAATGCAGTTGCAGAAGACTGAAATGAGATGTTAGAAAAACAAAACACAACAAACAAACTGCCAACTTACTAATATTAAGAATAGCAAAACTATCTCCTTTGCCCAAAGTCTTGGATTTTTACTCCTGGTTTCAGTCATCACACTCTGCGTGTTCTTTCTGCTTAGCTTTACTGTGGCTTTTCCTGCTCCTCCTCAGACTTGGAAGACCATCCCCCACAGTCACCACGTCCCAACCCCTCTCCTTTTTATTTTTTACCTCTTTTTAAGCATTAGTTTGGCAACCAGCCCCAAGTTGATTGACTACACGCTCGGTGGTCCTTTCCATACACATTTTCCTGTAGCTCTACAAAATTATTACACATTTGAAGACTAAGTAATAAACAAGAAATTTAGCAGACGGTTCCCAAAATTTTTCACTAGTTTTTCATAGCCCATTGTTTCACACACAGTTAATGACAGCAAACTGGTTTTTAGTCTTTTTTTCCCAAAAGAGACACTGTAGTTTTCTGTCTAGCTATCAAAAGACTCACAGACCGTTGGCTTTAAAACATATCTTTTATGTAATCAAACAAAGGTGATCGCCTTTTTGTGGCTATAGGAAGCAATCTTTCACGTGTGCTTACTCGGCTACTTGATGTCCGTTTGTTGTCCTACACATGTCTAAAGACCTGTGGAAGGAGAAGCAGTTTTGCCTAGCTGCCAATGAGAAAAGTACTTTTCCAAAAATTAATGTCCTTCTGAAAGGAAAAAAAATAGTAATAATATTGAGACTATTTGTCATTAGCTCCTGCTACGAATCATGGAAGACTTTTCAAGAACACCCCCGCCATGTTTCTGCCAAAACCTATCGCAGCAGGGTTCAGAGTAGTCCCTGGAAGGACAGGGTAGCAAGCAAATATTATCGCCTACAATAACCCAGCAACTGGTATTGTAATGAAATTGGTATTCCCTTTTTCAGCACCTCACTGACTTCTGAAGCGACGCTAAGCACTCGGAGCACATGTGAAACCAGTGCCTCTCGGGAAGTTGTGGAAATACTGAGATAAGCAATACTTCTGGTCCTAGGCTTTAATTTCTTCTACCTTTGGATAATAATTTTAAAGAATAAAATATACTACCGGATTTTTTAAAAGTTGAATAATGGCAAGCAGATGAAGACTTCTAGGATATATTTAATAATGCAAAGGTTAATAACTTCAATTTTCAAGAAAACATCAGTTTTTGTCAGTTTGTCTCTTGCATAAAGAGCCACGCCAAGTGCTGTCAGTACTTGAGCACTGTGTTCTCGTTACAGCCTCAGGGGTTCAGCTGTGCACGCACTGTATGAAGCACCTCTCATCTGCCCGACTCATTCCCCTCTACTTTCAGACACGTTGCCACTGCCAGCACGTGGAAATGGAACTCCCCCACCGCAGAAATGAAGGGAATTGTTTTTCCGAGGAAAGGCCCACTCTAAAAAAAATGAATGTATAAAGTCGGCTTGTTGTTGTTCTGCTTTGTTTTGCTTACTTTCCAGAAATATAGGACAGTTTTCTCTCAAACTGTGTCTTACAGACTCAGGGAGCTTGGGCAAGGGACCTGGCATAAAGCCACTAGGGTCTTGCACCTATTCTAACAATTTAAATGCAGTGCCCTGTAAGGAACGCACGACATACGTTCACTACAAGGGAAAAGACTAACAATACCCTTCACACTGTGAAGGGTATTGTTATATAGAAATAGAAAATAATGCATAGAGAATATAAAATAATATAATATAGAAATAGGAAATAATAGGGAAAAATACAGAGAGGGTAAGAAATGGTCATTTCAGAATTATATCAAAGGGAATTTGGAGATCTAATGTCACCCACTCAGCTCCTTAACTTGGCCAATACTTTCAGTGATACTCCTCTTCCTAACTAAACATTTGTTTTGTTACAATTTTTGCTATGATTTTCTTGTTCATGTGTCAGACATTTTGTGGTGAGTTTCTCAAAGTAAGAGAAGGTAAAACCGGAAGGAAGACTCTCGCTTGGAGATATGGATTGCTTCTCAGAAAAATAAAATTAAAAAAAAATCCTGTACTCACACTGCTATTTCACCAATATAATTAAATGTGACAGCTGATGACTAGTTCTCCACGCATATATTCCCCTCATTATCCAAATTAATATTTGTGGATCAACTGTGACACAGATGTAAACGCTTGAGTTGGTTTCTTGCAGCTCAGCTAGGATCCCTTGAAGCTTATTTGCTTAAGCACACTGACACCTGGGCTACTACCACAAGCCAGAGGCACTTATCCACTAACACCAGGAGAAATAGTATTGGTTACTGGGCAGTTGAAAAATCGTCATAGCAAAAAAAAAAATGAAAAACGTCTTCTGAAAAGACCACCTGAATTCCTTGGCAAAGCAGCAGCTTCCTTTGGAGAGGTGATGGGAAGAAAAAAATAATACGTGGCAATTAAAATGCCCTTCCCCAGGAAGAAGATCCATGGGCCACGGAACTGCAGAAAAGCTGCAGGGCTGCAGCCGCAAGCAGTTTGCCCTGACTCTTCGGAGAGGTTCAGTTTGTTTGGTTTTTATCCTACTGCTCATACAAGCAAGTATATGCTCCAATTTGAGAGCTGTTTCCACTATGGCAAATGCATCTTTCTATTCCTATCACTAAAATTTTTAATCATCAGCAAAGACGATCCAAAGCCAAAGTTGATGATATATTTGCACAACATTTTTCTTGCAAGCAACACAAAGAATATATGGAAAACCCATCCAGCCCCAAGTGTCACTTGCCTGTAATTAACTGGATTCCATAGATTAAGAAAAACCCTGAGATGCTACAATAAATGCAATGCAATCCCTGCTTTTCTTTCAGCGCTCTTTCCTTGTTTCTTTTCTTTAAAGATTCATTATCTGAAGACAAAAGCTTGTCACAAAAGAGAATTTCCATCCTGTGAAAAATTATGTCATTTCCAGATTTTTGGCTCACCCTGGAATACAGTCCTGACATTTTTACCAAGCAGTAAATTTACAGCAGGAGATCAATCACCAAGGAATGTTTTGCTTGTTTGCAATAAAGATACTTTATTTCATTACTTTTGAAGTGAGCTGTACTGTTGCTGGGTAAAAATTGTAATTAATATTTCATAATTACACACAGAAGCACAAAGAAAACAAGAGCAGTGGGTCAGGATTTGCAATTTAGATGGAGTGAAGGCTCCTTTCTTTTGGAGGACTGAAGGTTCACATGAATGCTTTCCTTTGATATGGCTTGGTTTTAGCCTTCTGAGGGCAGCTTTTTAAAGGACACAAGCTAATTAGAAATCCAGGAGATTTCTTGAATTTTTTTTTTCATGACATTTTAAGCACCCTGTTTCCAGAGCTGTGTCTCAGGACCCATGGCAGTGTTTGCAAAGGACTGGGAGTGCACCCTGCCATGAAGGCTGGGGTGAGCTATGCTATCACCCGTAGAGTGAGCAGGTCAGGATGCGTGTTAAAACCTGCGTAACGCGTTTGGCTTTAACATTACCAGCCAGAAGATACAATCAAATCTGAGCACATGAGATTATCCTGCCGGGCCTTCTGTACACCAAGTGGCTGGCCAACCACACAGACTGCAAGCGCCCTTACTGCTGAAGTCTGGTGGATTTTTTTTTCTTTCTAGCTCAAGCCGCAGAGTCTGTAACATCCCATTCCCTTTGCCTTTCATGTACAGGCACAGAGACTCTTAAGGCTATTGGCCCTTCGGGAGATATCTCCTCTGAAGGGAAAAACTCAAGGCAGAGAACTGATTAAAAAAAAAAAAAAATGAGAGAAGCAGATTAATTTTAACTTGCTCTGGGTAATCTCAGGCTGCAGAGCTTCTCTTTGTCCATATTTACAGAGACAAGCATGTAAATAACAATGTTCAACCTTGTTCTTACTTTTCAACAGGTGAACCAAGACCTCCGATGCCTTAATTTGGCTGCTAACATCACTACTTCAACATGCTTGTTTTATGATGTTTTCACTGCCCAGACCCAGGACGTCACCTGGCTCTGCTCCTCCGCCGGGTTTGAGATCTCCCTCTGGAAGCAGCACATCGCATGCACTCACCCCAGGGGACATGCCAGACTCCCTTGAACCTTCATCCTGGCAAGCAAGATGTTCAGAAATTTGTCTGTGAGAACAGAAAATTGGAAAGGAAACTCCTCATTTCCTAGGGCAGTAAGCTTAGACATACGGTGGCATAACGTAACTCTGCATTTGGAATTGCCTACAGCGGCTGTAGGCTGGAAATGACACTAATTTTTCAGTTTTATTTTATTTTTCAAAGCACACAAAGGAGGAAACAGTGCGTGAACCACTTCAAGCAAACAGACCCAGGTAGCTGCAGTGTCTGGCGCCTGACTGCCACAAAAAAATTCATTTAGGTAAATCTGACAAAGCGACAAACATTTTCCATGTAAAGCTCTACCATGTGATTTTTTCAGATATGGGAATTAATTAGCAGTTGTGAAATTATCCTCTATTGACAACAGTAAATCCTTCCTGCAAAGTTAATGGCTCAAAATAAAAGAGCGCACATGCCCAACCAAAGAGCTACTTGGAGAGACCAACTTGCCGTGGGATTATTGCTCCAGAAATTGCCTTCACCTACACTGCCATTCACTGATGTTCTCCCAGTGCACAATGATATTAAAAATAAAAACATTTTAGAGTGTCAATAACATACTAAAAACAGCCACTGCAGCATGGTTCTAACAGCACCACAATAAAATGCATCACTTGGAGCACTTACACCCAAACATCTCACAGTTAACGACGTGGCGCAACTCCACCATCAAAATAGCAGGGAAAGAGCCAGAAGTTGAAAGCAAGAAGCCATAAAAACTGAAAACTGAGCCCAAGAAAACTGCAAGGAATCCTGTAAGGCTACCTAACGCAAAGCCCAAGCAAGCAGCAGGCTTCCTAACTAGATACCCAGGTTTGCCAAGAGAGCTGCCGTAACATGGATGTAAGCAGTTTGGACTCAAGGCTTGCTTGAAAATCTGCTCCGCAGTTCAGAAGGATTTGAGGAGCTGCATCAGTGAGAAGACAGGAGTCACCTAACATTAACCACACAGAAAATTGTGTTATTTTATGCATAATAAACAACCGCTTCACATCTGTGTATACTAATGAAAAATTTCAACTCGTGCTTTAAAGTGCACGGTTCCTTAATCTGAGAACAAGACAGGAATTCCTTCAGATATGTTCATTAAGTTCTGATTCTGCACAGTAAACAGTTGTGCCCATTAAAAATAAATGACACATTTTAACTTACTCCTCTGGTAATATTTTCTGTCACTTTTATGAAGTCATTTGACAGACTTCCAGCGTCTTTTTACCACGTTTTCCTCAAAGTACTTTGTATTCTAGCCTCACCTTCCAAATGCAGCTCGGATGCAGCTGCTTGAAAACACCGTATCAAATGTCTTCTCCTGGTGGGCAGCACCTTCGTTAGCAGTATGACAGAATAAATCAGCTTACACAAACTTACCGTAAGGGAGGGAACAGTACGAAACAAGGCAGTGGGAGTCACTGATTTCAAGAGAAGGCAAAATCCCTTTCCTCCTAACGGAGCCAAGGATGGAAAAGAATTAATTAGCCAAAACGAATGCCTAATTCAACTCTGATTTTCACAGGGTCAGTAAGACATGGAGCTGCAGTTTAATTTCCTATTCAGATTCCCAAGTTTTCTTTATATACCAATAAGCAAAACGTATCTGCTTAGTTTACAGTCTGACTCTGACCTGGGTGCCACAAAAGCAAACACCGGTACCTTAGAAGGCAGATGAGTTCCCTCTGTTTACAAACTCCAAATTAAGAAGATGTTACCTTGGGCAGCCTGAAATTCTATTATTTTTTTTTTCTCTTTTCTACATAAAAGGAACGGCACACAAATATATGCTAGGGGGAGCCTGTAGCAATCAGGCATAATGAGGCTGGATTAAAATATTCAAAAGATCTTTTATAAATTACAAAGCATTGCTAGTAATTCGTTTTTGCATATCTGAAATAGTTTGTCTCCTAAATGGGTGGAGATCTGACTGACACTAGATTCATACACATTCAAGGATGAGAAAAACTCGAATATTCTCAAAAACTGTGTCTGAACAGTACTTCACAACTACTAAAACAAAACAGGAGCCTGGCCCATTTATAATCCTTATGCAAACAGAGAGGTAAACTGAGGCTTCAGCGCTCTGGAGAGATCGGCTCCGATTTCTTCCATCCTGTAAGGACATTGCAAATCCACTGCATCTTGTACATGACTTTATTTTTAATTGTTCTGTTTCTCCAAAAGCAATACAAAGACTGCAGTGCCCGTATTTGGTTTTGCACCGCTCTAAGAATCCGATGGCACTGTTCAGTACATGACTTCCCATTACCTGACCCATTTAACTCGGGCTTCCAATGGTGTCTTGAGGCACAAGGACAGACTGTATGAAGATGGTCAGCACTGCATCTCAGAGTGCTTCCTGGGGGAGAGGACATAAGTAAGAGAGAAGCAGTAGTTCAAAACATTTAAAAAATAGGTATGGCGTAAGAGTTTTCAACGTACTGGCTGTCTGAAGCTCAGAGAATGAGATATGATACTGTTTTTTACTTCTTCCATTTGTAAGAATAGATCTGAGGGCCGTGTGGCCTTATCCGAGCACTTAATGTTCAGCTGTATGTGACTTACAGTGATAAAAAGAGCCATTAGCCGCAAATTGAGTTTGTTCTTGCTAGGAACTTCAGCTGAAAGCTACTACAATATAAGAAATAATGGTATGTCGGTGACTTGGTAGCTCCAAAATATCATTTCTATGGTATTAAACTATTTCTATTAAACCTCAAGCGCATTTTCACACCCACCCTAATTGCAGGCTATTCTCACGACTCTGGTCAGCCTAAGCACGCAGAGAAGACAGCTTAGTCACTTCTTCCAGGTGCCAGCAGCAGCCTGAGTTAGACAAATAACACCACAGCTTCTTTTTTCTTTCCACTGTCCTAAACCAGGGGGGTTGTGATGCGGCTGAAAAATATGAAATGAAACGAGCCGCTCACAGCCCTTCTTACCAAATCTCCACCACGAAGCCGTGGCCAGGTTTTGAGCCACTTTTACATAGTTGCTGTTCCCAAAAAAGAGTCTCCAGCAGGGCAGGGATTACATACGTACAGGATGAGAGACAAGAAGACCTCTTGGGGAAGAAGGACGAGTGACATGAAGGGGAGATGAGGCGAGCTAAGGAGATGTGGAGTGGGTAAGGAGTGCACAGCAGGCAGAAAATACGGTGCCTGGGCATATCCTTACCCTCCGAGTGCACTGCCTAGTTTTAATGGATAAGCACATTAGGAAACTTGCCAAGGGAGAAATACTGGAAGAACAGTCAATAAAACCAATAGCAAAACTAGTCTGCAACCATGCCTGGTCCAATTGACTAAAAAAAGTCGTTAGAGCACCTAGCCCTTCTTCTATAAAGCAATTAACTCGGGATGCAGGTAGATGACTGTTTACAAATTTGGGAATCGATTTTGGCTGTGGGTTTTGTTTATGCAAATGTTACCAAGGCGTGCTACAGCGTACACAGCGCGCTGTGCAGCTGCGGGATGCTCTCCCTCCAGTAACAGCCCACCTTGCTGGGATCTCGTAAGGAGCCAGAATAATTATAAACAGCCTACATGCATGTTCTTTGACGGCAGGCACGTTTCATGAAATAAATATTAGTTCATTTGTACCGCTAGAAAAGCTTCACAGAGATCAATGAGACCAGAGCTGCTGTCAGAAGGCTGGCTGTCGGGCGAGGCTACGTGCGCGCAGAATCCTTTTTTTGAACTACCTCGCTCTGTTTTAAGGCCCACAGGTCTATTCAGATCCTCACAGGAACAGGATTTTTCAGGATGATTTGTATTGCTCTGTGGCTCTGAAGGGACCAGAAATTAAGGAAGAATGTTTCTCTTTTGAAGTTTGTTTTTCAGGTCTCACGACGTTATGAGATTATGAATAACAACAACAAGAAGCCAGAAATAAACGTGGTGCTTCACACTTTCCAAGTCAGGTTTTATTTGAACTATCTGTGTGGATTTACAACAGCAATTTTTATGAATCAAATTTTGTTTGACTTACTAATGCAAGGTATTCCCTCCTGATACTAAGTTACAAATGAGTCCGTCCGTTACATCCACGTTCTGACTTCTGACAGAGCATTCAAACCGTTTGTGTCGTAACACATCAAACCACAGCCCAAATTGGACCTGACACGCTACCCAGCAGTTTATGAAGAAGAGACAGGATCTAATATCTCAGCTCTCAAGGCGATGGTCAGAACCAGCACTACCTTTGTAACAAGGAGGCTTCCATTGGAAGGGTTTCATCTTTACTTCCACAACTGCACAGAGATCGTTTCAGTTTTCCTTCTGCTTTAAAACAATGACCTAATTGCTAATTAAACTCACAAATGCCTATTGATTTGCTGGGAAGCTCATGATATACTTCATAATAGTCTACGGGGTATAGTCTTCTATTTTGTCTCTACTTAAGATCCAGGTCTATACATTTGTTACTGTTTTCTTCCTGTGCTGATATTTTGTTTAGACAGATCTTTCTACCTTCTACTTTTTCTACTTTTTTTTTTGCTTTCTTTCAATGCTTTATACCTCCTATTATTGGCAAGGGTGCTGAAAGGACGAAGCAGGAAGGTGCGGGAATAGCCACGTCCCTGTTAATACAAGGAAGCTTGAGATAGCTGAAGATCAAGACCAATAAAAAAAAAAACAGCTAGGAAATAAATTTGCAGGGAGCTTGTACACTTTCTGAACACTACACACCAACATTCCCAGCCAGAGCAAATTAAACTTAATCCTACAGGATTTTTTTTTAATTTTAGATCACCTGAGCATCCGATCTGCTCCTCAGTCTCTCTCTCTCCCTGCACTGCTCTCCAGTCGACTGCCAGGCCACCCTGCAGGGTGAAGCTGTGTTCACAGAAGGTGGAAAGCTGTGAGAATAGAAAAAACATCTGGCACGTACAAAGGTAGGAGAAGGAAAGAGGAGCAATGCTTGTCTGCTCCTCAGGCTACGTCTCAACAGCATCTGTCCCAGGCATGCCTGCAAGCAGGCTCCGGTTTTCCTCTTCCCTAGGCAATTGTGCACACACACAAAAGAGTTTCAGGAAGGAGAGAAATCCTGCCTGTTTCAAGGGTCTCTGCACATTTTGCAGTCAGCAGGAAGAGAAATTTGTGCCACTCCTCACCGGCAGTGACTTTGAACCTGCCCGGGTTTGATCCCACGCCCACAGGAGAAGAGCTGCGGAGCTGATGGCGCTGCCCCGAGTGCCACCGCGCCTGTCGGCAGGCGAAGTTGTAACGGGATGTGAGAAGAGAGGGAGAAAAGCCCCGAGCTGTCTGGGAAGTTGAGAAGACATCTGTCTCCGAGAATTCGGGTCATTTTGAGAGGAATAAAAATTCTGCTTTCGGGACTGTTTTTGTGAAGTCTGAGGGAGAGAGGCACTAGCGGTACCTGGCGATATGAAGAACACCAGGTCGGCTCTGCTAGACGCAGAGGCCATCCCGTCGTACCTCGGGCTGAAGGTGAGGAGAACTGCCTCCAACTCACCGCTTTGCAACCACGCTCAGGAGTGCCCATTTTGTAAGCAGATTAGTGTTTACAGGCCATTGTGATTCCTTTAATCTCTTTCAGCTCTAGCTGTTTTTTTTTTACATTTATCACGGGCCTGACACATTCCCCGGTCCCTGATTTGTTAGGTCACTTCCCTTAACGCGGCCGTCTTGTTTCCAAAGCTAATGCTATGATTTCTGGGGACATTAAACACACCAATCAAAGAGAAAAGCTGTGGGGAAAATGTCAGTGAGTTTTAAAATGAGATCCCTTCCCTTTGCTTGCTTAGTATTTTCGGAAAAACCTCTTCCACCAGAAGACGTGCGGCACCGCGTTACCGCTCCCGGTCAGTAATCACACCACAAAACCAGCCGGTGCTGAGCGCAGGAACCGAACTGGATGCTCTCTGGAAGAACCAAGCGAGGCAGATTTCATGTTTTCCCCCACGCCAAAAAAAAAAACACATCTGTCAAAATGATACTAAGAGAAAAGCTGTTGTGCGGCTTTCATGCCAGGGATAACTACCACGCAGAAAAGCACTGATTAGTAATTGAGGGTTTTCTGATGAGAAAACCATGAAGGAAATCTGATGTAGATTTGAAAGCTAAATGTTCACCTCTGTCAAAATTCCCCTTCTGCACAGTCACCAGTGCGCAGATCCCAGCAGAAGGTGCAGTCGCTTAGAGAGCACGCGGGTGCGATGACCAAGGGATTAGTCCTACCATGCCGTATCAGAGAAATCTTAGCTCTGCTATCATCTAGTAAAAGCAGACCTAAAACAGTAATGGTAAAAGGAAGGTGGGGAGGGAGTAAGGCCAGAACTAACAGGGAACCCTGCATGCACCTGTCCCCTCTCGCAGCAGCTCGCAGCATCACCCACGGCCTCTGCTCAGCAGAAAGGAGAGCTCGGAGCCAAGGGGCAGCAGCCTGCTCCTGCTGGCTTCTTTCAGACAGGATCTGGTTATTATTTTTCTTAGAAGGAGAAGTTTTAAAATATAAACAGTCTACAAAGCTGGCCACTTCAGCCCTTAAAACAGCCCTATTCCCTAGTGCCTACATGCACCAAACATCTTGCAGCGCACTGCTGGGCCAATCCACCCAATGTTTTCCCCCAGCCACATCTCCTCGCTCACGGTAACAGGCTCTTTTACCCCCCAGCCCCTAGAGCTGCTCTATTATTCTGTGTCTGTGGGCCTCCTGCTCAAATCTTGTCCTTCAGGCCCAAAGATGCAACAAACCCCAGCGCAGCCTTAATGCTTATGCTGGCTGGGCTTGCTGGGAGCTGGTCTTTCCCATCTGGGCCATTTTTTTTTTTACAATGACTTCCAGTGGAAGCAGCCAAGGAGCAAGTTAATGCAAAATCTCTGTCTCTATAAATTACCACAGTGCAGGTCTAAACTCCCAGCATATGCTTCTCGTTACCTGCCCAACCTGGAGCTGTCAGATACGAGGGGCAGAGGCAACGCTGGAATGACAGCAATTACTTCCCCTGAACCACAGGGTGAAGTCGCTGTGTCTTACCGCCTGCAGATCTCAAGGTTGCTCGGAATGCAGAGTGAAGGCATTTTCAGCAGCAAGCTAAATGATCTGGAGCTTCAGAAGGCAAGAATTTTCCTGGAGAGAACTTGTAGCCATTGATCTCTTCCTCCTTGCCATGCCATGATCCTTGCTAACCTGCCTTCCTATTACGCTCCTCAAAATGCAGAACCCTAAGCACTTTATACAGCCCCCAAACCATTTCAGAACACTGCACGTTTTGAGAAATCTCACCTGAAATCAAACGCAAGGCCCGCAGGAAAAGTCCTCCTCCCTTAAACACCACGTGCACTTTCCCAGAGGAACACACTGCCATCACCTAACTGCTTTTTAAAGTTTTAAATGTTTGAATTTCCATCTCACTAAGACAAGGCTTTATCCGCCTCTATAGTGTGCTTCAAAAGGAACCTTTCATTATTTTACCTGTCCTATATTTTCTTCTTCCCTTCTGCTACTTACTTCTCCGCTATTTACAAAGTTTCTCTGTCCTTGCAATTGAAATCAACATAAAGGTAGTGGATTGCCATTTCAGCAAAAAATTAGCACAGAAACTGTTTTAGCATGAGGAATGAGGTGCTATTCTCTCTGCACGCACACAAAAAAGTGGAAATCATCACTGTCTTAAAACATGGTTTCAAGGATTTTATGTCAGAAGAGCCAAGAACTAGATAGCGCTGCAGAGGCCTCTTTTATTATTTTTTAAGAGGTTATTTGGATTTCCAAGCATCTTTTTAGCTTGTTAATAGCTGTTGGGTATGGGCTCTTATTGATTGATCAAGTCACAGCCATTGTTCCTGCCTCTGATGGTTACAAGAGGAGCTGGAAACGACGCTGGCTTTGCAAAAACCAGTGGGAGCTGGGAGCAGCCGGAGCTAAGGTACTGTTTTCTTATAGGGACAAAGGAAAAGGAGGAAAACTGATCCAGAGGAAAAACAACACTGCAGTTAGGGAACACATGAGGATGTTTCAGTCAATATTTATCTCTTCGATCAATAAAACTTGATGTTCACCTCAGTGAAATCAATACCTGCTTCATTTAAGTGTCGCTGCTCCTTGGCTCGCTCCACTTCCCCCTGCTTGCAGGATCTAATTTCACTGTTAAAGATTTCAAACTCGATCATCGTCTGAACTGCTCGCTGCCTTTGCAGAGTCTTTTGCCATGGGTGCAACTGCCAAAAGGAGCGTTATTCCCTTCGCTGGGCACTATTTCCCTAAGGGCCAGAGAGGGACAGATAGTGCCCGCGCAAGCACGCACGCCTCCCCGCTGTACGACAGCCCGCTACCAACACCATCAGCTGGCGGCGACACAGATTAAAGGCTTCACTCCTGATATTTCCCTCTTCAGCATCATCAGAGGTTTGCAAGCTAGCTGGTTATTACCTAGAGAGGAAATGAAAGCAACAGTCTTGGCGTTGCAGTGCTTACGTGATGCTTAATGGGTAAGCTCTTCCGCATTAGCAGGGACCCTCTGAAGCTGGATCGTCCATCAGCCTCCAGCTTTTCTAAGCCAGAAGGTGATGGCGTCTGAGGAAGCTGCAGGAGTACATGCTGAGGTTCCTTCTGATACCTGGCTTCTTGTCTGGGGACAATCCTCGCCCGACTGTCGTCACACATGGGCAGTGTGCTCAGTGGTACCTGCACCCACTCCAAATCCAGAGGTCCTGAGCTGCGCCACACCCGCTACGGTAACAATTTCAAGCACTGGAAACTCCAGCTGCTTTTTCAAGTCAAGATTTCTGTTTTGCCCTATACGGAAATTCAAGCTGAAGCCCTAAAAAGGCGTGTGCCAGCAGAGTATTTAGCAGACACATGTAGATGACTCTTTCTGTTGGAATTTGAGCATCAATCGCCAACATTTGCCAATGTTTTCCTCCCTTTTCCTCCCCTCCGCTGCTGGGATCTGGGTGTCTTCCCAGCACCCCTCACACCAGGAAGCTCATTTTATCCTTTAACCTTCATCTCCCCTTCT
Source organism: Nettapus auritus (assembly GCA_011076525.1). Taxonomy (NCBI): domain Eukaryota; kingdom Metazoa; phylum Chordata; class Aves; order Anseriformes; family Anatidae; genus Nettapus; species Nettapus auritus. The sequence continues at coordinate 2,420,799 of CM021770.1, forward strand.
TCTTTTGCACAAAACCGCAGGATCCTGTTTTCAGGTTTGCTACACCAAAGGACGTTTTGGCTGCCAAACTGCATCAAGAGGAAAGAAAAAACGCTTTCATTTAGCCTTATCACAACCCTGATAATAACATGATTATATATGCAAAGAACTCCATGCTTGTTTATCCGCAACGATAGAATGACACACGCAAATATACATATGAAAAGCCTGGATATCTCAAGCTGCCAACAGTTCAATCAAGAATATTGTATCCTCAAAATACAAACGCAATTATTTACGTACGTCAAGATTACTAATGCCTCCCTGGTAATTTTCTGCTTTCCTGTAACGAGCCCTGCCAAGCTCACGCTTTGGTTTTTAGGAAGATAATCTGAGAAGGAAAGGGTCACTTCCAAACCCCTTTGCTGCCTTGATAAGAAGAAGCCTGGTACACACTCGGCTTGTTTACCCGTTGTTGTGCTGCAAGCCTTTTAATCAATTAAAACTTAAATATCGTTCAAACTCTAAAATATCCTATCAGCTGCCAAAGTAAAAGGTTTGAATGATCTTAACCGGCATTTGACAGCACGTATCTCCAGGTCGTGGCCCGGTGGAATTGTTTCCTGCTGGGTATCCGAGAAAACGCAGCTGTCTGTAACCAAAGGTTTCTTTTGTGTTGTTTTTGAAGTTCCTGAAATTATTCATGCTTTTTTTTTTTTCCTTTTATGTTTGCCATTGAATGAAATATTTCCCATTCAGTGCAACTTTGCTGTGCGTTACCAGCACTCAGCTTTTACAGCATTCTGGTAATGTATGCTATTTTAGGACTCAATCCTATAGCAGATCAAGCCCCAGAATAAATACACAGCCTCAGATACTCAGGAGAACTCCACTGCATCTGGATTTCGCATGTAGATACTTCCCCTCCCCATTTACATTCTCATTATCGCTTCTATCGAGTAACTTGCACCAGCCATCCTGGGGAAGGGTTTGGATAAAATACACTCCGCTAACGAGGAGATCCCTGGAGCAGCAGGGCTACCCTAAAATAATCATCACAGAGAAGTACATCTGCAATTCCAAATGGCACGCAAGAGAAACTAACGACCCAAGTTATAATCCTTTGCTGCCCAAATACGCTCCGTTCAGACGTGCCCTGACCCCTTCATGGTTTGTGTTTGCCAAGGACGCTGCTGGCACCTAAGGGAGGGCAGAGCCTGGGGCTGGGGTACGCTCCCTGCCTCTCCCCACGGGGCACATCCACCCCCCGAGCACCCTGCCTCTCAGAAGCATGCTAGGAAAAGGGACCAGAGGGGTCCCAGACCAGGGGACGGCAATTCATTTCATCTCTCATCTGTCTAAAACTGCCCATCACGGGAGCGACTCCAGCCCCTACCCAGACCAAGGACAGGTGTCGAGGGCTGGGTTTTATCCCCCGGGGCTGCTGTGACACCCGATGGGGGCTGGAATTTGTGACATGGGTGCTCCAGGACACCCACGCTCCCTGGAGCATGATTCACCTGGCTACGGTCCGGCCCTGGCACGAGGACCGCTCGCATCCCCTGGGGAAGGCTCTCGACTTTCCAAACAGCTCAGGTCCCTGGGCAGGAGCCCCGCTGCTCCCTGCAGACAGAAGGCAGCAGCACAGCCTTCATCAAGGCTTGCGGAGGAAGACGAGCAGCAGGGAGGGTGTTAGACACGGCGGCGGTGACACATCGCCATCTCCAGAGGGACGGACCACATCTCCAGTCAGGCTGCGTAAATCTCTTCCCAGGGGTGCCTCCCACTTTTTCCCAACTCTAAAGGGCGCCAAGAGAACAACCTTGGCACCAGAGGCTCGGCTTGGCTAGTGTGAGGCACGCCAAAGCCGGGACAGGCTGCCAAAATGGCAAGCGGTTCATTACTCACACCCTGAGAAGGTGATGCCAGGGTTGCAAAGCATGAAGTCTGTACAGCACGCAGCTGGACTGCTTCCACGACATTATTTTATCTTTTTTTTTCTCTGCTTCCCAATGTTCTTCTTCCTTCATCCATGCCCTTCCAGTGTAACCAGTTAATGGGGTGATTGGCAGGGTATGGCTCCGCGGGACGGGCCGTGATGCTGTACCTGCTGCCAAAAAGGATGCCTCCTCCTTCCCAGCCTCCCTCCTCCTGCCTCAGCGCTGCTGCCGCTGCCTTCTGCCGGCTCTGGCTCAGAGCAAAGCCCCGCCTGGAAGCACTGACATGATGGAAAACAGCAAGCGGGCAAAACAACGTCAGTAAAACAAAGTAAAATAAAGATGAGAGAATTCTCTGCCGTTTTATTGAACTGGCTCACGGAAAGGTGCAGCGGGAGGCCCAGCCAGCGAGCAGGGGCAAGGGCAATACAGTCCTGGGGAGAAGAAACGGGAATCTCTGCTCTCGGTGGGAACAAGCCGAGCTCGGCTGCCTCAGCTGTCACCAGCCCAATGCACCCAACCGATCAGCTCCTAATTAACAGCTTGACTGATCAGCGCGTAGTTAATAGGCCTGGCAGGGAACGGAAACTGAGAGCAGCCCTGTGCAGCCTGTACAAGCCTGGAGAGTGCCAGCCCCTGGGGGAGGCTCACGGCCCCGCTCAGCATCACGCCGCCTCACCTGGGCAAGGCGCCACGGGTCAGAGGATCCAACCAGCCTTGGAGAAACTCAGACCCTTGGGAGTGAAGGGTGACCCTCACCAGCTTCTCGCGGCTTGGAGAAAGACCATGGCTCTTCTGGCCGAGCTCTATCGCTTTGCCAACACCCATCCCAAAGCCAAAAGAAGCCTTACTGTCATTCAGATGGGTACGTTCCCATTAAAAGTTCGGGTTCTTCCGACAGAGCAACCTCGATGAAAAAGTCCAGCTGCAGAATTCTTGGCCAGCCCTCACCATCGATCGGCTCGTGGCTCTTCCTGCAGGTGATTTGTCATTAAACGCTGAGGCAAGGGGGATTTGAGGCCTTGCCCAGGATCACGTTGGAAATTTGGAGAGGTCAGAAACCAAGTTCAGCTCCTTTGGGTCCCAGGCCAGCAGCTTAATGAAAAACACATCTTCCCTCTTCAGAGAAGTGTTCGGATCAGCCATGTGCCCACGTCTCTCTCAGTATGGGTAGGGCTTTCTTCAGCAAATGTGAATAGACCTGGGACCGATCTGAGGTCCTGTGGATGTCTCGTGTAATTACTTTCCTTTTCCTTGACTTCCTCTTCTTCCCCTCCCTTGCCGTGTTTGTGAGCAGTTTCCCTCGCTCAGTTAATGATCCCTTTTACTTCCTGTGCTGTACTTTTTTATCTCTCCCTGCTGTACAAGAGGAGGTTTGTATCTGTCTACCACACCATTATCTGTTAACGACAAATTATCCCTCATCAACTACTTCGCAGGGATTTTACAACCCTGTCGCTATTTTATCTCCAACAATCTGCTGCAAATTTTGGCCAGGGAGAAAAGAAAAGAAAAAAAAAACAAAACTCGCTGTGTGGCTATGCCCCTGGACCCTGAACACAGGAAAACAGAGCTGTTCCCAACCAATATGCTGCCATTTCTGTCTACGGCGTAACCGTCACATCGGGAAAAGACTTGAGAAGATCACCAGCAGAGCATTAGCAGCTGAATTCTGAGCCTCAAAGATCAAGAAAAGCCACCTTAGTTCGCATTATTTTGAGTAACGTTTGCCAAGGGCACCAAAGAGCAAATCAATATGAAGGGCGAGTCATTGAGACGACTTTTAAAATAAACACAACTACTCCGAGTGTTGCATTTGCTGCAGCGATTTGTCACTGCACAAAAATATACCATTATTTAGCTTGATGACAACAGGACTCCTGGAAGGCCATCGAGAGCACGCCTTCCTGGTGTTTCCACCTCTCTCTGTCTAGATCCTTCCCTCCTGACATTCCCTCTCTCCCTCCCTCAAGGGTACCCAGTTTTGTGCCACATCACGTCTCAGACACCAGCAGCCGTGGTCCAGAACAGCGTCCTTCAGCAGCACTTGCTTTGCATGCACTGACCAACATGCTTACCCTCATCTCTTCCGAAGGCTTCAAACACACAAGGAAACCTCACCAGGCAGGGCCAACATCAACACCTTGGGGCGATGACCCTGAGGTCTCCTCTCTTGTCCTGTGTCGTACCATGAGGACAGGAGCCCATTTGTTGGGTGGTCAGCTCCAGGAAACGATCCAACCCCTCAGATGCATTCTCCTTTTTCTCCTTAGACACAGTTTCACCTCTGGCATCTCCATCCAGCTTCAGATACTTCTTACAGACGTCTGTCGGTACTGCTCAGTCCCCAGACGGGGCAGCCAGCCTTTGGCATGCTTAGTTCTGACACTGCCCAAGAAAACCTCTCTGAAGTGCTGGGGGCTGCTGGCTCCGTCAGCTTTTTTTTTTTTGTCCCAAGTGTATGTTCCACTTGGTGACTCTCTTACATCCCTTAATGTTGGTACATCAAACCAATTAAGGTAGAGCTAACATATTTAGGTTTGTTTCTTAGTGTTGTAAACTTAATCTAGGTTTAAATTGATTTCAGAGCAATGCCTAAACAAACATAAAAGGAATTGCCAAGTGGGCTTAATGCCATGCCTAGTTGATTTATACCCGTTATTTCTGGGGGGAAAGGTCCATCGCTTACAGTGTAACTCTGAAACTTCTGCATTTTACTGGTGGATCTGGGGGAGGGTGAAAGCAAAGGAGGGAAGAACAGATTTCAGGGAAGCTGGCTTCAGCACTTACGAAGCGAAGGCTTGGTTTCCTATTTTCCTCCAGCTCAGTAACAGTTCTGTGTAACGGAGTGAATCTGGGATTTGTACACTACCGCTGCTTTCAGATTCAAGGCAACCACGAGCACTTCACAAGCCTTCTCGTCACCGTGCGACTACCGGGCACACAAACCTCGCAGCCGTTCTGCCTGCAACAGCAATTAACTCAGCCTGGCACATACAAATCCGTTTTACCAAACCAGGTAAATGGCTTAGAGAGGACATGGGCATGACCTTAATGAAATATCCTTGGAGGTGGAGATGGCAGAGCTTGTCCTGCTGGTAGCCCCTCTGTTTTGTTTTGCCTCTCCCTCCAGCTTCTCCTTAACTGGGTCTTGACGATCCTTACCTCCTTCCAGCCTTACCCTGCCTTTCTCCCAAGCTGTTTTCAAAACTACTCAAAAAAGCACCAACTACCTACCCTGCCATGCTGTGGGCCAGGTATTCCCGTGCTGTAAATCGCTAGGCGCAACTTTATACCAGCTGAATACCTGGCTCATCTTCTTATCAAATAAAAACAAAATCGAAGCATGGCAGTTACAAAACACTTGGCAGACGTCGTATCTGCCCCAGTTTACAAGCGGTTTATCCTGCGGGGAGCAGTTTGGGCTTTCAGGCCAGCCTGCTGCGTGTGGTGAGCCCCGAGATGCAGGGAGCAGAAGCAGGGTGCAGCAGCGGGCGAGTAAAGCAGGAGCGCAGCGTCTCTGCTCGGCAGGGCCCGCCGGGCTGTGCTTCAGCTTCTGATGGATCCCCCACAAGGCAGCTGCTCCACTAACGGGTACCGCGCGGAGGATTTAAAAAATGGGAACTTGCTGTGGCCTGACCACATGGCATTTGTTGCACGTCCTCGTACACAGATACCACTTAAAATGTGCTTCTCAAATGAGGCTGCTGCTGCTTCTGAATGGGAGAGGAAACGGATCTCCAGTGGAGACTGCGTTACTCTTCCCAGATTTTTGCATTAAAGCGGCTAACTCCATTCTACAGCACTGAGATGCTACTGAAGTCTCATTATCAACAATAATCACTGTTATAATACCTTACAAGGGTGCATAATTCACTGAGGACAAACTACTCGGACAAAGCTGTCCTAGCCTGGGCAGGAACAATTTAGGAGAGCAGTTCTGCTGAAGCCAAGGGTTTGCTTGGCAGCTCCGCTTGTCCTAGAGTCACTAAGCCACTGATGCAAAAGCCCATTTGCAGCCCTCCTCAGAGGGAAGTGTGCTTTTGTGAAACAGTTTAATATCAAAATAAATAATTACATGCTTATTGGGAATCAAATTACGGAAGGCTCGACCTCCTTTTGAAGGGCGGAGGCTTCCCATTGAAATAGATAACCATGTGTTTTGCTGCGCTTTTGATGTTGGAAGTTATTCCAGAAAATTCTAGGCAAACCTGAAATTACAGCAGTGTGAAATTGCCCTCAAAGAGGCGTTTATACAGCTGCATATTTATTCTGACCGTTTTGCTCCCTGAAATACACACTCGTTCGCTGTCGTATGAGATTCTCAGAATGTTCACTGCAGATTCCACCAGTCTGGGAATCTCGCTTGCCCGCTGGTGGTTTAGAAGATCAAGAGGCAGCACTGAATGAATCCCCATAGCAGCACCTCGCTTAATTGAGTTCTGCAGTTGCCCCTAAATTAAATAAAGCAAGGAGGCAAAAGCAGACGTGAATACAGAGATTCTACATAAACATGTTTTAAAGCTAAGCTTTCAAATTAAGTGCCAAGCAAAGCCACAGCTCTTTGAATCTTTGTGCCATTTAACAGGTTCAAAACGCTTTTACCTTTCGTATGAGAGGCCCAGCCTGCTGCAGGAGCCAGGGGTGGACTGCTCTGCACCACCAAGAGCCCCGGGAGCCCCCTTAATCCTGATCTATTCCCTCCAAGAACAGGTCTAAATTTCTGTTCTGTCCAAACTGAAGCAGGGACCTGAGGTAACGTTACCCCTCCCCTAGCTTCAGGCATACGGGGCTGGACACCTCCTAAGTGTGCCTTACAGAACTGAAAAAATACCCGAAGAACTCAGAAAGACAGACTTCATTTACAGCCCCGTGCCTCAAGTCTTACCCCTAAGAAAAAGCACAACATTTGTACGAAGTGGAAGACTTCGAAGCAGGACCGATATAAATGAACGCATCCCCAGACGCCAGAAGCTTAAACTTCTTGCTTGGGTAGCCATCTCTTTTCCTCCCCCTAGCATTAGACCACGCAGCCCAGCCGCGGTTTTTGTGCTAAGGCCGGGTGACTGTATCCTGCTGCCGACACTGATGTTCTCCCCCCAGAGGCTTCAAGACTTCTTCATTTAGCCCTCAGCCCTGTGCTACTCCTTAGCGGCACGGAAGCCTTACGGCGCGTGTGGGTCCGCTGCTGCTGAACAACAAACGCTCCCCTACCCACCGCTTGCGCACTGCTACGTGACAGCTGACGGAGACGGTTTTAAGACATAAGCAGTACCCTACACTTGAGGACACTAAAAACACGGGTAAAATTCAACAGAAAGAACTGATGACATACTGCTGTGAACTATTCTCTTGCATGGATTTTTTCCTTATCTGCAATTACTGGATATAAGCAAGAACAACTTCCAGCATGTGGATTCATCACGCTGTGGCTGAGGACCCGCATGCGAACAGCGTAACACGCATGAACACTCCTTAACACCACACACCACTAATAATAATAATAATAAAAATAATCAAAAACTTCTCTGGGATCGCCTAGTTCTGTTCCCTGCATGGGCTGATAGGTCTTAGGGAGTGTTAACATCCACAACGTTGATAACGAGCTCGTCTGATATATGGTAATAGCTTTACAAGTGCTCCTAGTGCCATCAGGAGCAATTCATCTCTTGCAAGGAAATTTAGTGCAACTGTGGCACGTCTCTGGTTGGAACAAATACAACAATCAGCACTTCTCGTGTGTCTCTGCAGAGAAAATAAAAAGTCTGCGTTGCTTTCCTTGACTGGCTCAGACAAAACTGGATTTTGTTTCACCAAAATTCAACCGTGCTAAGGACATAAATTCTCTTTAAACGTGGGATTTTTGCTTTGCTTCCAAAGTGAGTAGTTTTAACTCATTTCCACCTCGGCCAGCCCAAATCCGGTGTATGGCTTCTTATATTGGCACGAGCTCCAACCACAAACGAGACTCTTCTGTCCTCCACGGGAAGCAGAACAGCCACTGAGCAGGAGTGGACTCAGTGACTATTTCTGCAGCTGCTCACAAAGAGCAGAGCTCCGCGGCTGTCCCTTACCTGTTGCGTCCTGGAGCCCACTGCAGGCGGCTCAGCACCAGCCTGAGCTCAACCAGCAGATTCCCTGCAGGGAAAAGTGCGTTTTGCACACACAATAAAGAAATGCAGATTAACGTGCACAAAGGACTCTTTAATCCACCGAGGAAGGACAAATTATGAGAGTTAAGGGCTGATAATTAAGCTTAATCTCTAATCATGACAATTGGCGTCTTACTCCTGATCTGGGCGTTGAGAAGGGTTAACAATTGATTTTCTGGCTTGAAAACACCTGACATTTAAAACCTAGCAAGCAGCAATAGTGAAAAACAAAATTCATGTCCTGCAGGAAATTAAGATTACAAAAGTTTGGTTTGTCTTGGAAAAAAATCATCTGATTTTCACCAAAGAAAAGGTAAAATAATTTGAAGGTACTGATTTTGACAACAATCAGACTTGAAAAGGCAAAATTAATCCTTTCTGTCTCAAAATGCCACGATAACAGGCCACTGGAAACACCAGTGTGTTCAGTGTTCCTCATGCAATGTTTCTGCTCAGTGGAATTGCTACTTAGGCAGAAAAAAGGTTTGTGATCATCCTATCTCTCATGGCATATGGCAGCCTGGAACTAGGACTGCACTGAATGCGGAGTTCAGTTTACAACCTAAAACAATTCGGGACTTCCACTAAAATTATGCACAAGTTTGCGTTCTAGTTTAGTGACATGGCTTAATCACACTGGGTTTAAGATAGGAGTAAGAGAAATAGCAGATAAAAGGATGGGTTTGGTCTACGATTCCCTCCTTTCTATTAAATCAGAGCTACTTTTGAATGTCCTTAATTACAAAACAATCCTTTTAAACTGCATTCCTGAATCGAAGCTCCAAACACCAGAAGAATTTGGGGAGAATGAGGCTGTGCAAGAAAATGGGAGAAAAAATAAATAAAGTGGGGGGGGTTTTGCAAGATGTAGCCCCCAGCATGTCCTCACACGTGTGGGTGAGGGGAACGTGGTCACATTCTGAGGGTACGTCGAGGGGAAAAGCTGGAAGGAGGAAGGAGGATGCCCCCTCCTGGGGCGGGACTTGCAAGTTCGGGAGCCAGGTAGGAAAGAAGAGTCAGAGAGGTGGCGAGCTGGCGTGCAGAGAAAGTAGTTGTTCCTCAAACCCATTGTGCTGTTCCAGCCTTTCTCGCCGCATTTTCTTCCATTTCAGATCCCCCAGGTCCCTGCTACCTGCTTCTCCAGCCAGGAGCAGGCCGTGCTGCCAGTCCAAGCGCAACGTACCTACACGGGAGGGATCCGTGTGCCAGTGCCCGGCTCAGCTGGGCAAGACCGCACTTTGAGAACACGGTAATGTGCTTGGGGGTTCTAACAGCAAAGTGGCAGGGGAGGGCTGGAGGCAGAAGTGGCTCCGTTTTTGTTTGGCCATTCCCTTTTTTCCTCCCTTTGCACTATGTTCAGCCCAGCTCTTCCATTTCCCTTGGTTGCTGCCATCTCCTTCGTTGGCAAAGGAGCTGCAGGCAGGACTTCCCCGGTGCCACAGCACCTTCTTTCTATGAAGCAACACAGGAGAAAGTTAACCTGAAAGCTTTACCACCTACCAAACGCTGGAGCTGTCCTTCCTCCATTTCCTGAATCCGCCTCGGTGTTTAGGAAGATCCTGGCAAGTGCCTCCTTTTTGGAGGTGAACCTTCACGGTGCGCTGCTGACCGCCTGGAGCTGCTCCGTCCCCCAACCCCTCGCACGGGGGAGATGAAGCAGCGCCACTCGGAGCCAGCATCCAACCATGCAGCATATATACACCTGCACCTTACATTGACGGGGAACGGAGCAGGCCACCTCCAGTGAGATTAGGGAACCTGGAAAACAAGCAGGACCAAAGGTCTCGGCTGCATCGAGTTCTTCACCCGGCAGTAACCAGAGCTCCCCTTCTCCTTGCATCTTGGACCACCACCGCGTATGCTGCTGCACTGCTTCTTGCAGTCCACATCCCTACTCCAAAGTGGTACAAAGTAACTGGCCCACAACGAAGAAAAATAAGACCTAGCAATAGAGAAAGCCCAAGAAATATCTCTCATAAAAGCTCTTCTCTTCCATTTTTCTAAGAAGCACCAATGACAAATTTTAAACGGAATGTGTTTGGACTTCTCCACACGTTCGTTGCCATATCACCCACGCACTTGGTTTAGTGCGAAGCTCATCACTTTTTGTTCCTTGTAGCTGACTAAAGATTTCCTTTTTTAGTGAGTACCCGAGAAAGAAATAATTAGCCTTGTAAAGAAAAGCTGAGTTTTAAAGAAGAGCTAATTTCTGCTCCAACTTCACAGAGTTAAGAATCACCCTATATCAAGAGGAGATAAAGAGAAATCCCATTTCTCCCCGATAGGAAGGAAATACGCGGGGAGGGAAGCCACATGCTGACTGCTTTTGTGAAGGAAGGCTCCTCGGTATTCCTGAGGAACGTGGAACATGCAGAACTTCTGGCCGTCACATTCCTGCCTTGAAAACACACTAAGCATCAAGAAGCTTTCTCAGCTTTTTCTCAGCTTATGCTTCCTCTATTTAAACTACCGCGGGCAACACCTTGCCACCACCCCACCAACCTGCCTCATGGATACGTGAGTAAGGAACAGCGAGAAACTGGGCTTTTAGAGCGCTGAGTAGTTACAAAACCTCTTTCCGCATGTATGAGATTCTCAAAAGACCGATAAAAAGTGCGGTGAAGTGCAGAGACTTCCAAAGACACATTCCCAGACATGACAATCTGCATCATTTACAGAAACGGAGAGATGTTTACGGAAGTACACGAGCGCATTGCCAGCCAGTTTGCTGAAAGCTCTGTATGGCCAAACAAACAACAGCTTGAATCCTTACTGCAAGGGAAAGTAAAGTACAATCCTAATTAAAATACAATCTGAGGAAAACGGTGAGGTCTTATTTGTACAGACACACAGATGATATTTTATATACATGTCCACCTGCACAGGCACACGTCTTTTTGTGCACGTACTCTGCAAACACGTCATTTTCCTGCCGTTTGCCCAGCGATGCTCGTGCTGCAGGCGTTACAGGACTGCCAGCTCCCAGCTCCTCCTGGCAGTCTCCTTCTCCCTTCCAGATCCCAGCTCCTTATAAACAAAAAGCTTTTCCAGCTGCTCTGTATAAAAAGCAGAGTGCCAAGAATGTCAGAGGAACCAGACTGAACCCCAGACGGGCAGTTTGGGATGGGTGGACAGAAAAGCTGTGACATCCTTCCGCGGTCCCAGCAGACGGACGTATCTCACAGTCCTCCCATCTCACAGCGGAGACTCGATGAGTGCTGCAGAAAAACCCTGGTGGATTTGGGGCGTGGGGGCTGGTTTTGGAGAGAACTGTCTGATAAGCTGCGAGTTCACAGAGCTTTCGGGATAAGGAAACAACTCAAGCCCATCAAAACAGAGGTTCCTTTGGAGCCCGCTCTCTAATGTACCACTGACAAACGGAGAAGCTCTCTGCACTACAGAACATGGAAATGACTAGAATTAGCAAGGTACACGTGCATTATTTTCTCAGCCAATGGAAGCCTGATAAAATACTGTACTTGCCAATTCCAACCCCACTTCTCATCTAGTTTATCACGCTGTTGCTAACTCCAACTATTTGCAGCAGTGTAAGAACAACACACCAATATTCCCCTAAAATAAATAAATGTCATTGTGTTAAAACCAACCGATCAGCTTTATAAACAATTTCACTTCTGATTAATAAAGGTCTTCATTAACGTGACTCAATTTGATTAAGCGTTACCCCTCTCTCTGTGGATGACCCAGTGGCAGTTTGCAGGTAGCAGTCCTTGTCGTAATACAACAAATCCCGTATGCAGAAATACTGATGTACATGTCAAGGATTCATTTATTTTGCATCCACTTCGGAAGTGTTGGAATGAATGACAATTAGTTCACGTAACAATCGTTGGTTGTTTCAGTTTGTATTTTGACCTTGTCACAACGTTGCTGATGCCCAGACTCTCATTTTCCAATTTCCTGTGACATTGATTAGTAAATGAAAAAGTAAAGCAGTTCCCAATTTCTTCATCTTGGAAAGATTCCTCTGTTTAAATGAGCTGCAGTAATGAAGAACCTCAAAGCTACAGGCAGTGCCACTGAAGCCAGTGCTCCCAGGACTACCAAAGGCCTTGTCCTGATTTGCTTTAACGAGACCTTGGAAGAAAGGGAACCAAGACAAAGACGTACTGCGTTCTCTGACTACAGAAACAGAAATGAAAAGAAATTCTGAACAGCGAGCCCTTCTCGAGCAAAACCACTCGTGTTTCCTGTTGTTTTGGTGCAAAACCCACCAATCCAGGAGGAAGCACCATAAAACCCTCTGAGCTTGCACTGCAGCACGAGGGCATTTATCATGGAAGACATCTGTGTGCATGGCCATCTCCCAAGCAACGTAAGCACCAGGAAAAGCAGCCCAGAGATTAAACATGACCGCTGCGAGAGCACCCGGCTGAAAGCTTAAATTGAAGGAACTACGGCATTGGATTCACGCAGCAGGGACCGATGCCTGGAACAGGAGTGAGTGTGCTGTGACTTACATGCTGCACCCGAACCAGGAGGAGAGCAAGACAGCGCCTTCGCCAGATGCTGCAGGACGACTCTCCCGTGTCCCACGGAGGCCTGGGTGTCCCCACCGCCAAAACGCACCTCGGGTGTCGCACAGAGACGTTTCTTGTAGTCAGACATCACTGCTAAGAAAAGGTATTTGATTTCCTGGCAGCCGTAATATATGAAAGGCCCGTGCGACTACTGCTTCTGTCTGGATTATTTGTAGCCCAGAGTAGAGACTTGGCCGTCCTCCATCTAATACAAAGTTTCTGAATAATTTGTTATAAGACAAAGTAATTTCATTGCCTGCAGCGCTGCGCTGAAGACTTAGCAAACCTGAATCAGCATTTGAGGAAAACCTGTTATCAGAAAAAAGGCAGTGCATGCCTACTTATCAGCCACTGCTTCACGTAAGAACATTTGCTCCTATATGACACATTTCAAAACACCAAGTGTCTATTTTTTCTTTTAATTTATATGAGCGGCAGTTAACATTTTTCATTACCAACACAGTTTTCAATGCTAATAAAATCAGATGAATTCAAAAGGTGTTTTCATAAGTCATCACCATCAAGAGTCTGAATAATTTCACTGAACAAAAACCTCATCCTTTATAAACTTCTAGCGTGCAACTACAATGCAACTGGTGGCGAAAGCTGGATGTCCACTGAAAGGGGTAACTATATAAATAATGCAAGTGGACGGCTGGGGTTCTAGAGGAATGACTGAGAATATTTCTCAGAAGCACAGAAAAACAGCCTGACCTCAGCAGTGGCTCTGCCATAGTCATTTCTAACACACTGCAATGCACGTGCCGTTCCAAATTATTATAAAAGCATTAAAAGGATGTAAATTCCGGCGGGTGGGAGGTAGGACAGTACAGTCCCTGGGAAATTTCTTACCCAGACAAAGGAATTTGGTCATGCATTTGGATAATAAACTAGAAGGAAAAGGCCAGCAGCTTTCCAATTTATTTTGCTGATGCACGTTTTCGCTAAGCAAATTAAAATAAGGATTTTTCCTCGAGACAATATTCATCTTCTTTAACATGTCAGCTGTGGCAATCCGAGAAACAAGGAGAGACCAAGCTTTCATACGCAATATAATTAGAAGAAAGAGCAATGAAAGCAAAAGCAAGAGGACATATATTAATGTAATTGTCCAGAAGTGGCAGAAACCTGGATTTCCGAGTATAAAAGATCAAGTTGCAAAGTTTCTTTTATTTTTCTTTTCTGAAGTAATGTTCATCCTCGACATAAGCCAGTGATAGGAGCGAAAGCCAGCTATGTGCAAGATCGATCTGAGAAGGGAGCCTGCTCACTTGGCTACACAGCACCGACACCAAGCTTCTAGGTAAGCACAGCCCACGTTGCCTGCTGGTAACAAAGCTTCTTGAGAACGTCTTTGCAAACAGAAGGAACCAAATCCCTGTGCTGTGAACCCACCTCCATTTATTTGGGTAAGCTGTAACCATCAGCCCCTAACTGATGGAAGTTAAGAACAGGGGAAATGCGACACAGAGCAAACTTTTGGGAACAGCCCCGCAGGGAGCTGCTCTGACAGCCCTTGTACTTGTTTGACGTGTAACTGGAAGGACACGCAAAGCCACTGGCAAACCGCAGCTCTGCGCAGACCTGCAACAAACCATTTCCTGACTCGGTACTCAACATCTAAATGTTTGAATGAAATCAGGTAAAGATGACCAGGCTTTATACATCTTTCTCACTTCCCCTGCTAATAAACAAAAAGTGGCTTAAAGACACTCTAACAAGGCTTCAATACAAGCTTGATCTTACGAGCTCTTCAGGCATTGGACTCCATTACCGAATCAAAACCAGCTGGTTGCTTTTTAGCTCAGTGCCTGCCCAGCCTCCTCCTCGCAGCGATTCTCTGTCTCTGCCGGTCAGCCGGAGCTTCCCCGCGGAGCTCGCCCCGCGCTCAGCAGCGCTGCTGCCTTGAGCAGTTATCTCGTGCACACCTGCACTGCTTTTAAACCCAGGTGAGATTGGCTGTATCGCACGCGCCGAAGGTCCACAACGTTAACTTGCTTAGAAAATGAATGATCTAACGTGTGTTATGAAATAGAACGGATATTTGAATGCAGATGATGGCCAGGTTTATAATTCACGAAGGTCCTGTGCTCTAAGGGCTTTACAACCACATGAGCTAATCTAGTTATTACCTCTGGTTGACGTAAGTCATGCTAATAGGAAACAGGATTTCTTCCAAAGCCAAAGAGATGAGAAATGACAGAAGATAAAGACCTTCCCTGGTTAAGGCTGACTACCTTTAGTAGCACTGAAAAATGACAACACGGGCCCGCATGCCATGTGTAAGTTAGGGCAACTTTACCTGCCTGAAAAAACAGTAAGAGAGAGGATCTGCTGAGCAGTGACCCGCGTGTGCAGGGCTCCTGTTCGCACACGCATCCCCACCTGCAGATGCAGGAAGGAGTGTTTCAGGAGGAAAGCTCGAACCCAGATAAATGCTGCCCAGGACAGAAGCCATGTATTATTGATTTTTGGTAAAACAGACCTCCTGAAGATCTGCTCACCGTCTCGTTAACATTTACAGCCGTTAGAGTCACAGAGCACCACGTCGTTAGTCAGGCTGTCCTCCTTGGGCATTTCTTACGGCCACGTCGCCAATTCTCTTGCTGTATTACCTAGGCAACATTACGGCTATAGATCTTGCAAGCACATTAAGTGGAAGCCCCCGTCTTTTTTCTTGGCCACGGTTTCTTCAATTTCCCTTCCTCCTAACCCTGGTACAGAGGCTCTGCAGCCTCCTGCCCGGCCCTGGGCCAGCCCCAGCGGGGTGCCCCAGCATCCCACCGACAGTAAGAGCTGTGCAAGAAGCACCTGTGAGATGGGGTCGCCGCCTCCCCTCTTGGCTCGGGAGCTGCATCTACACTCGGCTGTTGTGCCCGTTTGTTCAGAATAAATGCATTAGATGGCTTTATTTCAGATAACAGGAGGGCTATAGAACGCAGGAGGTTTCTGCATCATTTGTACCAGTGATATTTAAAGCCAGGCTAATGTAATCTGAAAAGGCACATTTCCCCCAAATGGAAACTCGGGCTTGATATGTCAAACAGAACGTTTTAATTGCCTGTACCCTCGCACTGCTGCATTTGTTAGTTTAACATCTCCATTCAATTCTGCTGATAAATAGTCCCAATATGGGGGCAGAACAAGCCTCGCTTACAAGGCAGAACAGCCAGCAAGTGAGGAGGGTATTTTGGAAATGTGCGATGACACCTAGAGAAATAGAGATGTTTTATCAGACAGTACCCACCTAATTCACAGACAGAGATCAATATCAAGCTCCCGTCTCCTCATCCATCTTCTGACTAAGCTGCTCTGCCACCATACTCCCTCTCTCTGCCTCCCCCAGAAAGATTTTAACCTTTTTAGTCCTTGAACTAAAAAAAAAAAAAAGAAGGTAATTTTATCAGCTTATTCATAATGAGATTGATTGATTGTTGCTTACTGACTACATTGTAGGAAGAGAACTATCTTCCCTGTATGGCTGTCATGGTAGCGAGGTAGCTCCTCCGCTCTAACGAAACCTCTAACAACATTTCGATAAAGTTCTTTTGATGTCCACTGTCCTCATTGCAGGACGTTGCATTGTCCTCACAGCCGCTCTCCGTTCAGCGAACGTCCGAGGAGAAAGTGACTCCCCTTCTGGAGGTAGCTGGAACAATACAAAAACTAAACAAACCAACAAAAAACCACAGCACAAGCAATATGGGTAAAGGAATTCATTCCCTCGCATTTGGTGTAAACACTTTTTGGTTGGGATTTATGCACAAGAAGAAGCAGAAGCATGGAGAGAAAGAAAAAAACTGGAGTAGAAGTGCGAGGTGACAGAGCTCATTGCTGGAGCTAAGAGCCTGAAAATTCTGAACAAAACAGCCAATTTGTAAATTGTTAGTGCACAAAGAAGAAAGGATTTGTGAGCATCCTGGTGAAATCAAAGACAGACAGGCCTCTGCTACTGCTTTCCTTTTTGCAGTAAACACAACACCTGAAGCATTCCCTCTTTACTGCTGTCCAGGAGTACACTGTCTATTTATACAGATGTGTGCACACGTGTGGACATACACACCGACAAATACTAGGGTTGCAAACGCAGCAACTCCAGCGTCTGTAGGAAACCTCCATGGGACTGCATTTCACAGGTGCTCAGCTTGCCGTGCTTCCAGAGGACTCCACAGTCCCTCTCCAGGACCGTGGCTGCTCTACAAGAGACTGAGCCCCTCTTCCCCTGCAGTTCCCTATAACCCGTCACATCAGTACACAACGGCCACACCTCAGTGAGTAAAAAACCCTCAAAAGGAAACGTTTAGCTCTTCATCAGGACACACAGGGAGTCTTCACATCCAGTGCCTTTAACCTGCTTTTGTGGCTGCACGTAAGCGACGTGTTTCTGGCCTGCTCCCTACCATCAGGCTTCTATTTTTCTGTACTTTTGCTGCGTATAAAGAAGAGAAAACATCCATTTCCAAAATTCAGCATTATGGCCAAGCTCTTTCTATTCTTAACCCGAGACATGTATAGCTTGTACAGATTCGTCACATCAATTATGCCTTAATTAATCATACCGTAATTACTGTCAATCAGTCCTCTCCCGCTACTGAACTTCAAGGTACTGATCTCTTCTATTCTCTGCTTATAATACAGCACAGCTTATGCTGACCACTACAGTACAGTAATAAAATGTCTCAGACAAAAATACGGGAATTCCACACGGCAGCAACCAGCTGCACAACCTAGCCTTGAGATCATTTATGACCTATGAAATCCAGTATTGGTAATGCCTTCAACTCCCTTGCATATAACTGAGAAGTGAAGAAAGTGCTATACATATAAGCAAGAAGTGATAAAATCTTGAAAAGATTCACTTGAATACAAAGGGAGAAGTTTGAAGAAAATTTTACCCTAGACCCCCCCCCCCCCATTACCTCCCTTCTCTCCACAGACTTGAGAAGCCTCCTCTTCCCAGCACTTCCTTATTCACCACAACACAAGCTGTACAGAACACAGGAAGGTTTGCCCAGGAGCGTACAATTCCCCAAATCCCCACCTCCCTCCCTGTTTGCACACACAGGGCGGCGGAGGAGAGGGGAGCCCTGCCTCAGTCTCCCACTGCCACCAAAACTGCATCTGCACCTCACGTTGGTGGATACGCAGCTTAAAAACTCTCCAGAAGTAGCATAAAGGTTATCAAAGTTGCTACACGTTGTTGATGATAATTGATTTGATGGTTTCCACTCTTACACCTCAAACCACCTCACTGTCACGCTGCTATTTCTTCTTGAGAAAGACTGGCAAGTTGTACGTTCACTGAAAACTATCTCACGCTTCAGCCTAGGAGCCAAAGTTATTTATTGGACATTGAGCTCAAGTAATTGAGAGCAAAAAGTGCTTTCCATTACCTTATTCCTACACGTAAAAGATAATACTGAAAGTTTCATTGCTTTCAAGTAGCATTAAGCAGTGTTTGAGCGATTTACCTGAGAGGATATGATTTGTGAAATAAAATAAAACCTAATAGATACAGAAAGTTAATTGGCAGTCTGCTGATCAGAAAGGGCTAAACAATGATGTTAAATTGAATCCAATCACTGCAAAAAAAAAGAAAATAGATTTCACAAACAGAAGTAACGCTCAGGAAGCATTATTTTGGCATTTGTTGTGTTTCTGAATGGGAAATATTATCACCTGCCTTTGCCTTTAGCTGCTCCGTCACAACTCCCGCTGTTCGTTCTGAAAGCAGGTACACTCACGTAACACCAGGGCTGCTCCTCCTTCCCCACTGCCTGCTTGGTGTTTGCTGTATAAAACGCTGCTTCAGGTCTAAGACGCTTCAAAACCAGCACAGCACCTAGTGGAAGCACGGTTAGATTTCAAGGTACATGAGCATCGGGGGAAAACTCCATTGCGCTGCTTGTGGCATTCCCGGAATGCCTGGGGATGTGCCGGCAGTGATGTCTGTGTGCAGTGCTGCCTAAGAACACCTCACAACTCCGACTTGTTTGCACAGATCCCACCTGGGTGCAGCAGAACCTCTGCATCACTCAAAGGGAGAAACAAACCTCCGGAGGTTTCCAGAAGCACCCAGATTCACAAGGATTAAATAAGAAAATCTTGCCAAGCATCACAGATATGCAGTGTAGACGCACCTCTGAAAGTACAAAGATTTAGGGAGAGCAGCATCATGGGTAAAATCTCTTAACACTATGTTAGTGGGAATTATGACTGATGTTTCCGGAGAACACAGAATCACAGAATCACCTAGGCTGGAAGAGACCTCCAAGATCACCCAGCCCAACCTCTGACCTAACACTAACAGTCCCCACTAAACCATATCCCTAAGCTCTACATCTAAACGTCTTTCCAAGACCTCCAGGGATGGCGACTCAACCACTTCCCTGGGCAGCCCATTCCAACACCTCACAACCCTTTCGGTAAAGAAGTTCTTCCTAATATCCAACCTAAACCTCCCCTGGCGCAACGTAAGCCCATTCCCCCCAAAAGAAGCACTCCCACAACCCCTGAGAATCGGCAAGAGCTGTTTATTGCCGGGACATTTTGCAGGCCAGCCTGCGGGATGTAAGTGGTGTTTGGTGGCTCCAAGCTAATGCTTGAGATGGAGCCTGAGCAAGGAGCAGGGGGCTCGCCGGGCACTCCTGCGATGCTGTTGGTGCTCTCGGATGGCAGAGCACAAAGACGTGCCGCAGCAGTCCCAGGCCTGTCCCGCCAGAGGTGGATCCACTTCCATCCGTTCCTCCACAGCTGGTGGATCCAGCTCCATGGGCTCCACGTGCTGGGCAGAAGGCCAAGCCAGTCCTTGCCCGGGACTGCCCAAATGGGATGCCTTCTGTCCGGAATGTTCTCAGGGCAGGGTGCCGAACCAGGGGGTCGTCCAGTGCCACGCCTCGGTCCCATGGCACCGGCAGTCAGAGGGCCTGGATGCTCAGCGAGTGGTGGGCCAGCTGCAGGGGGCCTGTTTTATAGGGCCCGCAGCACAGGCGGGGCACTGGTGGCCACTGGGACCTCAGGTGGCCAAAATGCAGGAAGAAAGCAGAAACATTGGAGGGATCAATCGCAGAGATCTGAATGTTCCCCTGCTGTCTAAGATTAAGAGTGCCAGCTTCATGGAAAAGAAGTGGGAAAGTACCCAGGGGCTTTATAACGGGAGCACCGTTTGGAGGGTTGGGACAAAGAGGAGAAATGCAGCCCCAGGACCCAAGCAGACTGCTAAAGCCGTTTTTGGAAGGAGGGCTGCCTGCTCTGCGTGGTGATGGAGGTTATCGCGGCACGGGCACAGGGCAGGCTGGTGGGAGCTTCCTGGTCTCGAAGGAAAGTAACAGAGCAGCTGGGTGGGACGGGGAGTTCTCCGTTCAGGCAGCTCAGTGCAGAGAAGGGGAAACGCTGGCACCTTGTCACGGAGCTGGCAGCCTGCTTTTCCCAGGAGCCATCCCCATCAGCAGGCTGTGGAAGCTGGAGCCCAGCGACACGCGTTGGTTGAGGCTTGTCGCTGACAGAAAATAACAAGGCACTGCTCGTGCTTCGTTAGGGCACCTGCCATTTTAACCAGGGGCCTGATTACTTTAACAGGGTCTCTGAGTCTGACGTCCCAGCGACTCTTCCCCCCCCACGCCGTTAGTCTCTCCGTGGTCTAATTTTCTTTGCGCAACTCATTTTTCTCATTAACTGTTGTTGGTGGAGAAGCTGGATGGTACTACTGATAAAGCGTAGCTAATTGCCTTTCCATCTAGTTGGGAAAATGATATTTTCTGTGCTTGAGGCTTGCACTTCTCCCTTCTCTCACGCCCACACAGGCGCACACATTTATCGGTTCGTGATAAAAACGTCCAGCCTCTGTTCTACAAATGGACTAGAAATCCACAGCTCAAACCCACGGAGAGCGACTCGCTAAATCCCACGGCTCTTAATTGGGCCGTGCTCCCAGCTACTGAAGCCAACAGGAACATGCCCAAATTACCTCAGATCTTCGCCCAAATTCTTTCTGTCGTTTGAGGGAAGCCATCCCCCGTGTGCGAGGCTCTGCCCTCTGTTGTGACAGGGAGTTCGGAGCCGTGGGGCAGGGGTCGGTGTCGTCCGGTCCTGCCGCCTGGCTGCCGCGCCGGTTTCCTCAGTGGTAATTCACTGCGATCATCTGCTTCCTGGAATCGTTTGCAGACACCAGCTGTCAATGGGAGTTTTACATCTAGCCGTAAGAATCAAACGCATCTGGACACCAGATTTCTTGCAGTTTTCTCTGGCATCCATCACAACACTTTTTGGGGGAAAAAAAAACACATCCAATTAGGCTTTTGCTATGCAACGCTCAAACATCTTGTCTTGCAGGCATTCCCACCTTCCACCACTTCCTCACCCCCATTTTCTTTCATGCAATCAGAGAGATTCTCTACACTTCCAACCTCATTTACCGGCACTTCGCCTTAGGCTGGCAGATTTCCAATAGAATTCTCTAGGCAGAAACCGACACCAGGACCAAACGACACAGAGTTATCACGGTGCTGTTCGCAGCTTTCCAAAATACCCAATCACCTTTGCTGTGCAACCGTCCGCAGAGGTTTATTTTGATGTTCCCTACAGCTGCCAGGCCACAATTGCTCAGGAGCCGTTGATGTTTGTGGGGCTGCACCGGCTCACACACAAATCCAGATGGGTCTCTGGAGTCCATGTTTGGAAAGGGGAATGTGTGCTAACGAACCGCTTAGCCCTCCAGCCCACAGGCATCCAAGTGTCCTGTTTTCAGGAGTTGGAGACTGCAAGAGAAGCTCATGTTTCATGACGTGCCTCTGGGTGTTCCCAGCTACTCGTGCCTTCAAGGTGCCAGCCTACCTGCAACATCTTCATCTCGAACACGCTGCTCTAGGAAACGTACCCCGTTGGGCCGCCGTCCCCACCGTTACCCAGTTATCCACGCCGCGCCACAAGTCAGCAACGTTACAGCAGCCCCTGGCTGGGCCAGCGCTCAGCAGTCTGTTGTTGGAAGCTGTTACAGCCTGAGACAGACTTCCCACAGATCAGGCATTAGAGAACTTCTCCTAAAGCAAACAGCGCCTGCTGTGACCTTCGTCCCGAGTCCACGTTTCCTGTAGGTTAAACAGATCATCTGTTCCTTCAGCTCTTTGCAAAGAGGTCCGGGGACAAAGGTGTGCATGAGAGTTCACAGATGCTGTCGCTCCCTCTCCTTTCCTACACCAGATATTTCCACAACGATGGCAGGAGAGGAAAATTTTCACACCCCACCCCTCCTCCCTTCACCACACTACAGCAACACAACTCCACAGCTCCCAGGCAATGCCACCGTGGTGCCAGCTGCCTGTTGTAAGGCTCGGACCCCGCAGCCGCGGCCATGCACAGGACACGCATCTTGCTAACCCTGTTCTTCTTACAGGCCTAGGTGCTTTCTGTTGTTTTAAGCTGGATGCAATGCCAAAGCGTATCTTGAGGAGGGTTCTGAATGAAGGAGGAATACTGAGGAGTGATCAGGGAGCTGGAGAAAAACATTACCTAAAAAGAGAATGCCAAGGCAAGGCAGCATATGCAAAGCAGATACTGAAAATGAAAGAAACGACTGCAGGGAGGAGAAGAAACAGTTCTCAAGTAGGACAAGGGAGAGTTTGGCCAGGCATTAGGAAAACAGAACAAGCTCTCCTGCAGCAGGAGCAGTGAAGCACTGGAAGAGGTCGGTGAGGGAGGCTGCGGTACCTCTGAGACGCGAGGAGACAAGCGCTGGTTGTGGATGAGCAATGGGTGGGCAGTGCTGCCTCCCGGCTTCCTCGCTGCCCCCAGCTCAGTCATGATGTTATCCACGGTGCTGCTATGAAAGGAGGCTGATGAAAGAAGGCCAATAAAAACATCAGAGTGCATACAAAGCAATCTAACACCAAAACCGGGGCGGGGGCTTAACGTACAAACACAAACAGACTGCATGAGTACAGTTCTTCCATTCCTCCTCCGGAAACGTTATCAGTTGTATTATTATCTTTGCCTTCCGGTTGAGCCAAGTACTGTGTTAATGTTGGCAACTGAAAAATGAAACCACCAATAAAAGAAAAATCCAAATGTAAACGTGGTTTTAGCGTCTAACCCACTCCTCCATTATCGCATCTCTCGGTCTTCTTGACACTCGGTGTTCTGCCCCTCCGGTGTACTTCAGGCAGACAAGGATCTGCTTTGTTCTGGGCTTATTGTTCACAGATAAACTAATGAGCTCCTAACAGGCTCGCTGTAAAGATAACACAAACTGGGCAAGAAAGCAGGCTGATCCCAAGTTTCTCCTTCAAGCACAGGACCCTTTCCAGAGGTATTTGGGTGTCCGCAGGTGCCAAGAGCTGTCCTTGTCCACTAGGCACGCAGGCAGACTCTATTTCCAAGTCACATCCTTCTACCTTTGATGTTTAAATCCCTTTTTGAAATGAAATCCCACATCTTTGTTTCTATCCCTATCCACATCTACCTATTGAAGCCTATGTCGTGATTTAATTCCCTTTACTTCGGATCCTCAGCAGGGATGATTTACCAAACCCAGGGATTCACCTACCCCGGTGATCACCAAGGTGAACACCTTGCAGCAGGCTCACCCTCACAGCCCGACTGTTGCAGGAACGGATTCCAGCCCTGCCTGCTAATTTAACTCACGGGATTTTCACAAATGCAGCTCCAAACTAACCAAACCATGGATCGTTCGCTGTGCTTGCGCTGAACACTTGTAAAGACAAAATGCATTAAACTTCACGTACAGAACGTAGTTCCCTCATCCCCGTGGTTAACTCCCAGTAACGCTACCCTTCGGTATTTCCTCCTGAGGCAAGGAGGAAGCTCTGGTCGCCACCGCCCAGGCGCACAAGAGGGCAATGGGCAGAGAAACACCCCCAGTCTGCACCCGTTGGGCCAACGCTTTGGGATGCCGCCAACAAGAGCTCCACAGAGCCGTCAGTCCCGGGGGCCCAGGTGCTAAGTGCCCTTACAGCTTTTGCTCTTCCAGAGCAACAGGAATTGCTTTGAGGGCTGCCACAGGTGCAAGTGACATTCCCAGCTTAAGTCAATTGGACTCTGGGGCTCACTACAGGCAAACAGAACCATGGTCAAACACGCACGTGTTTATAATTACACAGAGCAATCATCCCCACGCATCTTCAGCATAAAGCCAGGGAGTCAGGCGAGTGTTGGAGAAGAAGCCTTGGGAGGGAGGGACAGGAGGAGGAAATCTCTGTTCCTTGTCAGCTCCAGCACCGGCACTCAAACAGCGAGCGATTTCAAACTGAGCATTTCTGTGGAAAGCTGACATTTTACGTCGAGCTTTTTTAAAGGCCAGGTGCCTTCAACGATTTCCACAAAAGAAAAACCAACAACAACTTCAGCCCTCGGCAGAGTCTGAAGCAGAGGCAAAAATGACTCTAGATTTCTTGCTGCTTTTTAATGGAAAAGGCTTTCCCTTGTGCATTCCTCAAAGTCATTTACAGAGTTTCATATGGTTTTGTCCCTTCTGTTAAATCAGAGCGGTATGAAATATTTTTAATACTTAGCAACCCAGAAATCTGGGTCAACAAAGTCTGTGGTCTGCCTGGAAATAAATAACCTCAACCCATGACATCTCCTTCCCGCAAGTCTTCCAAGCCAGCAGGTTTTCCTGGTATGTTAGGGTTAATTTCAGAGAGATGTGGCAAGAGTAGAGGAAGGAAAGAGAGGAACGAGTATGGCTAACTTAAAAAGAAGGGGGAAAGGAAGCAAGGAGACTCAAGATTGGGATGTGAGGCAGAAAACGCAGAGGAAAAAAGGAGGAGACACCACCCAACTCTGCCGTTGCTGCCGTGCTTGAGGAGCCTCCTGGCCCGGGTCTCAGCAGAAGTCCAGTCCCGTCTGCTGACCTCAGAGACAAAACAGATGAAATACGAGGCACTGCTCCCACTACTCCAAAAGGCCTAGCTAAAGGCAGGGGCGCAAGCTTAGGATTAGCTTTATGGAGATTTAAAGGACTCTAATAAAAGATTAAAAATAAAAGAGATTGATTTTAAAATATATCTCGCATTGTGGTACCTCAATGATCTTTTAGTGCCTTCTATCAGAGAACACACGCGGGGCATTTTCAATTACTTGAATTACATGCCAGGGTTATTGATGCACTAAACCCTGCCAGACATCCCACAACATTATCTTTAATCGCTCGCGTTTTCTTATCTGTGTTCCAAGTAAAACTATATTCAGGTATTTTATTGGATAAAAAGGGAATGAAATACTGCATTTAGATTGGAGTTAAGAAGAGAAGAAGCTCAACTTTCTCACTCATCATAATAAAATAATTATCACGCTGGATTTATTTATCTTTGTGGAACTTTAAAACTCTTTCTGGTATAACACCAGGACTCAAGCCCCAAGAGTCTCTCCTCAATACCTTACTAGACGCCTTGAATCCCAAAAATTCAAGTGCCAAGGAAAACAGTAACACCACCTCTTGCACCAATCCAGGTTATCCTCAGCTGCAATGGAGACAAAACATGGATGGCCGATACGAATTTTCTCAGCCTTCTCTCTGTCAAGCCTCTGCCAAGCGAGGAGGAAGAAAAAAGGAAGAAAAAAAAAAACCCACCACCACAGAAATGAAGCCATCTGTGTAAATCAGCACACAACTGAAGTCCCATTTTTGCCATTGAAAGTCACACAGATGATTACCAGGAGGTGACTGAGATGTCCACAGTACAGCGCCCGGCCGGCAGGACTTCGCCCTCTCCTCCATCACAACATATGGTTTGGAACAGATGAGGAAAGTAAGACAGAAAAAAACACAGCTCTGGTAGCAGCTGATAATTCAGCATTACGATATCTCATTTCCGATAAATGGAAGAACTATAAGAACTGGGCATTTAATACAGGATTAGCTTTAAGCCTATTATGATCACTAGGACAGTCAGCGCATGACCACCCTCTATTTGCTGTATCCAGCCAGTAGGATGTCTCATGGTTCCTAGTGTACAATGGCAGGGGCAAAGCCGGGTTCCAACTTTACAGAGGTCCAGCCAGGATCTCTGCCAAGCACTCAGATTGCTTCGACATCCTCCTGAGTCCAGGCTCCTTCCAGGTGGCAACAGCCCCTTGATAGAAGTGGGACCTACCATGAGCATTCTCCAGTTCCTGCTCTTCTCATCCGCTGGGCAGTCTGCTCTCCCTAGAACATGTACCGACGTTTTACAGAGGAACCACCAAACCTCCAGGTAACACAGCACTGACACCCCTCAACACAAATCCACAGGGAGGTCCACCCCTCCGATTCCCAGGATCCCAAGCACCGCCTCATTACGTGTGTACCCAGCACTCTGCCGTGTTTGTGCTATAACAGGTAGCACATTTCCAAAGCACCGTCTGCACCGGTGTAGCTTATATCTTCTGCTGTGCTCCTTGCCACCTGTGGAGTTACTGCGGGTCGCGAGGGACTTTCCAAAATAAGCAATATATCCACGGCTTTCTACAAGGATCAGCTGAATTACAGGGCCCTTGTTTTCATCAGCCTGTCAGCATCAGCGCTCCTCAACCCAGCACAGAAACCCTGCGGTTGCCTCCCTGCTAGCTGTCAGATACAATTTTTATGATCACTTATGTCCAATAGCATGCTGCATCCTTAAACATCCGTATGTCTTCTCCCCTTTTTTCCAGGCTGCCTTGTTCCCAGTCTGATGAATGCCCTCACCTAGCCAGAGGGGAGATGCTGGGAAAACATCAGAGCCCTGGTAGCCAGAGAGCTCCTACCTCCAGGGAGAAACGCTGCCGCCAACTAGCCACGGGGGGCTGCAAGCAAGCAGCCCTGTCCAAGATCAGTCTGGGTTTCCCTTCAACTACATTTTCCCAGCTGTGCTTGAAACAAGAAAAAACACCCCAAAGTTATTCAGCACAGCCCTGCACAGCTTATGAGTTCAACTGAAGGAACGGGAAGTGTTTTAATAAGCCACATCATCTTCCTGTTGCTAAATGAGACGCCAAAACAAAGTAAGAAGAAAAATCAAACAGGAACAAAACGCTGCTGTTGACCTCCTCGGTGCTCTGGACGTGAACAACCTCTCACAGTCCCATCACAGCCGCTTCACTAAAGAAAAGCAAACCAAAAAAAAACAGAGAGTAAGCAGGAATTACCAGGAGCAGTGCACAAAACACCGATCAATTTTCTCATCAATATTTCTTTCTGGTAACAAATGAGGTTTCATTTCTTCTCCAGACTTTCTAGGAATGCTGAGTGAGGACGTCACCACCACCGCGAAGTTACCGTACTTACTGATGTGACAATATTCTAGAGGTAGCTCCGGTATCTGTAAATTGAATAAGCTTTAGAACACAAGGTCTTGGCTGGAGCTCTGCTGGCAATATGAACCCACACAGCTCTGAGTAACAGCAGCACTGCGGGCGTTCGACAGACACAAGTATCACAAGCACAGGTTGGCCATCAGCTTGACACAGACGTGCCTGTGTGCAAGACGGCCAGCATAAGCCGATGTGCCTCTGCTGAGCCCAGCCGCAGGCGCACTGGTTCTTCGTCTCCCTCCTCCATTCCACTGATGGGCAAAGGCACGTGCTGCGCTCTTCCAGACACACCTCAACTGTCCGAAAACAGAACCACCGCAAGATCCGAGTATGTCTGAATGCAAGAAAGGAATTCAGTTTGGGAAAAGAAACCACAGAGCTGCGATTTGCACAGCTGTGTACGGGCTGGAATTGCGGCTTCAGGGGGCTCGCCTAGAATGTCGACAAATCCGTAACGGTGCAAACTCCTTTATGCAACAGGGAAGTAGAAGAGAGGAAGGAAGAAGTGCTAGGCATCCTGTTAGCACTCTGCAGGCTTTATTTTGATTCGGGAAAGTCACACAAGGACCGCACTTGCCAAGACATCTCACAGATAGGTTAAGTCCTGCAAGTTTTAGGAAAAAAAAAAAAGATCAGAGGAAGTGTGCTGTGTGTACCGTGCAGAGGGGAATTCGAGTCTCACTTGGCAAGAACACAGCTCCGTGTCACCCAATTTGCATGAAAATCAAACACTGGAGTGAAAAAATATAGTTGTATGTGGTTTTCCTTCCTCAAAAACACCGTATAAGCCAGCATGTTTATAGCAACGGATTGGTGGAATTACAAAACCAACAATTTTTAAGAGACTTGTGTCTTCTGGAGCTTTCGGTCATTGTTTCCCCAGTTTTTGAGTATCGCCGTGCTAACCCCAGTTCTCCTGGGAGCTATCAACGCTCAGCTGCAGCTGGAGTTTGTGTTTCAGCCTGAGCTGGCAAGGTAAGGACCTCTTCAGTGCATCCTGTTTCTAATTGATGGAAATGATAAACAGCTGTGGGAGGGCAAGAAGGAAAAAAGCCCTGAAGGGGAAAACATGTACATTCACATGGGAGCTGAGAACTGCATTAGGAAAGAAAGCAACGACAGAAAAATGTTAAAGGAGAATTCACAAAGGAAATAATTATGAGAATAAGCAGCAAACAAGCGATTGACAGCACAGGAAAGATTCACCAAAGCGATGCAATGCAAGAGACCGGCCTCTGAAGCCAACACGCGTGAGCTCCGTGTGATAGGCAGCGTGTCCGAAATCACGCAGAAGCAACTAGGATCCATGTAACAATATCCATGTAACAATAAAAAATAAAAAAGCAAGCTGTGGTTTGCAAAATGAAAATTTGCACCTATTTGTTTTCCTTGCTCGACTACAGAGGTGCGAAGAGCAGTACCCTCGGCCTTTCCATTCCACACACTGCCATCCAGCTCCCTCCCGAGCCTTCGGCGGTTGCGGTACGTTCATCCCATACAGGAGCGAACACGGAAGCGCTCCTGGCATTAGAGGTCAGTCTCAGGACCAGCAGCGAGCCAGGGCACAGGCTGGTCTGCCCCCACACCCTGACGCCGACCACCAGCAGACGCCCAGGGAAGGGGAAGACTTCGTGTTCCCAGCTCTATCGACTCGCCCAGAGTGCGGATGATTGACTGAAAGCAGGCTTTCCACACCAGGAAACAAAACCCATAAAGCCATGGGAAGGGGATAACTCTTGTTACCTGGCCATATTCCCTTACGTTTGCAGGCAGCTGATAGAAAAATCAGAAACAATCAGGAAAAGATCTTTTTTCCCCCCGTTTTCAGGGCGTATCAAGGACACGCGCGTATTCCTGCAGCCAAACAAAACTCCTCCAGCATGACTGTCTGGAGGACAACTTCTCTTTCAACAGGGCAGCAGAGGGTAGAAGCCAAGCCCTGAAAATCTGAACTGCAAGAGCTGCTTGGACCAGGCCCCGGCAGCTCCAGCAGCAGCAAGCACACCCCAGCCCTGCGGCTGCTGCTCCCCCTGCACCTCTCCTCAGCCCTCTGTCCTGCAGCAGGAGGCCACCAAACCCCAGCGCTGCTAAGCAGCAGCCGTACGCTCTCAGCGGGGCAGGCGCTTTTCCCTTTTTCATTATTATTTCTGCTGCAATCTGCTGCCATCTTCAGCTGCCCTTTCCCCTGGCTGCACAAAGCCCTCGTGCGCGCAGCTGTGTTCTTCCCGGCTCTCCCCTCCTGAAGCTGCCATTTCCCCCTCCCCGCAGGGCGGTCTCACGCAGCGCCTCTGGTCAGATCCCTGCCACGAGTCACTGCTCGAGCGTATTTGCTGCCTTCTGGAAGCGGAAACAACCGAGGAGCGGAGAGGCATTTTCTCTGCCTCACAACCGGGATAATCGCCAGTGGCTGCTGGTGACAGAGGACTTGCTGATGGGCTCTGGCCTCGTTTTTTGTAGACGGGGCATGAAGATGCTGGGACAAACACCAAATCTGAGCCGGAATATCAGAGGATCAGACTTGTAGAGCTAACAGAGAGCTCAGGCTCGTTGCCAGAAGCCAGTCTGATGCAGGGCAATAAGCACCGCACTACTTCTCTTTATGAAAAGTAAATATAAATGACCACTAATGAATAAATACAAATGATCGCACACTTGGTTCTTGAATATCATTGCTGAGATTTGAAATAATCCCACAGAGTTGTTTCTCAAGCTGTCTTTGAAAAAGTTGAAAGGTTAAACAGGTTGGTAACTAAGCCAGAGGACCGATAAAAGCCAAAGAAACCAAAGCGTATCAGTGTCAGACGTAATTTGGTTTTGAATTCATATCAAATGTGTTGGTTTTTTTTTGTGATTAAAAAGCATCAGACGATGTGAAAAAAAATGAGACTTGTATTTTCAAAAAAGCAATGGTATTATACAACTTGCCATGGCCCAACACTACCTTAACGAGAGCTCTAAAGCTGATCTGGGACAGAAAAGCTCTTGGGACCAGTTTGTGTTCAGTTTGGTGAGCTTGTAGGCAAGAACGGGTAACAACAGACATAGACCAAGAAGTTGCTGAGTACCTCAGCCCTCTCCCAGTTTTCACTGCCAGGCAGGCTTCCCATATCTCGTTCCCCCAAACCTGAGGATGAGGGCTGGGGAGCGAAGTGCCTCCCTCTATGCGAGGAGCAGGTCTGAGAGCACCCGGTGGAACTGGACGAGTCCGGGTCTCTGGGGCCCGATGCCACGCATCTCAGGGTCCGGAGGGAACTGGCTGATGGAGCCGCCAAGCCAGATGACACCCAGCCGAGCGGTGCAGTCAGTACAACCGGAGGAAGGGATGCCATCCAAAGGGACCTGGACAAGCTGGAGAAGTGGGCCCACGTGAACCTCATGAGGTTCAACAAGGCCAGGTGCAAGGTGCCGCAGCTGGGGCAGGGCAATCCCAGGCAGGAGCGAAGAACTCACTGAGAGCAGCCCTGCAGAGAAAGATTTGCAGGTTCGGGTGGATGAAAAGCTCGACACTAGCCAGCAGTGAGCACTTGCAGCCCAGCAGCCAACTTCACCTTGGGCTGCATCACCAGAGGGGTGGGCAGCAGGGGCGGGAGGCAGCTGTCCCCCTCTCTCTGCCCTTGTGAGGCCCCAGCACAAGGACGACGTGGGGCTGTTCGAGCAGGTCCAGAGATTTCCAGAGGTGATCAGAGGAGGCTGGAGCACCTCTGCTATGGAGAAAGGCTGAGGGAGCTGGGGATGTTCAGCCTGAAGAAGGCTCTGGTACGACCTTATTGCAGCTTTTCAATACTTATAAAAAAGATGGAGAACAACTTTCTGCTCGGGCAGATTGTGATAGCACAAGAGGGAAAACTCTTTAAACTAAAAAAGGGGAGATTTAGATAAGAGGTTAGGAGGCACTTCTTCCCTCAGGTGGTGGCGAGGCCCTGAACTGGCTGCCCAGAGAAGCTGGATGCCCCATCCCAGCGCAGCATCACTGCCGGGTGTCAGGGAGGCCCAGGTGCCCGCCCGAGTCCCGGCTGCTGTTCTCGTTTCCGCTGCGGTGCCAGTGCTCCCCACCACAGCACTGTTTGCTCACCTCGCGTCAATATCCGATGGGATGGCACTATCACTGCTCGGCTTTGTAATGGCACCGATCCAGAAATTTTCTATGGGAAAATGTAAATCCCGTAATTGACCTTCTAACGAGAGCGGCGTATCAGTCAGAAATTCATTTATAAAGGTCTATACCTCCAATTTTTGTGTATATACTTTCAGAAAAAGGATTAAAGGGATTTTTCCTCTTTCCACATCATTCTCGGGCAGTACTCTTTTTCTCACTATTTGAACAAGCAACAGTAATAATTTCCAGCAGCTCTGGAATTACAAGCAGTCACTTCATAGGCATTTCACAGAACAGTAGGAGCCTACTTCTGAGCAACTTTTTGCTCTTCAAATATTTTATTATTCTAACAAGACATGTTTTAAAACAACATTCATCTCCAGATACCAATATTTGAACTGCAATTATTGTGTACCTACTTGTAGATGTTCCCGTCAGAAGAACTACTGTTTCAACCTACCGACGTGAAGCCTACTACTGACTGCGCGTAGCTTCTGCTTCGCTGGTTGGCACGAGGCTCTTCTACCAGCTCCTGCTCTGCAGAGATTCAGCCCGCTTGATCGTTTCATTTCGTCTGGTCATCAGCTCTCCTCCTTCGTTCAGTAACCCGGCTGCATTCGGTGCAACTGCAGTTCGGTCCTTTATCACGTACTGGATATTCTCCAGTGGTCTTATGTCCTTTTTATTTCTTCTGGTTTTATTAGATGTCTATTGCCACTGAATATTTTACCCTGAGGAGTTTCAATTATTTATGAACACAGAATATTTGCCGTGTTTCACGGTATATGGTTTCTGTTCGCCGTTTAAATGACTTTGTGCATGAACAGAATAATCTGTGCCTAATTTTTAAAGTGTTTTTGTACTTACAGTTCCTTGTTTATCTACTTTCCTTTCTCAATCATCAACTTTGACTTTTAGGCCTTTTACGAAAGAAACTGAACTAAGTAAGCTGGCTTGACTTAGAACCTCCTCATAAGTCCCTCTTTTACTAGGCCACACATTAAAAAACAAAAATTTTAGATTGAAAAGAAAAAACCAACAATGATGCTACTCACTAGTGACTTCTGTAA
Source organism: Nettapus auritus (assembly GCA_011076525.1). Taxonomy (NCBI): domain Eukaryota; kingdom Metazoa; phylum Chordata; class Aves; order Anseriformes; family Anatidae; genus Nettapus; species Nettapus auritus. The sequence goes on from CM021770.1 coordinate 2,452,860, forward strand.
TCTCCTCTTATAAGCCAACAGCTTGCAGGTTCCTCAGTGATGTTGCGGATATGATGCACTCATCACGACTGCAGAACTACAGCAAAGCTGGACTTCAAACTGCTTGCTGCGACTGACACGCAGCTGTTCACATCCATGCTGAAAGAGATTTCAGCAGGACCATTCGCAAAGAGTGGCTGCTCATAAATTTAAGAATTCGCAGAAACTTGTGGTTTACTTATCTTTCTCTTGAAATGCTGCCAAATTTCACTAACAGGAATGATGACTTGCAATTACAGCTTGTTTCAAAACAGGTAAGTAACATGGTTCCAGGAACTAGTATCTGTTTTAGACTATTTTACCTAATGGGAATGAATTAAAACAAAGAAGGCAATTTTCTCCTCTGCCTAAGAAACAGTTTCCATGAAGCAGAAAATAAAAAAAGGTATTGCCCCAATTAGGAGGAGATAAATTCCACACATAAGCATTTATTCTTAGCATCACTACTGCTGTCAATACAAAGGAGAGAGTTCAAACCCTGCCTTCTCCAGAGACAGGCGCCCTTGTGCTCCAGTCTCCTAGGTTGCCTTAGCAAGTCTTTCTCCTCCCTGTTTTCAGGGAAACTCTGGCACAACTAGCGCCTGTGCAACAGGGTCACCACCTCCAGGGCACAACCAGGAGCAAGTCAGTGCCCACACACAGCTGGGCACCCAGCCCACAGCCACCAGAAGCACGTACATTCATACATACACGAGGCAACACGCACTGCTGCACGCGCATACCAGTGACCGGTACTCGTGCAACAAAGCCGGCAGGTGACAAACCCAAGCCCACAAAGTCACATCGGTGTTGTCTGTGCTTGGCCTAACACACACAGCAACCCTCAGATTTCTGAAGGAGTAAAGAGTCTTCTATTAGTCAGACAAATAAATATGAAAGCAACACTTACCAGGGGAATATAATGAACTTGATAGCTGAAATTTCAACTTAGCGTTATTTCACCTTATCCGTTGAAATAACAAACTGAAAACAACCAAGGAACTGGACCAAATTCCCCCAATCTTTGCTCAGCTTCCACTGGCACCTTTTGGGATGACGTGAGCATTGCTGGATCCTACTACGTGTTGCTTGGAAATCGTTTTGGACAATTTGTTCTCTTTCAGTACAGCACCTGGCTTAAAAACAGAAGTGAGATCCAAAAGGACTGCAAGTGAATTTGCATCCTATTTCCTTTTCCTTTAACAGCACTGTCACAAGGGTGCAGCTCATTCTGAAGTGCAAGTACCTAACAGCAGACATAATTGCCAGCTTTTACCTGAGTAAAAACAAAACGTAATTAAAACCCCGCACGGGTAAACCATAACCTCTGTTTAACAATGCCCAAAATAGCAATGTCTGCTGATCCCGTTTGCTCCTACTGGTCATCAGAGCCACCACAAACCGCGTGGATAGTCTCCTACCTGAAACCTCTCTCACTGTGCAGAAGCTTGACATTTGAATTTCATTTCCTCTACTTTTCTGGAGGAAATAGGAAAAATAATTACAGGTGTCACTGCTGTGCACACGACCGGCCATCATCAGATAGACCTAAATGGGTAGTTCATGCAGGTAAGCACAGGGCCACTTGGAGGTGGAAATAAATTAGAGTAACAGAAAGACCTAGTGCATGTGAAACGGTAACAGGGCTGCATAAAAAGCGACCTCAGCGTACAATAGATTTGAGATAATCTCACTAGATGTTTTAAGTATCTACCCTACGTAGTAAGTAATGCTTCCTTTCACTCTCGTGGTTCTGCAGAACAGCACTGGCTTCGGAAAAAGATGAAGTTTAACATGTGAAAGCCTGACCGGGCGTCTGAGACTGGCGCCTGCTCTGCACTTCCATACGAGCAAAACCACAGACGTGAGGGCAGCCTCAGAGAAAATATCAAACCTGCCTCCTGAGCACGCCAAGGGGCAGAGCTGTCACGAGGGGGCTGCACAGAGATAAGAATCAGAATGGGAGCAACATGCTCAGAGGAGTAGGTAAGCATCCTTGGATAACCTGCAAGACTAGGTAAGCATCTACAGAGCAGTACCTGGACATTTCTGCCTTTCTTGGGTAACTCATTTAGAGTATGTATTTCTCCTTGCACATTCCTATCTTGCTCTCCATAAACACGGGTATAGTTGGGATTTTGCAAGTAAACTTTTGATCCTTTTACCATCACTGGACGCAGTGGGATGCGGAGCCCAACTGCAGGCCACACCAGGAAGCCCCAAAGGAGCTGGTGCCTTTGGGTGTCCAGCCTGAGCTAGGGGAGACTGCTGGTATGCAGCCAGACAGCACGTGGAACGCTCGTGGTACCCAACAGATCTTGTAACAAAGGCTTTCACCAGCATGTTCAGCAAGTAAGAGCTGAAAACAAAACACTTCAGGGAGGAGGAGATCCCACTGAGTTCTTGTTAACAAGCAGCAGCCCTGCAGCATGCAGCAGGCGGTCACGCTGCTGTGACCCTAAACCACCTCATCGCACCCCACCATCGCCTACCTGCACGGTTCCCTGCGGACTGGGTCCTCATCCCCCGGGCAGAGCTGAAGAGCAAGTGAACAGCTTCTGTGCTAGGACGCTACAAAGGTCAGAATTACACTTGTGGCGCTACTACAAAGCCATAGATGTATCCAGCTAATGAGGTCTGCCTCCTCTTTTATATCACGAGGTATCAAAACTGTTCAAGACTCGAATATACTCGCAGTGAAAATGATGTTACCTTCTTTGTGTTCTGACAGGATAACAACAAATACGACCTTTATTTAATTACTCGCAATGACTGGCAGCTTCTTTATTACAAATAACTAGCTTTGCAAAGAATGCCCAGGTTTGTCACTTCGATCTCCGTGCTGTTCACTCTTAGGGTGCACTCGGCTATGGAGTGCTTGCAAAACTGCAAGCACAGACACCTGGCTCATAGAAATCTCCTGAAACTGCTTCTGTTCCCCTGACGGATGCCTAAAGTCACTACAGCACCGATCTCAGAGAGCCTACCTGCGTGCAGAGCGTGCTCTGCTGCAGATTAACTGGGAATCCACCGGAGGCAAACTAATACAGCTGAGAGAGGTTTGTAAGGCACGAGCAGAACAGCCGCACAGGATCTTACTGCAGTGTCCACACGGGTTTACAGCACTTGTCGGGAGCTCCTTTGTAATGATGCATGGGGTACGTGGTACGGTACCAGGCACATATACATGGTATCAGACTAATAATTTGTAATTATAATGGATCTTTTGTAAAAAGTAATTATCCTAATTGAGCCTCATCCAAATAGCGGCATCATTCGATAAGGAGGGGAAGGAAGGAAATTTAATCAAACTGGTTCTGCTGCTTTTTCTTTAATTCAAGCAGGAAAAAACAAAAATAAAACTAATGATGTTTTGTATCTGAAGGAAGCGAGGCGTGAAACGTCCCACTGTTCGACAAACGGCTCATTCCCGTTACCTGCCCAGCGGGCTGCATGCAGAGGACACCCCCGAGAACACAGCCGAGCCAACGGTCAGCGAACGCCTCCACGCGCTGGGAACGGCACTCGGACAAACACCGCCTCCATCTTCCCACAACCTGGAAACAGTTTGGGGCCAAAGGCTCGTGGGGAGAAGCTTAGTAAGAGAGAGTAAATTTTAGCCGATAATCTCTTTTCTGTTAGCAGTTGTCAAGCCAGCACGATGGCATTATTCCTGATCAATAGATTTTTAATCACTTCAGTGTATTATAACACAAGACTCGGTTTAGCATGCAGTAGGATGACACTGCTACGGTAATCATTGCTCCAGCACTCCGGACACAAGCAAAAAACAATTCCTGAATTTCTGCAGAGCCTGTATGGATCGGGCCCTACCCTCCCCTTCTGCTGGCTATTGCTGTGCACCAGGTGAACAAACAGCAATTGAGGACTGGTAAATCACATCCTTGTTTTTTGCGTGTGTTTGGTTTACAGAAGGAAAACAAAGATCCCTATCTCAACAGGTGTCTCCAGGATATCTGGCTCCCTTAGGTTTCCGCCATGCCTGCCATTTTCAGTAAATCAGTGCTAGGAGCAAGAGTCAGAAATCCCACGTTATTTTAACTCTGTGCTGGAACAAAACTCCCAGCTCAAACGTTACACGAACTTGTTTCACCGTGGTAGTTCTATGACCAGAAAAGGAAGGGGGGGAAAAAAACGGCCTTCTGAAATCAAAACTCATGAAGGTTACGGAAATTATGATACTACGTATGAAAAGTGTGCTGCGCTTAGAGAAGAGCAGTAGACTTCCCTGTCCTGAGACGTCGCCAGTTCAATCACCAGAAAGATCAACAGCAGCCATTTGCTCAAAGTAATTGGCTGCTTCTACAAAACTTTCACACATCAGAGATTTTGCCATTCTGGCAAAGCCGGCATTTGACCTGATGAGCATGAGGACCGCCGAAGAACGGATTTTTGTTTGTGTATAAAATATCCAATCACGGCCTGAAATATTCAGCGCACACAAAAGCGATTGCAAAATATTTCATTTGGTCAGCAGCAAACATCAGCTCGGAATATAAATGGTGCCTGCAGCTTTTTGTAATCTTCTAAGTACAGTATTGCTTTTGCTCAGAAATGAAGTGTTGTAGTGGTAGACTAAAGGATTTGTCATTCTCCAGTGTTTCATTTTTATGAACCTCAGGAAGGTTCCCAGTCACACAGCTCCTTATCAAGCAGCTGCAGAAATACACGGCTTCGTTTTAAAACTCGTGGTTGTCTTCTGCCTCAGAGTTTCTTGGAACAATCTGAGATTACCATTCATTATAATAAGGGCCGGCCAAGACCAGCTACCTAAGTCGTTGGGAGTTTTAAATAATTACCCACCAAGCAAAGAAAGGGGCTCTTTGTGTATTTGGGGATTAGAGGTTTGGGCGAATTAGAGGGGGGGGGAATATTCAACTGCTTCTGTGAAGTGTACGGCTTCGCAGGTAAAACCGCATTAGGCTAAAGAAGGTGTATTAACAATTCCATTAGGCACAAACAGAATGGGGAAGGAATGGGAAATTAAACAAGGTGGATAAATATTTGCCATGATGCCACTTACCGCTGAGAGCGCACGGACTTTTAACACAATTATTTTTTTTTCATGCCTTTTAGAAGGAGAAAAAAAAAAACACTAAGCATACTAGGGAGAAAAACTTAAGAAAAAAAATTACTGTAAAGGGAACAGACGCCGTAATACAGCGCCAGACGTCAATCCAAATACCTACTGCAGGACTGCTGCCACAACCGGTTAACACAAAATGAGACTTTCCGAGTTTTTATGCCATTTCTGAAGTCGTTATCCCCCAAGGAAAACACAGTAAATAATTCAAAAGTTAATTTCCCCACAAATAATGCTTAAAAGCAAATCTCGAGCTGCAAAGGCCACACTGGAAAGCCGTTACTACTTCTTCCCTGAACAGAACTGGTCAGGCAGATGCCTGCCTTCGATACACAAAACAATTCTGGTTCAGGAGAATTTTTCCAGTTTAGCAGAGATTACTTCCAAAAACAAAAAAAAAAAAAAAAAAGAAAAAAGCTCTCCCAGTCTACCATCTAAATTGCAGCTCAGGGTCACTCTTCCCTAGATTTACCGGTCTCGGGTGCCTGGGCTTTGAATTACAGACCGTGCAACTCCTCATTATGCTGGCAGCCTCGCGACACGGCGCAGAGCTCGGCTCCCATGAAATTCCGGAATGGGCCATTTGACGCGGATTATCCCGGCGGAGCTCTCTCCCCTGGAGTAAGTGGCTGCGTTAAAACTTGCTACTTCTTCTCTCCTTGCGATGATCCTCCAGTATCTCCTCTCTCTCACAGTATCACAAGATGAAATATAAGTTTAAAACCACATCTGACAACCTTTCCGAGGCTTTTGTCATCTCGCTTGCATTGCCCAATAGCTTTTCTCCCAGTTCAATAACTTTTTGCCACTTGCCAGTAGGACGCTTGACATTATTTATTCCTAAAGACTACAGTCCTCCTGACTGCTTCGAATTAGTCACTGCGGTATTGAACTCATTTGTTTTTTTTTTGGCAAAAACAAAGCACTCCTCTGCTTAATTAATTTCATTAGGTCTTTGATTTATATAGAAATAATTAACTGTAGAAGCTGATGCTGAGCATTCTCCCTTCTAACAGTCCAGGGGCATGGAAAACGTTGGACCTGGGAGCACTCCTATGCCCAATTTCTGCCCCCAAAATAGAAACGCTCACACATTTCTCTGGTAGGTGGTATAATTAAAGGATAATGCCACAACAGCACGAGTGGAGGGACAAAGTGGAACAAACCTCTGCAGCAGCGCGGTGGTGCAGGTGTACCGACTGTGCCGGATACGGTCACTACGGCAGAAAAGCATCAAACCTTGCAGCTCTTTTTCACCGGCCACTACATGCTCATCAATCTCACATGGGGTCATATATTGTCCTTTAGTTTTCTTGTGGCTTTCACTGGCGCAGTTTTAGAGTTCTAAGTTTAACAACCTTCTGAGCTATTAACGTGCTTTGTAAGCGACAGGGTTCAAAACGAACAGGACTGCAAAGCGGCGAGCTCCGATACCAGCCCTGCACTGCTGTCATTTCTAAGGATCCTCATGAGAATTACCTTGACCCCAGCCCCTACAATTAGCCTCTTCTGGATGCAAACAAACTCCACAGCAACATCAGAGGAGCTGCAAACCGTGGGCATGACAGCTGTGCACTGAAATTCAGCCCCTTTCCTCCACTGGGGCAAACACTTCTGGAAACCCTCCCAGCACATCGGGCAGTTCTGCCTGGGTGCTCCTGCCCCATACAGGAACACCGTTTCTGATTTCAGCCACGGGGCACTACGTGCAAGAACAGAGCACAAGAACGAGCTGCTCTCAAGACCTCTCTTCTGACCCGCAGGAAGTCAAGAGCGTTACAAACACCACAGACCAGACGTTTGGGGACAAAAACAGAAATAAAAGAAGGAAATTAAGACCAAGCAAGAATCTGCACACCAGGGAAAAGGGAAAAGTTGAGGTACAGCTGTGGCTTTATGCTGAAAACTCCCCACCAAATCCGGTGTCTTTTATTTCTTTAGTGCACATGCAGAGAAAGCTGCTTCTAAAATCTACTTCAGTAGTAAGACATGGTAATTCAGGAAGAAAATGTTACTAATTATGGGACTGATGTCCACGTTAGACCCACGTGTGGGCACAAGGTCCTGTGGCATCTCACTTCAAAGGAACAGGGAAATGCTGATGGTGCACGTCTAAGCTCCCTTTTAGTTCTGCTGCAGAAATCTCCTTATTTATTTTAATTTCTTTTAAATTAGAGAATAAGGAAAATCTCTAGAGCTTGCTGTCATGGATGAGGGAGTAGGTATTACTGGCTTGCCTAGCAGTAAACTAAAAGGCAGAAACATCCCAATTAACAGGATTTGACTTTAATAAATGGCCTCCTCTGAGCACCAATTTCCCTGTGAAATCTCCCATAACAGAAAAAGAGAGAGAGAAACACAGGATTTTGGTTCTGACTTAGTACAAATACAACTTTCCAAGAGACTCCTCCGTAGTTTGTAATTCCATCTTTCAGGACTCTTTAACCTTTCCACACAACACAGAGCCTATTTGTTCTCGGTTAAAAGCAAACCTCTCTGTGTTTTAGCTGAACAACCGTGGCTCATCGCCAGGAGCCAAAAAGAGAAGGGAGACTAACGCTGCAGCTTCATTTGGAACAGCTAGAGCTTGATGCCAGTAGAAAGCCGACGTTTGTAATTAAGCAGGGAAAGAGGCAGAAGCACCGCTGTAGATCAGCGTGGTCTGGCCATGGTTAGCCACACAAACATGTATTTTAACAGAGCTTTGCTTGAGTGCTATGCACAGGAGGAGTGCTATGCTGAATTCTGCTCTGTCATTAATGAATGGGGAACGAAGTACATCTCCAGAGGAAGTTTTCTTCATAATAACAGCAAAGCATCTCCGCAAATATTTAGGGACTAATTTACTGAGCACGGCTCCGTTTGCTTCTACAGCTTCCGCCTGGAGCCCTCCTTCCATGCGATGCGTTTCACTGCTCACAGCACTTGGTGAATGAAAACGAAACTGGGATGGCACTGCTGTGTGTGAGGGGTGGAAAACATTTCAGAAGTTAACATTTTCCCTGTTCACCCTGCAACTGCATCGTTTTCACAAGCCATTAGCTGTCAGAAATGAAGATTGGACAAAAAGAGAAACACATTGCTCTCCTCAGAAAGTGTGAGTGACCATCCTAATCCTTTCGGATCTAGGAGAACTTTCTCAATTTCTAGCCCAAAGCGTATAGGAAGCCATAGGGAGCACCATGGTGCTGAGGGGCTGGATGTCTGTGTCACAGTCAGGCTGGGCGACGACCCACATCATCCCGCATCTTAGCAGGGTCTTCCAGTAAAGCAAAAAACCGGAAGAACTAGCATTTTGGTGCCAGCAAAAAAAAACAGAAGGGAAGACTACATTTTCGACATGTCATCAACCTGCAAAATGCCATGCACGTCTTCATGCCTCACCCCTAAATCACCTCACTTAAAGCCCACGATCGGTTTCTTTTCAAATATATCTTCTACCAGCTTTCGTCTTAGATGTAAATGATTACAGATCTAGCACTTCCACTCAAACACCAGAAATAAAAAGCTTCTTTACATGTTAATATAAGCCTGTGGGTCTTCAAGACTTACTTGACTTGAAAAAGATGTCTCTTGGGTTCAGAGATATTAACATATCGTTAACATTTTTAACAGGAAGTTGGAATGTGTGTGTGTGTTTTCACACATCCCTGACCGATGCAGTCGTCCACAGCGGGTGCATCCTCAGCCTCACCAACCCGACCCAGCTAAGGAACAGCCAAGCATTCCCTCGCTCCTCATCTCTATCAGCAGTGAGAAAGTTCTGGGCACAAAATCCGAAGGCAATTTTCACATTTAGAACTCTGACATTTTTGTGGCATATCCCAGCAATATCGGACTTTTTTTTTCCCTCCCATGAAATGCAACTTGCTAGTTTGTACGGACAAATTACATACTTGAAAGGTTTCTCACATGGGTAGAAAATAACCGCTCTCTTTATTTCCTTTAACACGGAAACACCCAGTACCGTGGCAAATAGGAAAGGTTGTAAGACCTGTCTATTTTTCTCCCTCCAAACCCCTTGCTCTTGTTGCATTTGTTATTATTTGATGGATGAACATCCTTCATCCTCCTTGCATTTCACACTCTAGCCTGTCATCTCTCATTTATTTATTTTAAATTAGAAATAGCGGGATATCCTGTTATGAAGTGGCTCGTTTCCTCTTGCGAGACGGGAGGCCCCTCTTGAGGCACCTGCACCTTCACCTCTCAGGTGTCCGCGAGCAGCAGAGCATCGACAGCCACAGGCCAGAGCTCACCCTGAAGGTAACGGCAAGAAATAACAAATATCAAAGCCGGATACGAGTTCTGCAGAGCAGAATAATGCTGGGAGAAAACGAGATGGTGTGTGTAGCTATCCAGGACAGTCCCGAAAGGTAATGACGTTGTATGGTCTATGGAAAAGCAAGAGGTGAGTTTTTCTCATGAATATGACCCGGGATTTTAACAGCCAGGCATTTGTCACTTTGATACGCGCACGGTCCCCAGAGCTGTCTAGCTGACAAAAGCACATCCATTAAAATACATTCCAAATAAAAAGAGCCACAACAGTGCATTATTCTTAGGGCTGCTGTGTGTCGGATTTACGATGGAAACGCAGGAGTCCCGGGCACACCTATGTCAGAACAACGCACGTCATGCCGCTCCACAGGAACAATTCCGCAACACACGCTGCCATTTTTCACTCTCCTGCGTGCGCTGTATTAGCAGAAACTCTTCTGAAGAACGTAATTGGGTTGCCCGTTTTAGATAATTGGGATGTGCTTTATCGCATTGCCGTGGCCAGCCAAAAAAAAGGGAAAAAAAACACACAGAAGGACATGACGGAGACTGACAGAGACAGACGGGGAGAGATCAAACACCTAATAGGTTTTTCTTTCAGTGCTGGAGGACATCATCGGCATTCACTTTCTACTTCACTGTCTTTATATATGCAGTTTGAAAATAGCTCTAGCAATGCTTACTCGTAGGTTTTATTGGATACACGATGCCCTAGAGTGACAGAAGTAACAATGAAGGCAATTTATGAGTAAAAATTACCAAAAAATAATAGGAATGACACGTCACCACACCACACTCTGCTTCCCAAAGGAAAACGTCTCACAAAAAAAAGAAATAAGCACAGCTCAGACGTTGGACTGAATCCATTGCACTGAGATTTCAGCCTAGTGGGGTTCCCAGAGAAGCTTCAGTAAAAAAAAAAGGGGGCAACATCACCCCCATTTTTACAAAGGGAACAAAGGAAGACCCAGGGAACTACAGGGCAGTCAGTCCCACCTCTGGACCTGGAGCAGATCCTCCTGGAAACTCTGCTAAGGCCCCTGGAGAATAAGGAGGTGACTGGCGATTCCACGACTCAGGCTGGCTTTGTTTATTTCAAAGCACACCTCTCCCTTTATCTCCTCCAAACTCCTTCCCTCCAAGACCTCATTTTATTCTTCTGTTTAAAAAACTGCCTCCAGGATAAAGACATGAAATTTCTCACCTCTAAGCAACAGGCCACGGAACTAATTCAACCTTGATTCCACACACGGTTCAGCATTAGGTCTCTTTAATTTGTTAAATCAGACTGGCTCTGGAACACCTGCAGCATCACAGCCTATCTCACAGGACTGGCTTTCACCGGGAAGTCGCTGAGGAATACCAGAAACACATTCAGGTGTGCAGCATATGCTAGCCCGAGCCCTTTATTCAACAGAAGTAATGCTCCATCTTTAAAAAATAAAGGAGAACCAAAAACACAGCACATGCTACCAACCACTCCTTTCTTATTCTTTTTGTACAGAAGACATTGCTCAAGAACAGTATCGCTGTGGAGTTAATGGCGGTCAATACAGAGACTCAACACCAAGTACAGCGTATCGCTCACTGAAATAAGGGATTTATCTAGGAAGAGAACTAGACAAACAGATTGAAGGATGCAGGCCACACCTGGGGCTGCAGGCAGTGTAGGTGAAAGGCAGTAACGGTAAGATGTCCCCCCTCCCAGTACTGACTACTCTACCTGTGGCTGAGTACTGTGTCTTTAGTGCCATCCTGCTCCTCTCCGCGGCTCTAGCCCTGGTGCTTACCTTCAGCATGTAAGGAAGACGAGAACTAGACCCAGAGCGGTACGCTCAGCTATCCCCTTTCCTTGAACGTTAGATCTTAGATGCTCGAAGTCCTCCAGGATTTCTGATCTTCAGAGCATTCCCGCATTGCCTTAAGAGCAGTTATGGGCTCTGCACCCCCTCTAAATGCTATTCAACACAAGAATAGCCCAAACGCTAGCAAATGTTAGCCACACTCTTGTAAGCTATTTTGTCCACATCTTAACTGCATTGACCTGATGATCCCTCAAAACAATCACATGTGCTCAATATGAGCTAGAAAACAGCCCAAACGTGCCTTTGGAGGGAGTGCAGTAGATACTTCATTGCCAAGAGAGCTGAAAGCATTAGGACAGGATCGGTTTCTTTCTATAGGATTCATACAACCCCTGAGTTAGCTTTCCAAATGGCTCGGACTGCTACAACCCTGCTGCTTCACGGCAGAAGTGATACCGACAACTTCTGTCTGCTGTAACACGCATAAGACTGCCTTATCCCATAACGAAGCATTAACCAAAACAATAGCGTAATTAAAGCATTATTTGTTATGGACTTGAGGTTACTAACAGCTGGAAATGGACTGACTTACAATACAGCACTTCTCTAACACTTCTGCAACAGCTAACACTCTTTTCTAAAGAAAAAGGCACTTAATTCCCTCGTGATTCAGAGAGAAATTTGGTAACACTGAAACCTTCCTGTGGCCAACTTCAGATTGGGTATATAAAAGGAGAACCTCAGCTGTTCAAATTCTAACAAAAAATTACATAGCAATTAGAAAGTCACTATTGAGAAATGAAGCCCATCATCACACTAATTAGACAACGAATGACATGAAGTACTTGTCATCTCCTATGAAAAGCTAGAGCTGCACAAGTTCCCAGAGGAGCATCTTCACAATTTTTCTTTCCAAAAGCATTGGTAAAGCAAGATTTTCCTGTCAATCCTATAGTAGCTTTCATACAAGATAATAAAACATGGGCACTTACCAAATGACTACTAACATCCACAGAGTAGCATGAAAATCCATAATGCCAAAAATCCAAATCCAAAATCCAGTGGAAAGGCATGAGCTACGACCTTGGTGCTACAGAATCACTCTTAGAAAATGTACAACTAGGGAAACATCGACATCTGTAATTCATAGTTACCCGGGATTTTCCATAACAAAGCACTCAATAAACTACTATGTAGGCTGAACACTGCATACAGAAGTGGAACCAACTCAGAGGTCTCGTGCTTCTGGCAGCCTATGGGGTAGAGTGGGGACAGTGACAAAATCCCCTCCGTATACTGAGAACTGTTTATTATAAGAAGGAATTTGTACCTGTGGCTCAGGGTGTTTATAAAGCTACTGGAAACCAGATAAAGATGGAAAGCCAACCTGAAGCCAGCAAACCGGGTTCTTTTAGTCCCGCTAAACCATCATTAGTTTTTGCAGTCTCTACTTTGAAACCTTAATGGGGAAACCTTACCTTTTCTGAACCAGACTACCAATAAGTCTTCTTCCTCACTCCCCAGTTCAATGCTTTTATGTTTTGCTGTAGGGATGACAGCTTATGGACACAAGCAAGATAAGGTTTGTAGGGAAGTATCATCTGTATTGAACTAAGTCAAACAACGTGCGGGACAGCATCAGCTTTTGGGCACAGAAGTCCTTTGTAAATCAGTGATGAAAAACACTCGTGTATTCCTCATGTATTCTTTAACCACACAGCATTTCTAGAGTGTTCAAGGAAGCCCAGCTTATGTCCCAAGTCCTGCTTTCTCACTCCCGTGAGAAAAAGATCTGTAGTCCCGTCCAGTATTCAGTGTGACCCTGCCTCCATTTCCAAGCGTTCTGCACCCTGAGCTTCTTGTCTTTTAATTCATCAAGCCTGAGAACAGCTTCTATGGACCCAGGATCACCAACACAAGGCCCAAGGGATGGAAGATACCTGATGTTAAATTCTATGGATTTGTGTTCAGAAGCACCAGAAGAACAGGGACAATTCACCTGCTACTCTCTGTGGCACTCTGCATTCTTTTCAGCAGCAATACATGGCTTCACACATCTTGAATTGCACAGAATGGAAATGTGTGGCCCAAGGAGAATAAATTAACTGCAAAATACCTAACCGTGAGTTACCATTCAAAATGAGAAACCGTAGTTCCATAGCAGTAAGTCAGAGAGTCTGGGAATCACCTGGAAATAAACCAGAGGCTTCCCTCTCACAGTACCTTTCCTACCTTCTGTCTGCTGTCTCATGCCTCTCAAATGACAGCACTGCTTTTTCTTCTATGAGGTTATGGCAAATACACAGAACTTACCCGAGATACTCAAGGGTTAGAACAAAAGGAACCCGAAAATAGTCAGTACAAAAATAGACAGTTAAAGAAGACAGCTTGCATCGACGCTTGTTTCATATTCTTAAACTCTGCTCAACTGAGAACAACTCAGAAGGATGCAGAATGTCTTGAATAAGGTCTTAAGTCTTGGCCTCTAGACAGTATCCTTCTACAAGTAACCATTACTGTATGAGCGTGTTCTTAATAAACATTACACAGACTCACATTTTCAAGTCTCCATAATGCAATGCAGCTAAGAGATACAGGTGCCCCATTAAGAGAAAAAATAATGGACTTGATAAAAAAACTCAGATTAATATCTTGAATGCAAAATTCATTTATGGCACTAAGTTCATTTATGGTACCAGAATGGTCCTAGAAGTCAGGGGATGAAAATGGGTCAAAAATCAGGTACATGAACTGATAATCCTAATAACAGCATGTTCAGTGGGTTCCTTAGACAAGGCTGCTGAAAATAGTTTGATAAGAAGTAGATTAGTGTGCATTCTGTTGTTTTAACAATAGCAGACATTTATATTTGGTACCAGTTACTACTGTCATTGTGAAATAACACTGAAACAAGGTGAAATTGAAATAGCATTTCTGCGGAATGATAAATCACAGATGAAACCTACGGTATCAAATGGAGAGGGGAGCATCCAATATATTCATGATATCTAAAAGTGTCAGAGAAAAAAAAGAAGAAGAAAACATCTTCACAGCATATGTGCATACAGCTATCTGCAAGCCCTCGTGATGAATCACACTGAATTTTTTTAATACTAAATAATCAAAGTTTCTGTGTGCATCCCGGCTGGACGGAACGCTCTCCAGTAACACAGAGATGTAAGTCACATAAGCAGAACTAAATATCAGAAATTAGTGTTCTAAAATAACAGTACATCACTTTAAAGGGTTCAAAGAATTATAGAATGGTTTCGGTTGGAAGGGACCTTAAAGATCACCCATTTCCACCCCCCTGCAGGGACACCTCCCGTCAGACCAGCTTGCTCAAAGCCCCATCCAGCCTGGCCTCAAACACTTCCAGGGGTGGTGCAAATTTATATGGATTTCATTGCCTTTTTTTAAGAACAAAACAGGCAAATACTAGGTGAACAAATACCAAGAATAAACTTTGAGCTGTAAAAGCTGACTGTCAAAGCCCCAGGCACTAAAAATATTTAAGGGTATCTACCACCCATCTGTGTGTGTTTACATATATATATGTATACGTATAAATTAATGTAAATGGTAAAAACTCTCACAGATTTTCCTGTATCAAAATTATGAGAGAAAATTCATGTTTCCTTTCAAGATGTAGTATTTTTAGAAGCTGATGTATTCTCTTCAGGCTTCACAGAAACTTACTTCAAAACTAAGGAGAGGAGGTAGCATTACCCAGCGCAGAACAAACAGATGCGTTCCGTGCTCTGTATGATTCGGCAGCCTCAGTGATCTGTGCGGACTGGTTACTCTTATTTCTTTCGTGATACTTTTATAATGCTTTTATAACTTCTGGAGAGAAACGACATTGAATTACAGCTCCATGAAGACACCACTGATGACAATGACAGATGAATCCTTTTTGTTGCACACTATAACCATACTAAACACACTCAATTAACTGTTCCAGGGCTGCTATTTATTTACAAATAAAGGAGATCATTTTTAAATAACAGACAATAAGCTCTTGCTTTCTATTCTAAAAATGATTATGAAAAGCGAAGGAGAAAAAGTGAAGGTCGTTTTGTATCGCAGCTGAACAGAGAGAACTGGTATTACGAATGGGAAGGACTAAAAAAGGAGTATTAAAAGCGGTATAAAACACCGTCCTTTAACTGATAGAGGTTAGAGGACGGATACTGAAACTATTCCTGTATGTTCCTAACACATCTTCTGGTTGTCATAAAAACAAACAAGGTTGCTGCTGACTTCGGAAGACTGGCTAATATCGGGTGCAGCAGACAAACTTTTCTTCTTTTCTCCCCCAAAGAAGGAAATTCTCAAGGTGCAAGCCATTGTTCTACCACGGCACACTTGATAATCACGTACCCACCTATGAGGAAAACATGCTCATTACCTTGTTTTGCTTTTCAACACCCATGAAGTACTCTATTGTCCAAAACACACAGGAATACTGTAAGGACCATCTCTAACTACACAAAATCGTCTGCCTCCCATAGAGGAGAACGTGAGGCTCTGCGCAAGGCCATGCCTAGGTCACATTGCAGGAAGGCGCTTCTTTTGTCTTCACGTATGAGAGAAAGTATTTTTAGCTTAAGTAACTCGGCTTGAACTTTTCTTCCCCTCAATCAGCTCAACTCCATGCAGAGCTTTTCATGCTCAAAAATAACAGTTTCATCTTCTGGGCAGCTATTTGCAGGTGTATTGTTTTGCTACTCAACCCTAATGACAAAACGTAGGAAGTTTAGCAGATGCAACAGGGGAGAGGTGGGAGAGATGGCAGAATTTAACATTTCAGACTAACTCAGTCGTGATTGTTCATACCTGCACTCCTGACTGCTGTACTGCTGCGTCCTCGCTTTGCTTACCAAAGCCTCCAGGACCTCCTACTCCAACTGCTCCCAGGCCAGGTCTGGGAAGCAACAACCGCACGTGGAGCTGAAGAAAGGGCAGCCTTGATGCTGAGTGGAGGCAGGTGTGCAGCTGTCACCTGCAGTCTCCACACCCCACCTGCCCTCAGCTTTTTGTGGGCACTGCTTTCAAACCTGTGCTTGGCAGGAGGACACAGCAAGGATCAGTCATGTCATCACTCAGGACTCTGTCACATTCATATGGGCACAAGGTTGCAGTCCGTTTTCAAAATGCACTATGTTGTGCCAAGATCTTCAGAAATGTAAGCCTGTTAATTGGGATAAGTGAGGATTTTTTTGCTCATTGGCCCAGTATTGACATTAATGGAGTTATAATTCCCTCTGTTATTGTAGGGACTAAGCTTATCCTTCCTGACTCTTCCGAGGCCTTTCGGAAGGTACTTTGAGACAGGATTAGTTCAGTTTTCCCCATGAGCAGTTTCAAAACATTACAGGAACGTGCTTCTGGAAGACTAAAGGATGAGTTATTGGTGATTCCTCAGTCTCTCCCTTCTGGAAGAGCACTTCAGGGTGCTGTTTTGCTTTGCAGTACACATGTCAAAGACAGGGCATTATTTTTGCTTTCATGATCCCTAAAAAAAAAAGCCTTAAGCACTCCCTAATCCAGTGCAGTATTCACAGTGACCTAAAACTTCAGAGAAGCAGGAGAGGTCTCTTCAGCTTGAGGTAAATCCACAGAGCCTGTCTGGGCTCTCAAGATAGCAAAATAATACTGCCGAGATTATAGGAAGATGTTGGTTCCGTTCTACAGAAATTTGTAATACTTGTTAGTTCTGTTCTCTACAAAAAGCATAATACTTGCTAGTTTTTAGATATCCTTAGTATAATTCAATTCCTAAGAGCGTAGTGCCACAAATAAAAATCATTTAAATAAAGGTGTTACAAAATGTCTTCTCTGAAAGGAAGCAACAAGAAGAGCACCTCAGTTTTTTCTAATCATCCGTTTGTTTTACAACCTAGAGTAACAATATCCTCTTACATTTCATCCCAAGTATTCTTACGGCATACAGCTACAGCTAGCTCAGGGACACAGCGGGCCTTGGAAATGAGAAGAGCACTCAAAGAAAGAACAGGAACTGAACAACACAGTATCAAAGTGAAATACGCATGTGGACAAAATAGGTGGTGTGAATTACTGAAATTCAGGGTAAAAAGAATTCTACTAAGGCTGTTAGAACTGTCACTGCAGCTGCTGCATTTGCAAGATTTAATGATTATAAACAACCAGCCCATTTATAACCCACCGTCCTTAAAGGAAAATAGAAAACGAGGCAAAACCTCACTGGTGAACATCATTGATGGCATTCATTCACTCTCCCTAAGTCAACAAATATCAGAAAAGCTGGACTGAACCTACTTCAAAAGGCATCTTTTTTATTTTAAATTCAGATATTGACCGACTCTAATCTAATTGTGACATCCCATAAAACAGTGAAGCAGAACACAGGGAATACTTCCACTACAAACACCATTAAAAAGATGACAATATTCATAGTCACTAGCTTAGTATTTGTCTGAGCAAACAAAAGTTGCTTACAACACACAAAGAAAACTTTATCTTCCGTAATTTATTCCCATGCTTGGACAGAGCAGAAGAGCCTGCTAAGACCTCTATAAATGCTCGGCGTACACAGAGAGCTGGTGTATCTTAGGTCACTGAGATGAAACAATACCGACGTACCACCATGTAGGAGTCCGGGCCTTTCTTAGGAGGAAGTCAGCTCCTCGCCGTGTTTGCAGCCTAATCAAGCCACAGGAAGCTGATCGTCAGCTTCTCACCGCTTCGGTGCATGGGTCTGCCTTCTCTGCTACCGCTGCTTGGCACTCACGGTCTTGCTTCCCTGACCCCCCAAAAGCTGCCCACAGCGATGCCCAAAGTGAGCCTGAATCTCGCTGTTCAAGGGCAGTAGAGGGATAAAGACCAGCGGAGGAATGGCATCGGGGATTATAGCACGTGGTGGACGAGACAGGACTCGAGATTTTGGGTTGTTCTTGGGAATCTCTTCCTGGAGCATGCTCATTCTGCAGCAGGCAGAACCTCCCCCTTCCCTTCTGAGAAAATCACTGCCTGTCTCTTCCTACCAGCTATTCCAACACAACATTTCCGTGAGTGTTTTAGGACTTTACTTAAATATTCACTGACATTTCCTTTGAAACCATTGGTATTCGTTCACCTAATTAATACAGCGCATAATGGACAGGGGAAACTAAACTTCTGGGAGGTTTTTTTTGAACTGTAAACATACAAATTCCAATTGTGCCACCCTTTTGAAAACTCTTAGTACATCATCCCAGACTGGTGAGTTAGATTGCATATTGATTTCCAAGAGAATCATTTTGCTGTTTTAAGAATCGCAGATACCACCATGCAGCTCGTAAAGAAAAAGCTCTTATATTTTTGTGGTTATTTAACTGTTTCCAGCTATGATCTCATGCCTGGTGACTCATTTTGAACAGCCAAGGAATTACCTAGGAGAGTCATTCTCTGGAACAAAGTACTACTGTGTACCTGTTACAAAATGCTACGTGCACCACAATATTTGTTTTACAAACCTGAATAAAACTACTTTACCAAGTCACAATTGTCTTCCTTCTGGTCCTTACCATTCTCAACAGTTCTGTTTTGAATTCTTCTCGTTCTGCTTTATACTTGGGGCGTGTGTCTGTGCGGCTGTTTACTCCAGAATTACTCCTGCTAAAAGTTGTCTGTGCTTACGTGTGTGCATCCCAAATTCTCACAGGCTGAGCATCCCTCTGGCTTACTTTCCTGCCCGAGTGCACTCTCTTTTTTTTTCGGTCTGGTCTGCTTTCCTGGAACTGGTTCCGTTCAGAGGTAACAACCTTTCTTCCCAATTAAGGATCAGACACGTATTTCCCTCCTGGCTCTCTTGTGCATCTTGAGCTTCCAGGGTTACTGCCAAACACCGTAACACGTCTTCAGGAAACTTCTGACTCGTGCACACCTCGTTCGCTAGATTTATGCTAATACAACCTCATGCAGTCATTGGTTTATAAAAGGAAGCTGATGGGGCTGATGTCTGCTAGCTTAGTTGGGCTGTGCCGGCTGTTTTAGCGTCAGCAGCAATCGTTGGTACTTCTCAGCCTTACATGACGGCACACTGTTAGAGGATTATCTGCTCTGCAAATTTCCCTTACTCAACAAATGACAAAGTATTACGCTACACAAAATTACTGGAACCAACACAAAGGCTTTAGCTAAACACAAAATATAATATAAGGATATATATAACCTATCATGATTTTGCCGATTTTTTTCTTCCTGTTGATGAAATAAAAACATATATGAGAAAAAAAGCAGAATAAACCATCTGCCCTAAAAAGAAATCAAGCTGCACATTGGAAATAAGGACCAACATCCTTGATTTGCATACACTGAAATAACATTTTTCAAAGGCATTCCGGAACAACGAAAACCAAAAGAGAGGCGATACTGATGGTAAGGAAGTGGATATGCTCATGAGCTAACGCTGAACGCTGGCATACAATTATAGTGAAATACCACAAAGATCTACATATTTGTTGTTACACGGCTCTCTGAATAATCAGCACGTAATTTGCTATTAGAAAAGTGCACACTTAGAAGGGACAAGATGTTGTAATGCTGCATTCACCAGCTGCTTACAGATGGGACACGCTTCCAGAAGCACACGTTGCGGGAATGACTCACTTATCAACTTGTACTCAAACCTGCTGGCCCAAGGCTATGGATTAGCATTTAATTAACCAAGTACATAAAATCATTCATTAGTGGATCTCATCTCATTGGACAGGTTTCTTGGGACAGCCTTTTGATGCTCTCTGTCTCAGCGATCAGCTACGTCTGAAATCAAAGCCACAAACAAGTTCACCAGCTGACATCTGTGTGGTCATCGATCTCAGGATCTGAAACCAAACTAGGACCAAAATAGTCCACGTGGATCAACGTGGTGACCACCACCACCACCCACCACGGTAGGCAGACAAACCCACAGCTGTCAACAGGCATCCAGTCTTTTTTTTCTCCTTAAACTACTTAGCACGCTTTCATGGACTGACACATTTTGTGATCCTCTGCCAGTCCCAAAGTGGAGCAGTATCATTCTGCCTTCCTGCCAACGCTGAGACAAGCTGACAACTCTTCCATTCCAAACGCCCAGCTAAGTTTAACTGCATCTTCTATGTTCTCTTCGTCATCCACTGTACTTCACACGCCTTTTTCACACCAAAATTTCACTTGCCATTAACACTAATGAAATACATTCTTGGTTTCAACACCTTTGGTAGGCATGCAGTCTTGGCGTGATTTGCTATTCAGAGGTATACACACAATTTCCACAAGTAAGATAAAATATTCTAGCAATTTGCTTGCAGTTACGTATGTTTCTTTTCATAGAACTAGTACTCTGACCAGCATGTTTTGATTTATTACCCATGGACTTTTGCTTCTTTGGGGGACAGCAAAGGTTTTGAAGGACAAAGGGAAGCCTAAGACCTCCACCGCCCTCCTAGTCAACATAAGCAAGACATTTGAGTATTACATATAAATAACCACATGCCAAGAATAAAAGTCAGCTTTGAAACTATCATTTAACTAACTGAGAGAAGAAAACAAAACAAGAGCAACAAACATAACCAGAAATGTATGCAGAAATAAGCAAATAAGTAGTGAGCAGCCATATGAGCATCAGACCATCATTTCCTAAACTGGACATTAAATAGCACTAGGTGAAAGCCAGGAGGAGCACGCTTAGAAGTCGTGCCCAGAAACCTAAGTAACCTGAACCTTGATTTGTGCAGGGTGCTGCGCATTCAGTGTGACATTTCAAGCACTGAAAGGAACACAATTGTTTTTAGAGTGGGCGGCTACTGTAAATCCAAATTACTGTTTGATCCGGAACTTAAGACAGTGAGTGGCTGAGTCATTTTTTCTGCCTTAGCCTCACGTCTTTTTACTTTTATGGGTTCCTGTCCTCTGAGTCTTGATGGTGTAGCTTCCCTGCATGAGGGAGTAGGCATCAAAGAATAGAATTTTTCTTTAAGACACGTTTTCCAAAGCGCTTCAGAAAATAATGAATTAGATACCAGTACTGCAGTGACCATAGGCAAATATAAAAGTGATTACAGGCCCAGCCGCAGCTCTCAGACACGTTAATGCCATAAACAAATAGAACAAAACGTTATTTTGTATTTCTGGCGTTTGGGCTAGATGACATCTAATCTGCATGTTGTATTTTTGACAAATCTTTCTCCATTGGCTTGCCGATAATGTTATTTCAGCTATTTTTCTCTCCTTATTTGCATCATCCAGTCGTATAAGAATTTATCCTCGTTTGAGTGTTAGTCATCTCGGATATCCCTCATTACTGTTCCCCAAGATACAAATCATCTTTATGACTCCTCCAGTTTTCATCAGATGCCACGCATTTCTAGACCTGCCTCTGGTGTTGTCCTCGGTGCTCCACAGGAGGTGGTTTTCCATTTGCTCTCTAAATGACTTTGCCATTTGGAAGCACTTCACAAACCCAGCATCCATGCTACCTGCTCCCTTGGATTGGATCAGTACATTCTGATGAGGTTCAAAGCGGGAACCTTTTCACCTCAAGCCCTCTGGTCAGGGTATGCTCTGGATTCGGGTTATTCGGGAGATTCTTCTTATTCGAGATTTCTTAACACTTTACAGAACCTGCTGTTCGGATCATCTCTTTTCTCTTTTTTATTTGGGTTTCTACTTTCTCCTGTAGCTTTTTTGTGCATTTCTGCATTTCAGAATTAAATGCTATGTTTAAATCTTCCCTGTGAGCCTACCCCACTCCTACTTACTAAAAGCCTAATGCCTTTTTCCCTTTTAGTTGTCCTACCCTTCACCTCATGTGCAAGATGAAAACGGATCCCCAAAGCGCTGCCACTAGCTCAGAACTGCGTCACGTCACTTTGCAACAATTGAGGGCTCAGGTCAATGAAGCCCAGAGCTTGGCTGAGCAAAGGGCAGCAAGTGCTGTGGCCAGCACGGACACCACAAATCCTACCTGGCCAGCTGGCCAGGAGCTACATGGAACCCTCTTGGTTGCTGATACAAATATCTAGGGCTCCTACAGCCCTAAATTTCGAAGACATCAGCCTTCTGTCAAATGCTTTTGCAGTTAATCAATAGATGTGAAAGCTATTTGGTGCTGGCACAAAGGGACGGACAGCCAGATGAAAACACGTGCTCACGGAGCACTCTCACTGAAGAGCTATTTCCTTACGAAACCAGGCTCAAACCTCTCGTGTTTCAGCTTTTTAATACCAAGGGTGACTGTATTCTTCTGTGACTGTTTCATGACTTTGGCAATGGAGAGGTGCAGGTACGAGGATTTAAGTGACAAAGGCCTCACATCAGCACGGGGCTGAAATTCAATTTTATATGACGTAATCTGGGATAAGACTGACCTCATAACTGTTCTGTTTTTTATCCCCATGTGTAACCTCCCCTTCTCAGCTGATGTTCAAGACAAAGACTCAGGACAACCCACCCACACAACCTCTGAGCTATGCTGATAGCTCAGTGAAGCTAAGCTCTACTACACTGGAACACAGGTTTGGTTGGTTGGTCGGTTTTAAAGCAACTCTCTAAATATTCCTCTACATTTGTATAGTCAAAGGCTATAGGTCTCTCTCAATTCCAGAGCAAATAGCTTCTATTGATGGCTTCTTTGAACATTTGCAGAGTATAACACTGTGTACCTTTTATTCAGTCCTGTATTGTTTCCTGTAGTGCTTTAACTCCTCTAAAAAGGATGAATTACTATTCTTTTCCAGTTGTCGTACATTATTTATTCTAATGTCATGACCACTTTGATCTTTTTTTCTGTTTTACCTTGGCCAAAGTGATTTCATTTACCCAATAAAAGATTATGCCTTTGTATATCACAGAATCACCTAGGCTGGAAGAGACCTCCAAGATCACCCAGCCCAACCTCTGACCTAACACTACCAAGTCCTCCACTAAACCATATCCCTAAGCTCTACATCTAAACGTCTTTTCAAGCCCTCCAGGGATGGTGACTCAACCACTTCCCTGGGCAGCCCATTCCAACACCTCACAACCCTTTCGGTAAAGAAGTTCTTCCTAATATCCAACCTAAACCTCCCCTGGCGCAACGTAAGCCCATTCCCCCCAAAAGAAGCACTCCCACAACCCCTGAGAATTGGCAAGAGCTGTTTATTGCCGGGACATCTTGCAGGCCAGCCTGCAGGATGTAAGTGGTGGTTGGTGGCTCCAACGAGTACTGAGCAACAAGTAGGGGGCTCGTTGGGCACTCCTGCGATGCTGTTGGTGCTCTCGGATGGCAGAGCACAAAGACGTGCCGCAGCAGTCCCAGGCCTGTCCTGCCAGAGGTGGATCCACTTCCATCCGTTCCTCCACAGCTGGTGGATCCAGCTCCATGGGCTCCACGTGTTGGGCAGAAGGCTAAGCCAGTCCTTGCCCGGGACTGCCCAAATGGGATGCCTTCCGTCCGGAATGTTCTCAGGGCAGGGTGCCCAACCAGGGGGTCTTCCAGTGCCACGCCTCGGTCCCATGGCACCGGCAGTCAGAGGGCCTGGATGCTCAGCGAGTGGTGGGCCAGCTGCAGGGGGCCTGTTTTATAGGGCCCGCAGCACAGGCGGGGCACTGGTGGCCACTGGGACCTCAGCAAGCCTCTGTGATGGAGTGGCCCACGCGTGGCCAAAGGCGGCTGTGCTGGGAGCGGCCTGGAAGATGCCCTCCTGGGACAAGGAGGAGGGTTGGGGGGCTGAGGGCCCCTTTTCTGGGGCTGGCTCCCCAAGGCCATTTGGCTTGCCAGAGACAAAGGCTGCCCCTCGGCCACAGGGACTGCCCTGCACCTCCCATCCTGTGCCCTGGCTTTATTTTTGACACTGCTTTTTAGGCAGTTTCATTCTATTCTTTACGGAGAAGAACAGAAGCCAGGTGCATCTTCAGCCCCAGTTCCCATGTGCGCTTTGTGCTCCGAGTGCAGAATTTCTTCCTCACGTCACATCTCATCCAAATCTCCCCTCCGTTTGGTCAAAGCCGTTATTCCTGGTTCCATGGCTACACGCCCTGAGAGAGTCCCTCTCCAGCTCTCTTCTAGGCCACTGCTATGGGTAAGGTTAGGTGGCCAAAATGCAGGACCTAGCAAACTGCAGCCTCCTCTACCTGGCTCCACACGTTCCACGTGACGTTTTCCAGCTCAGGCTCTAGCCTCTCATCAGTGTAACACAGAAACATTAAGCCTGGAAAAGACCTTCAAGATCTTCTGGTCCAACCATCACCCTGCTACCAGTGTGACGCACAAAACCACGTCCCTGTGCACCAGCTCCAACCTTTCCTTGAACACCCCCAGGGACGGTGAAGCCACCATTCCAATTCCAATGCCTGACTGCTCTTTCTGAGAAGAAATGTCTCCTACATGATGTAATTGTTGCAGAGCACTGCTTACACTGAGTCGAGGACTTCTCAGCTTCTCACACTGCCCTGGCAGCGAGGAGGTTGGGGGTGCAGCAGGAGCTGGGAGGGGATAACCCAGGGCCTGGCACCACATCCAGCAGCCTGCTGCGGGAACGGCGGCAGCAGCGGTTCACTAGCACCTAACACCGTCACTCCTGGGCCAGAACTAGGCAGCCGCTGGGAAGTTATCATCAGTTAAGGAACTATTTCTGTAACAGCAACAGCTACTGCAACTGGGCTTCCTTAGGACTCTGTCCAGGCTAAGGGCTGAACAGCTGTTGGACAAAGGAAAAGACTTTCATTTTTAGTTTAGTTACATGGGGGTTATGGCACATCCATCTAAGAAAATTTAACAAAGCTAGTCCTCTTTTGGCAGAGATCTGCACACATAATACAGGAGCTACTAAGAGGCCAGATGAAGCACATTTTCACCACACTTCCACAAAGAAAAGCTTAACTTCATCATTCAGGGGTAAAATAACCAACAGTCTAACATTTGCACATTAGAATGCATTAGCTAGGTCTTTTGTGTTTCCCGGCTTTATTAAGCTTTATGACCAGATCGTGACAAAGTTGGAAAACCAGTAATTTCAGTGATCTACAATAGGTAATGAAATGAGAAGAAAATCGTGTTAAAACAACTAAAAAAGGGAGTCATTCTTAACTGCAGAGCGTGGGAAGCTGCACGCGAAACCCCCGTTAACAGTAAATACAGCCGATTAAAAATATCCCCGCGAATTTGTTACCGCAGCCTCACGGAGATCTCCCCGCATTAAGGAGAACCGACGGAGTTCAAGTCATTTTCTCCTCCTTCGCATCCTGGGCTTACCTGCTGTTGATGGCGCTCCCCATTTGAATGCCATTCACAAAAAGCTTATTTTAAACGGCAGATCTGTCGCGTATCTAAGCCCACGCACACTGTGAACCACAACTGCGAGTTTATAGAGAGAAGGGCGTTTAGGAATGTGTCCCGTGCCAGCTCATTAAGCAGACTGCTTCCCAAAGCTGGCTGGTGAGCAGTTTTGGAAGCGGAACAGAAGTTCCTCAATTAAAGAAGTTTTGAGGTGCACAGAACATTCACCGTTTTAAACTACATCACGTTTGGCTACAAGACAAATTGAAACATTAATGTTGATTCTTCAAAGAATATTAATTGGGTGCTTCAGGCCTCTTGAAAAGTTAGAGGATGTCTCTTTCAGATCTTTACCTCCTGCTGACTCCAATTAACGCAATGTTTGCAACTTCCTGAATTCCACTGAAATGGCGAGTCCTGCCCCTGAGAAGCAGCAATTTTTATAGACTGTTGCCACTTTGTTGCCGTGCTACCAACAGTGCCACGTGTATCCTGTTCATTTCCAGCACCGTAGCTACGGGCCGAAATGTGAACATTTTTACAAGTCTGAATGTCACGGGAGTCCCTCCAGTAGGTAACAGCACAAACTTACTAACAAGAGGAGAGCCTGGTGGTTGTAAAGTAAGAGGAGATAAAATCACCAGATCTGCAGGGGAGAAAAAAGACGAAAGGCATACTTGCTGGTGTAATGGACTGATACAGGGTCTGTCCTGCAATGATCCGGAGGTTCCTTAAGCAGACACAAACGTCACCTTGCATTTATCACAGCAATTCAGATGGAAAGTCCGGAGCCTGCAATTTGGGGTGTACTGCATCCAGATTTTCGTTAACAGATGGGAACAGTGAGAGAGAGACCGTCCCCTGTAGGGCAGGCTTCAATACTGAGGGTCTGGTCGCAGTCAGGCCGAGACGTAGCAGCTTGACCTCACAAATATATTTCTTCACTTGAAGACAACGTATCCCGTTTATTCTCCCTGCTCTGAAAGGTCCCTAGCTTTGGCATCACACGAAAGACGAAGAGTGTTGGACATCTAAAAGCCTCATCCCTACAACTTTCCCAATACTTCCGTGCTCTTTAGCCAACTTCTGAAACCATTTTTTAGCAGCAGGCTGAAATGATGATTCTTGCAGCCTGCCTCTGCCTTTCCTTGCTTTAATGTACAGCCACTCTCAGTGCACATACTCAGCCTCACTTTTCATGACGTATGAAAATCTCCTCTGCCAGAGGCCAGCACTTCTACACAAATTAAATTCCAGTTGTACGTGAGGCTCCGCTGAACCTCTGGCGCCACGCTCGCCTTCCAGAGAGCAGTGACTTTCATACAAAATGAATTTCTCAATAAGCCGTGATCAGCAGACAATCATTTCAGATCTGACTCACGACAAGTATTTTTACTGACAACAGAGGATGACCAAAAAAAAGTCCCTAAGCATCGTAACGAGCCATCTGCCACTGCGCAGCTTCAGACAATTAGTTACCATGTAACATTTACTCTCATTTTCAGCATTTCATTCCTACAGAAATATTCTGACACTTCTCCTTCCGTTTTATTCACGGGCAACCAAGGTTAACATTTTCTGAAGACAAAAACTGAGTTTACTGTTTAATTTTCTACACATTCATTGACACATGTCTTTCAGCGTAATACCAAGGGCTTATGCGATACTTAGCCATAAAGCCCAGATTAGCTGCAACTCTCCTGAGATTTCTCAAGGAATAACGTGAGCACAAGTTTTGTTTTGTTTTCAAAATACTTCTTGAAAGTTCAAACACTGGGTTTAATTAAAATGCAGATTCTTTCCCAAAATTCCTCATTGTCCTTATTACCAACCTACCCTATGCGTATCAGCAACTCTCCTTCCCCAAGAACATTTTAGGGAAAATCCTTGGTGACTGAATTCGTCGCACACGTAATAAGCACACTTCTGGAAATTATTACTTTTTATTACGTGCTATGCAGGCCTGGATTCTCAGATGCTGAGTTTGTTAGCATTGCCTCTGGCCATGCAGAGAAACTGAAAATGTAGATCTAGAAGTTAATGTGGCCCGTGGAAACACGGCCTAAGCTCATCCGTGTTACTTTGCTTACAAACAGGATGACTGCTATGGTCTCCCACTCGCGTCTTTCCCACTTCTTAGTTTAGTAGAATAATGTATTTATGTTTATAATAATATTGAGCAGTTTTTGAGTTCCTAGGAATCCAAGAATGACCAGGCATTCTTTGTGCTTCATAAAATGCTTTAATAAATGTGAAGATGCTCCACAATGCTCACGGTGCTACAGATCTGCAGCTGAAACCAACAGCAGGCTTGTACCACAAGCAAACTGCAGCTTGGGTGATGTAAAAGATGATAAAGAAATGACCTCGGCTGATCCAGCATCAGATACCCCTACGTTCTCGAGAAATCCCTTTGCAGTTGAAGTCGTTTTCCTTGAGAAAACTGGTGCATAAAACCACAATCCGATGCAAGCAGAAGATGACAGCTCCCAGGAGGGCCCCGCGTTACACGCGGCGCAGTCAGCCGGTCAGAAGAAGGGGGGCTCCTCTTGTTTGGTGATGGTGCGGCCTCACCTGGAGTATGCGAGCAGTTCAGGAGGCGTTTGGACGGTGCCCTCGTTGGTACTTGCCGCCAGCTGATGTGCTCTGTTCCATCCTGCCTCCCCAAACATAGGCCTGGCTTCCCGGGGTGCTCCTCCACATCCACAACGCGAGTAAA
Source organism: Nettapus auritus (assembly GCA_011076525.1). NCBI lineage: Eukaryota > Metazoa > Chordata > Aves > Anseriformes > Anatidae > Nettapus > Nettapus auritus. The sequence continues at coordinate 2,481,053 of CM021770.1, forward strand.
ACTGCCTGTGATGCTGCTCCACAGCGCTTAAACCACAAGGAAATTGAGCCAACTCTTTTATGTTATGACACGAAGACACTCGCTGCTTTGATTTTCAAAGGCTTCTCTTCTTTCACTTCATTTCTAATCTTGTAATGTGGAACTTTCATGTGTTTTGGTCACGAATTTCTTTTGAGGCTATTCGTTACAGCTCCCTTTCATCAACAGTGCAGAACGGTTGTTAGCCCGCTCTGAAAAATTTATGCTATTTGCAATGTCTGTGGATCAGCGATCTTTGGTTTTAACATAGACACAGACACAACAGCAGACTCACCTGTATTTCTTTCTTTATTTTTAAATCTCTTCCGAAATGATTTTGGTGCATCAAAATGATGAGATTCTCTGGAGGAAACTAACTGACGTCCTCATGAATGGCATTTTCTTGTTTCAGGAAAAATTACGCATACTTCCCCTAGTTCAGCAAATGAAGATGAGGTGCATCAACACAAATCTATCCCTGAAAAGTGCCACCATTTATCTGGGCTTTGAAAGATGTTCCCAGCCCGGTTCTAACTCCTTCAGCTGAGAGCTGGGAATGCAAAGGAACGATAGATGAAAGGTGGTGAGCCTCCAGAGGTCCAGAACCCAGGGGATTCCTGCAGTAATTCACAATGACGACAGCTTTGCATCCAGGTCTTTCCAACCTGAACAGCCTTTTCTGAGAGATGATCTGGAACACAGGCCAGAGGAAGCTCTGTATTTCTTGCAGGATGTCGCTGGAGAAAAAGCTTCAGGAAATGATGTGCAGGAATTTAGACAGATTTCAGCTCACGTGCAGCTTTGGCTGCCTTAACCTGTCATCAAGCCATTCTGAGCAGCAAACAAGTGACTTCCCTTTCCTCTACCAGGCAAATGAAGATACCAAATGATTCCTCTTATAGCAACAGAATGAAGTACAGGGCTTCAGAATATTTTTGTTTCATTTTTCGAAGAAAAGACAGCTCTCTCGCCCCCAAGCATTTGTGTCCCTCTCCATGGCCTGTGCTAGCTCTTGCCCTACGCACAAAACCACGGTACGTTCTTCATCAGGAACCTGAACGCGACCTTGCCTTTTTTTAAGTCAGTACTACAACAATTGTCACCTTTGAGCCAGCTGCTTCGCTAGGAAGGGATTGTAACATGGACAAAATGAAACCACCGGAGAGACAGACAGGAGAGCCTTCTCACCACCTTTACCACATTACAGTGATGACTTTGTTTTTTTCTCTATTCTAAACTATGCTCAGAGAGCCCCAATTACCACTACAGAAAATATCCATAGTAAGTATTATTACGGTTTCAGATACGTGCAATTCTAAATGACAACAGGGGCACCAGTGGTCCTGCACCCCGTGCTGGGCCACCAAGGCAGCGCCACCCACCACTGCTCAGCCTCTCTGTGATTCTGTGATCTCCGTCATTCTGTGATCTCCATCATTCTGTGATCTCCGTCATTCTGTGATCTCTGTCATTCTGTGATCCCTGTCCTGCAGCCCATCCCCAGCCAGCTCCAGCACTGCCTCCACCCTGACCCGGAGGCAGATCACACCCATGTTCTCCACTCTGTCACCTCCAACAAACCTCCCGGCCCTGAGGAGGGGACCTGGAGCAGCGTTAGCGGTCCCAGAAGCTGGGACAAGAGGGCAGGAAGCAGAGGGGTCTGCAGGGAGGTGATGCCCCCGTGGAATCAGTCACTGCCCCTCGCGCAGCCCTGCTGTTTCCCAACGAGTCATGGAAAGCTCCGTGGTGGGAGGGAAGCTGCTGAGCTGGCTTGGTTCCATCAGCAAACCAGTATTTTAACTTTCTTAGTCCGAAAGATGAAAAAGGGACAAGGAAATTGTACCACGGCATAAACACTGCCAAAATCATAAACATTTAGAGCCACAAGAAAGTACTGCCTCACGGTATTTGTGGGGGGAAAAGGAAAGGACCGTGGGACTCTGAGTTGTGCTGATTGTTTCTTCAGGGTACAGAAACAAATACAGGTTCCTCCCGCGTGCTAGGAAGATCTGACAAACCAAACCCAGCTTGTGTTAGCTCTCGAACAGGAAAAGACAGAAACCAAACCAGAAGCTTATATATTTTACAACCTCCCAAGCACCTACGTACAGTAATTTTATTTTTAATTACAAACTGCAGAGTGCCACCAGTGTCAACCATATCCACAAAGCCTAACGTTACCAAGTTCCGTTTGGGTCTAGTTTGAATGCGGCAGCATTTACACCATCACGGAAGTCCACGGCAAAAAGAGACGCTGGGCTTGAAGCGGAGGAAGACAAGTCGTATTTGCTAAGTGGTCCAAAGGCTTCATCAGCGCCCGCAGCACGCAGACACACTCAATCACCAAGGAGCAGAGCGAGGAAGAACAGCGGCAGCACTGCAATCTACTGCCTCCCTCTGCCAACGCGATAAATCAGGGATGTTACAGCAAGATGGGGACACGTAGGAAAAGAGACTGCAATATCTGAGAAGTTTCAAAACAAGTTTTAGATGAACTAGACAGGAGGACAAATTTACAGCTAACATAAAAGTGAATCAATTGGCAGATTATCTGACGGAAGAAAGTAAGACCTTTCTTTGTATCCAACTGCACTAGCAGACGTGGTATAAGGCAACTTTGATCTTGTTTTCCATTCCGTGTATCTTGGGTAGTTTGTAATTCGTATCAACTTCTAAGGCCCCTTTAATGAAAGAAGGAACTCTGTGCACAACAAAGGAAAGCCGGCACAACACAGCTGAGGCCTCAATGGAAACGAGGAAACCCTGTCACAGCACACCAGCTGCTTCCTCACTTCCAATATTTTCAGTACGAAGGCTCGAGTTTTCTGGTCAAGAATTCAGGCGTTTTATCTCCGGGCTATCTAGATCAACGTTCTTTGAAAGGAAGTTTGTAAATACGGCCGTGCACAACAGCATGCTGCTGGGGGGCTGCCTTCCCCCAGCAAAAGGCAGGCTTCTGCTGTGCCTGCCCTTGACAAGGTTTGAAACTCTTCTGTGGAGCACCAGTTACCACGTCACCAACCTGCCTGACTCGCGTTGCATCGACGATGCCACCAAGTTCTCTGCCCCACAGGCTTAGTTCGGTAGAGTTTGACCAAGATGCAGTAACTGCACTAGTGCATACAGAAGAAAACACATGACAACTCAGTCTGTAGAGAACAGAAATGGTCAATCACTCCGCTGCGTTAGTGCTTTACAGAGAGGATAACTTCACCAGCGTGTGACGGTTGGTTTGTTTTCACGGTGGTGGTTTGTGTTTGTTTTGTGTTCTGTTGTTGTTGTTTGAGTTTGACACACAACAATTTCCTAGAAAAAGCATTACAAAGTCAGTTAGAGAAACTTTGCTGACCAAATCACAAATAAATCATACAAACCCATGTTCTCAAAGCAGTAACAACGTGTTGCTCTTTTATTCTGATTCCAGTCATTAAACCAGAATGAGTTGAAGTTCAGAAGTTGATAAAAAATGTTTTGCACAGCTGCTGCACCTCTGCAGTACAGATAATAGAAGGACGGATAGAGAAACTAAATTCAGTGCCCCTCACTTAAGTCTACGTGGCCCTGAGGCGACTCCGAAAACATGGAAGGAAGGAGGGCTGGGAGAGTCCATCTTTCCTGGCTCTAACTACAGAACGAAGGAAGGGGGAAACAAACAAACACACAAAAAACCAACACCCTTATCTTCAGCCTTCGGGGAAGAGTTCTTCCTGGTTCGGAATATTCATTTAACAAAAAGAAAATCAGCACAAGGCCTATTTTTGCTTCCCTTGTATTTTAGCAGCAGCTGCTCGAAGGGAAGATTCTTCTGCTCCCCGATGCATCAATGCCTGTGTACTATAGGTAAGAAGGGCTCCTTGCATTATCAGTCTCAGTACTAAATACCTGATATTCAAACCCACACGGCTCACAATTCAGCTTTTTAAACTACTGCTCTGCCTGAGTGACGCACAACAAGCTCTGACACTTAGCTTTTGATGTCTTTCACCATTGTTGAAGGCTGTGGGTGAGATCTCCCCCCCAGAAAAAATAAATAAATCTCCTCTTCCATACCTCTAAGAACCTCCCAGAGAAAATCTGCTTTTTTATTCTTGCTGTGTTACAGTTACGTTTATGCCTCTCTAGTCTTGTGAGTATCACTCATTCCTTTTTGAAACCATTTGTATTGTTTTCCCTGGAAAACCCAATTTAATTTTGGACAGGGTGAGAGGGCAAGGAGGGAACAGCTCACTGCAACCAAAAGTTTACCAGATTTGACAATATCCACAAGCAAAAAACGAATTCTCTCTCATTTGGCAAAAGGAGCGATTTTCGCAGGAAAGCTTTATTTCCCTTCCTTTTACCGTATATTACTGAGATGTACTGGAACAATAAAAGCATCATAAAAATAAAGGATCAGGTAGACCTAAGTATATAGCAGAGAGCAATATATCTACAGTGGTGTTGAACTCCAGCACGTAAACTCTTCTACACACCAGGCGGAATTAAAGCTGAAGTGGAAAACAGCCAAGGAGGAGCTAAGGCTACAGTAAGACACAATCCTGCAGAACCAATTCATCGGATGAAGCTCACGAATATGAGCAGTGGTTTCCAAGTCTGCACCAAAACCACGCTCTCGGACCAGAGGGAACCGATTCCTTCCAATGATTTTACATTCACGTCAACGCTGTCTTCTGGCCTTTAAGCTGAGGGTCCTCTGTAACATAAGCTCGCTCAGCCCTTGTGAGTGAAGAGCTTCATTTAGCTTAACACCACAGCTTTTACATTTCCTTTTTTTTCCCCCCTTCTCATCCAGTCCCCTTGTTAATCACCTTCTCATCTCCCCTTTTCAAAACAAGGGGGGGAAGACCCAGTTTCATGCTTTGAAATGATGCCGACACACAAACATTTCATTAAAAACCTGCACCTTTTGGCCAGGCACTGGTGAAAACAAAGCTGGAGCAACAGTCTTAGCAGGGACAGCCTTCTGTCTGTGTTTTAGGTCACCTAATGCTGTAAACAGCCTGGGCAGATTTCTAAATGATATGAATAAAAGGCTCAGGCAACATTTCACTTGTGATTACCACAGCTCAACTCTGAACAATCAAATGAGACCGAACGGGAAAGCTGGCCATCTGTAGCTTCCTTGCTTTATCAATTCCAACTTCTGTTAAAGCTAAAACTCATTTCCTGCTTTGCCTCTTAATTTCTCTCTCTGCTTTTATGTATTATTTATCCCTCTAAATATATTATTTATCTTTGTAGCTCTATTATTCACCCCGCAAAGCACCTCGTTAGACTTTCTTTACATGAAAGATGCTACACGGAGTGCTACCATAACGCGTTCATCCTGCAGTGAATTTTAAACACGCACAGATGAGTTACAGCAATCGTACTGCAGACCAACGCGGAAGGGGTGGCCGGGTGCTGCAGGGTGCTCGCATGGCTTAGCTACCTGGCAAACACCAACATATGAACAGAAAATAGACAGAAAAATAGGCAGGAGACAATGAATGGCAGAAGAAAAACCAAGGAACAGGAAGAGTTTACAAACAAGTTACCATCTTTGAGAGAGCAGGAATATTCCACTTCAGCAACTAAGGAGAGCTAAGGAACGAGCCAAGGGATTTAAGCAGTGGAGATGGAAATAAAAGTTGTCTTCATCTTCAGTCCTTTTTCCAAAAACAAATGCAAAGGGTGGAGGGTGTCTGGAACTACGTCCAGAACAGTTCCTCCTTCTGATGCTTATTCTCCTCCCTGTATTAGTTCTCCATCCTCCAAGAAGTGATTTAATTACCATCTGATGACACAACGCGTAGCTGGACAGCGGCGTTTTCTCACTGCAATTCGAACAGAGCCACGTGGAATGCCACGGAACAGATGACTGATGGGTGTTCGTAATACAACTCTCTCCTCTTTGTGGCGTTACATTAAACTGAAAGAGCTGACAAACATTTACTCCATCACCAAACACCAAAAGCACTTGCTTTGCTATTTTATAGCTTTGCATGTTGTCAGCATTTTGACTGGCAGCTTCTTTGCATTTTAATGCTGTAATTGTATAAACACCACGTATAGATTGATTCTACACACAGCATCCATCTTCCCTCGTTAGAGGCTACAGCTGTTCCCGTATTCTGGCACCAAGCCCCAACTTGCAAAAACAAAATATTTCATACATTTATTCCTCTGTTTATATCGTATCAACTACAGACAACGTGCCTCAGTAAATCCCATTTTTGCCAATACACAGTGATGACAAGCAAACACTACATTTCTATCCCAAAGTCCTTATTCAGGTGACAACACCCAGCAAACGTACAGAATCCTTTCAGTTTTGCTAAGGACTAAGTAGAAACAGAAGAAAGAATCATCCCCTCTCCTCCCCTCTACTTAACAAAGGTGCCTTCCAGGGCTGATCGAGACACCCTTTTAACGCAGCACACGACAGGCACCTTCAGAAGGATGGAGTGAAGAGCTAAGTCCCTTCCAGGCATACGAAAGGCAGGAGAAGAGCATCTTCCGTCCTAGCACGGCGCTACGTATGTGATACTTTCAAACCAGTGGTCGAAAAGGCTCTTGCAGGAAAATGCCACATTTTATGGTAGATCCGTGATGATGAATGAGCCTGTGTTTTTTCAGAATCCAAATACAACACGTGTCTTAGGGCTAGCGTGGTCAAACAAGTCAGGCAAGGGAGGTCCAACATGATGGCACGGTCACCACAGGGCTTCTGCTGATTCAAGGCCTTACTTGCAGGACCAGGAAACAGCAGACAACCCAGACACAGGGAAGAGATGATAGCATCGTGCTTGTAGCGCTGGCATTTGAACTGCCAGCATCGCACAATGCCTTTAATTCCAAAATGTACAAGTATCCCTTTTTCTGGTTGCTGTAATTACTACAAACGGAGACATAATACTAGAGATTAAACACTATATAACTTCCTCGTTTCAATACTTGTATACTTGCAGAAACAGGAGGGATACAGAAATAAGACTCATGCACAACAGCTCATTGCATCAGTTCCACAGTAAAAGCACCCTAAGTCAAGATATGCAATAACCTGCCGTCAACTTTGAAAATTCCAAGTGAAAAAGGAGATGAAGGAAGAGTGCTGTGCTCAACTCGGAAAGACAAGATAATGGAACAATAAAAGAAGAGATCAATGTGTCAGAACTTTGACCTCAGAGCTGCCCAGACACCTACAAGCACAAAAGGGAGACACAAGAGTAATGAGGATGTGGTGAGAGGGGAGAAATACTGCCCACAGTTTTTAAAAAAATGTATTTTTACATCTGTCATTTTTTTGTAATGAAGTGCGGTGAATTTACAAACATAAAGTTATCATCACTGTAGAAAAGCAATGCATTTCTTTATTCAGAAGACTGGATTAGAGTACGTAGATGCTTTGGTACAACGTGCCGAGGAAGAACGAACTGCTCCTGAGCCGGCACAGCACAGACACCCTCTGTTCTCCCCTTCCCCACCCGTGGTCTAAATAGGAGCAAAAAAGAAGCTATCTGAGTGCTTCAGGGGCTGTGCCGCTGACTGCGCAGTGTGTGGCAGTCACTGCAATGAATTTGGGATGATCCTAAAAAAGCTGTGGGTGAAAGGTCCCAGGAAAGAACTGCAGCGAACAGGGGCCCAAAGGAGGGGAAGATGCCCACAGAGGGTGAAGAGCGGTGTTTTATTACGGTGTTTTTATACCCTGCAAAACTCCCAAAGCTCTAAAACTTTGCCCAAGGCCCTTACGAGGGGCTGGCTGATAATCACAGCCCCCGCAGACCCCCGCATCCCTCTCGCCTAGCTGCAGGCAGCCTCAAGGCACGAGCTGGACTGCCTGCGAGGCTGCCTGCGTCCTGCTGCCAGGGGAAGCACCTTCAGCTGCCTGCCTCCTCGACAGGTGCCTGCGTCAGGCTGTCTTCAGGGAGGTTAGTTAAAAGCCCAGCTCAAGAGAAAAACAGGCTGGCTTGTGTTTTTAAAGGCCCGAAAGTAAGCGCAGAGGATTTGGACACAGATGGCTCAGGTGGAGAGAAGAGCACAGCAGTTTTTTTCCCAACACAAGGCATTTCTCTTTATAAAAATGTACACGTTTACCAAAAAAACATCGAACGCTTGATTTTTTCAGCTTGTTTTTCTCTATGAACTTCTTTAAAAGAGCCATCCAAATTCAATTTAATAGCAAATTCTTGGAATCATTCAGCGCTACAGGCCATCTCACCTGGTACATTCAATAATATTTATGCTAAAGGCAAGCTGGATGAATAACGCCAGAGTTATGTTTGCTATGTTTACTTGTTAATTTTTATTAGTTTGGTAATATAAGCGCTGCTAATGGCCTGCTTTCCGTTTTTGGCTTGTCCCTATTGCTTCATTATGTGATTTTATGGTTTCCATTAATGAATCAAAATAAAATTTAAGCAATATTATAAATGTCATGAGCAACCATCTGCTTTGCCTTAATTAACAAAAAACTTTAATGCGTCTGCGTGTGCCTCTTCGGAATACCAATATTCTTATTTCTTTGGGAAAGCCAACTACTAGGAAAAAAGCAGACCAGAGGAGACAATTCCGACCAAGAGTTAAAGGCATGCACCTCGTCCAAGTGTCCTTTATTCACGCCAGAAGTTCCAATAAAACAAGGAACTACACCAGAGATACGGGTCAGCACTTCAGTGAGCCCACGGAAGCCAGCACCGGTTTACATCCTGGCATATTCAGATGAGTTTCGCTGCCTGTCCTCAAATTACAAGTCTGCAGATTGAGGACTACATTTGCAACCCAGTCAAGCTAAGCACTGCAAGCCTTTTGCTCACTGAAGAGATGTGCATTCAGATATTTTGCCGACACTGAAATTTCTTCCTAGAAGATGCCTATCATTATCTCGATTGCTCGCAAGTATTTAGCTGCATTGCCATCAATTGGTTTTCCCAACCAGAAGCCAGGCTCACAAAAATAAATGAGCTAAAAGGAGATTTTAAATATTTAACTACTTAGTAAGCAAACCAACCGCAGCAGAAATTTTCAGCACACTAACCTCAGATTTTAAAAAGCAATTTTCACAAGGGAGAGAAGTCTCCATGAGAGTCTTCAGAGTAAACAGGAAGCAAATCACGGCCACAGCAGCACTCCTATTGCACGCTTTCAGAAATTATTTGTGGAACAGAGATCATGCACATTCAGACACCCCTGAGCGCAGCAGACCAGCCTATTTAAACAACGCATTTTAGGTCAGGGCTCAGTCAGTACCATTAAACTACCACCACCTTTTCCATCAGCATTCCAAGCAAATGAATAACTTTTGGGCAACGGAAGGCATGAAAAATAAAGTAGCGCACAAGAGAAGACCGCAAAATACAAAATGCGAGAGAAAAGGAAAAAAAAGCAGTGCAAAAAACCAAAAAGAGCATGTAACGTGCCTAGATTACCTCCACTGCCTCCATCGCTACCATACCCCTAACTGGAACCAACCTAAGCAAAATGTGTACTTTCTTTACGCAAAAAATCCACAATAGTTGTAACAAAAATACATACACACCTGCCACGTCTTTGAAATACGATTCTTCCCATATTTATCAATTAATTAGTCTCCACAGAGTGACCGAGAGAAAATCATCTGAAAGGAATAAGCCCTCTTTTCCTGATTTGGAGACATAATGGGAGGCCACCAGAGGGAACAATAAAAACAGAAATGAGACATTTTGAAGGGAAGAAGTGGCTGGTAGGCAGGGGATACAATAAAATGTTCATGCCGCATTTATCACAGCTAGTTTAGCTGATTTATGGAAGACTTTCAAACGATGACAAGAAGGGTTAGATGCCAACTTGAAAGGAAGCCAATAAAGAGACAGAATCTGGACTCCTGTTCAAATAATGTTTGGGCATCATCTTTCCAGATGGACGGAAAAGAGCAAGCCCGGAGTAGTTCTCATCGGAAAAACTGACAGAGTCAACACAAGACGTGAGGATGGAGAAGGTTTTTTTGTCTGAATGGATATGTGCATTCACATTTCAGAGAAGTCAGCAACATTCAGAAATAGCTGGAAGAACGGATTGCCTGACGTTAACCGTGGGATAGGGGAGAGGCTCTCCCTCCACTTTAACCACACGACATTCAGCGCATTGACTGGTATCGGTAAGGCAGCGCCACGAAGGGCCATGGCACCTAAATGCAAGGTAGCTGACGACAAAGCAGGAGTTCATGCAGACAAAGGTACCTAGGAATAGGATGAAGAAGCAGACAGCCGGAACAGTGACTTGAAAAACACTGACAGGAAAGGGAAGACTAGAATGACATCCTGTCTGAAGATTAATTCTGTGTATAATGGGATCCTGCAGGTCACATTCAACTTCCAATTCAATGGTAAAGGGCAATTCAAAAGTCAGCAATAATTGCACGGCTTCCACAAAGGAAGAACATCACGACCAGGCCCTAAATTGTACAACTTCCTAAAACTGTGCTGGGCACCAGACTCCCAAAATCTGCGGTTTACCAAGACTTTGCTCGACTGAACTGTTTAGCCAGTCAGTGACTACGGGTAGCAAATACTCCTTACCATGAGATTTTTAGAATGCAAAAACTGTGCCTGTATTTTTCCATTTCTCCAGCCCACATCCCTTTGGTGTGGACTTTTAACCTTTTCCTTAAATATTAATTTTCTTTAAGTTTTTCCCTGCATAGCACCACTCATTCTGAAGGGCAAGAAAGCCTATTGGAATGCACTGAGATGCATTAGCATGAAAAAATAACGAGCCCTTACAGCATTTTAATTTAGGAAGGTGCACTTAAATTAGTTATAACATCTGCTGTCAAAAGATCTACCCAGACAGGAACGTCTTCAATAAAAATCAGATTTTCACATTTCTAGCAAAATTGCTCTAATGGGCTTTTCTGGCATCAGTGTTATAGGACCCAAGGAGGAGTCAGGAGCCAGAAGTATCTGCGTTTTGCTCCTTTGCTTCACAAAGGCTTTTCCTTTCTAGCTAGCATGGAATTACTCTGTTCTCCCAGGCCTTCACACGGAAACTGGCTTGCTTTGAGGTCACAAAGCTGATCCAAAGGAACGCGTACAGAGAAGCAGATGTGACCAACACACGGGGAGGGCTCGCAGAGGCGCACTTGACGAACTTCTCTCCAGCCCGACGAGTTTGAGGGGCATTAGTCCAGCATTTTGTAGGAATATCTGAAAGGAACTTTGTTGTTGTTTTGTAAATCAGTTGAAATATCAACTCATTTCACAGAGGAGAAAAAAACAAAACTTGTTTTCAGGGAGTAAAAAATCTACTAGAACTAAAGCTTGAAGCAGGATCAAGTTGTATTAATGAATTCCCCACCCTCAAACAGCCTGCCAGGATTCTCAGTGGTTAGCTTGAAGGTGCAAGGCTGTGCCACACGATGCTATTGCACTCCTGTCTATCCTTCCTGGAAAGAGCAGGACCTGCCCTAACACCAGGAGTTGGACTGTATTAAACACTCCCATCCTGGTTTTGCACAGTTCAACCCTTTTCAGAGCCACAAGGCTGTGCAGAGCCGACCCTACCAAGTACCAAAAGGCTGATAACTAACGTAAACTGAACGGCCTCTAGGTGCTGTCAGCCATGCAGGCAGAGGGTTTGACCGGGACAGACTGACAAGTCACCAGAACCGCAGCATGGGATACGCAGGGAAGCTAGCGGTTGTTTTTGCAGGTATCATCCACGAATAATTCCATTCAGCAGAGCTCTGCTGCAGGGTGAAGCTAACGCCTGCTAGCGGGACAGCAGCAGTGCTGACCGGGATGGCAAATGACTGACTGCTCTGCAAGGGGAAGGGGAAAAAGGAAGAAAAACACACAGAAAATACAAGGCCAAAATCAAGAATTTGGAAAAATGTGGTGCACACACACTCTTCCACTAATACAAACCCCACCAGTCCAACCCAAACACTAACCCTTTTCTAACCCTCTCAGTCCCGCTCGGTGGCTGACGACTAGTGGTGCTGGCAGACGAGCTGCCAGCGTTACACTGCTGGATTGCATCCCACTGCTCAAAGTTCAACGATGCACAAAGGTTACGGCTGGATTTGCAAGGTTAATTTTCTGAATTGTGCTTACATCACTAATGGATCTCATTTCCTTACTTTTTTTTTAAAAAAAAAGGGGGGGGGGAAGAGGGATTTCTGTAATGCTAATATGAGCCATAACTCAGGAAGTTGATCAATATTAATTGTGTGTAACCTGGCACACAGACTGCAGTGGAGAAAAGGAAAACAAATAAACAAAAAGGAACAACAGCTCCCAGAACTATTAAAGGCTATTAAGAACAAAGCCTGAAAGGTAGATGTTGAGATGAGAATTAATGAATTCTTATCTTCTGGCAGCAAGAAGAGGAAAACAAAGACAACTAAAGAAATAGAGAAAGCACATAGGACACACATCCACCAGAATTATAGGCTCATAGCATGACCAGAGCTAGCCAGAGGGTAACATTAAAACCAGTAAGCTAACAAAAGATTCGTTTTTAATTTATTTTCTACTCCCCTTAATATCCTCCAGGAGCATTTAAAAAAACTTCTTTGAGTTGCGTTTGCTTTACAGAATTCTGTTACTGCCAGATCCAGTAGAGCTCATTCCCCACTCAGCCACGGGACACGGTGGCATTTTGCTGATGCGAAGCCCTGTTTGCCCTGCATTCATCCCGGGAAGCCTCGTGCACCAGCAGCACAGTGTTCCATCAGGATTCCCTTCTGAGGTAGCTCCGGCAGAAGCACAGCAGCGACCACTTGTACCGAGTTGCTGCTCCTACCTGAGTCTCCAGATGAGAGGAAATCTGTCTGAAGCATACAAAGCACCGTGTTTTGCTGCAATAAATGCTCCTAAGTATTGCCTGCAGAGTTACTGTGATACCTGACCTACGGTCTTCAGCAGTCTCGTTTCAGTATCAGCGGAAAGCCAGCTATTAAGGTCTGCCTTCAAAGTGGCCGCAGACCTGAAAATCATCTCCTACCAAAATAGTACTTCTCTTTGGAAAAAAAATACATGCAACAGAATCATTACTGTTGACTTCAAAACCCCATGTGAAGGCCAACAGAGTTCTTATGGTGAACATTAACCGGCTCACATGGAGCCTGAACACACTCACACCCCGCTGAAGCATAATGGATGTTTAAGATGTGAGCCATCTCTGCCCTCCCCTTCGGAGAAGGGAACGCACTCCGTCGTGACGCTCCTGACTGCTTTCTCTCTGAACAGATCCAGCTCTTCCGCCACATAACGTTTTCATGTTTATTTAAATGCTGCTCGGTCGCAGAAGTATGATGGAAAATGCTAATTGAATCACAGATGGGGGCTACGATAATAGACGGGAACTGTGTGTCCTATTCACAAAAAGGATTGTTTCGCTTGTGAAAAAGAATCTATCCAGTCCTTTTCAGGAATGCATCTCAGTTTAGCTTGTTATCATTTGCTGCCTTGCCACTTGTCGTTTTTCTCTTCTAAGCTTTCTCTTTTCTTATCTAACACTGACTGGGTGCTTTCTGTACGTGCTTTTCTCAGCAGAGCCAGTACATGCACACCGCTGGCTCCAGCAGCATCAAGAACCACTCCAGATGCACTTTACCCAGGAAAGGTCACATCAGGAGCACCTCTACAAAAAGGCGTGCTTTGACTCGCAAGGATCTAACGCTTCATTTGGCCCCACGAATTCTTGGCTGCCTTCTGCAACTTCTTCATAAGCCCTGAACTCTAAACCCTCTGAATAAGACTGGGCATTCATTGCTGGTTACCACAGTGCCAAGAACAACAGCACCTTCATCTCTACCTGCGAGCCTCTGTTATGTAAATAACATTCCTTGCTTTCCGTTATGAGAAAGTCTCCAGCAATGCTAAGAGGCTGAGCAATGACCCTTCTGGAAGCCAGTACCGGCTTTGAACCAGGGGACAGTCTAAAGTCAGTTCCGTATTTCTTTATACCAGAGCAAAGGCAGAAGGCAATTTCCCTGCAAGAGATTTTGTTTGGGAAAAAAAGTTTTGCAAAGAAGTTTTGCAACAGCTACTCGGTGTTGTGTTGTTTGTTTTACCCTGTCTTTTGTAAAAACATTTATATTCTGTAGTTGCAGTATACAATAAAATGTAAGTAAGGTTGCAGCAGCACCTTCAGTGCCTGTCCCTTTTCTCAGGCTGTCCAACAAGAGAGGGTCCCTACAGGCAGAGCTGTTCCTGCGGGGACACAGCCAGTGAGGCAGCCTGGACCACCGACTCACATGGAAAGACAAGCGGTCCTAGAGAGGATATAAATGGGGGAATTGTGCTGCTGGATCTCCCATGAGCCCTCACACCGCGTCATTTAATCAGACTCTTTACAAACAAACCCTCCTAAGACATTAAAAGCCACTTCCACACATTCTTACCACAACACTCGAGAGGTGAGGAGCGCCGCAGACACGAGGAACCCCGCGCACACAACGGGCCTCCCTAAATCAAACTTTTTGGTTCGACCTACTCTGCTTACTCCACGTATCTGTTGCGTTACAAGCTTCCGCATGGCATATGCAAGTACATTGATTACAGGTCAGGGAATAAGCTTGGCCATATATATTAAGTCCTGCATGTAAGTTACACTTCGTAACTAATCTATTTCTCCTTTCCCTCCTGGTACACAACTTTTAATTGTGGTCTCCTTTGGCCGCAAAATGCATACCTTAACCTTGCATAAAGACTCTGACTGGAGTCCATTGTACTAAACTTAGCTGTTACAAAACCAGAACTAATTGTAGAGCAGCTGCTAACAAGCCGGTTTTGTACAGCCCAGAAAGCATATGTGCTTGCAGCGTGAGGTCAGACAGTCTCGTCACATAAAAAGCCATGGAAAGTCAGTGAAATCCAGACCCAAATCACCCTCGGTTCCCAGAGATCTCTCACAGCCCTTGGAGACCCCAAAGTATATGCAGCTGAGATACCTTCTGCAGTTCTCTGTGTGTTTCCCATCTTAGTAAATATCTCTAGAAAAGCAACTCCATGCCTGATGAAGATGCAACTGATCTGTTCCTTGAAGGATACTGAAATTTTGAAGTATGAAATCAGAGCATCACCTTTCCTGAATAATTATCAAGGAAAACAAAGCATGCTTCCTCCAAACGAGCCATCACTCATCACTAAAGACCAAAATTCAAGTTGTTGCTCCAAATCACGTGCATAAATTTTCGTCTCCACAGCCTATGCACATTTGATGATAAATATTTCAGCACAAAACTTTCCCAAGTTTTACCTGGCAGAATACTACGGTCAGGATACAAATCTCTTGCTTTCCACTTGGAAGACAATATTCCCAGGATATGTATGTTGCAAAGGAACGACTTGCACAGAAGCATCTTCAGTAGAAAGGGAGAAAAAATAAAGCAGAAGTCGAGCTTCTGGGTATCACTGAGGGGATGCATTAGCAGGGCAGAGTACAGTTTCAAATATATCGTTTCCCTGGAGTTTAACTTCAAATTGAAGCCAGACACAAACCAATCTTTCATCTTAGAAGCAGAAATACCGCATCTCGTGCTGTTTACCAATGTGGAATTTTCACCAAGACCACAAATAGTGAAGCCTGTTCCATTCCCCGTGGACGTTACAGGACTTTAGTTGAGTTTCTATGAGATACACACGCTCATCTCATTTACTGCCTCTACTGAGGTTGAAAAGACTTCCAGGCACAGAAAACACAAGGGTTTTGTTCACAAGAAAAAAGGTTTTTTTTCCACATCCCCTACACTGCAAGTCAGGCTTCCAGGGCTGTGCAGGGCAGCCTAGCCATGCCGCTTGGTAAGAAAAGCATCTGTCAAGAGTAATAGTCACCCACTACTCTCTGGAATTATCAGGGAATTCACTTAAAATAGAGCCAATGGAGCCATTCAGTCCTGCTGTGCTCCGGTTCCATTATTGTGTTTAAGCATTCTGTACCAGATGAAATTTCTAGTTGATTTAAGATACAGCCACAACAGTAATGAAGTTATGAGGGTGTAGAATATGACTAACAATAGTGATGTCCACACTAAGAGGAAAAATATTTACAGCATCAAGGCCAAACTAAGGTGGAAGGTACTGTTTGAAGTTCATCCGAAGGAACACCCAGCCTGAGACATGGGATTGCTTAGATCTCAGTATTTGCCTCAAAAGCCTGCACTCTTCAACATTCTGCATTTCACCTCAGTTATCACACATTACATGGAAACATTATGTAATTCTTTCTAAAAATTCTTTGGGGTTCATTTCTGTCTCTTTAGGAAAGATAAAAGCTCTTAAATCAATGGGAAACAAGTACTGTCTTCCGAGAGTAGGCAAACTCAAAGTTCTACAGTAAGGAAACGCTCTTCATTTATTCATGTTTCTTCTGAGGAAAAATCACAGTCCTGATCTCAAGTGTTGCATATTTAAAAGGGACATATTTGTGCACAAAACCAAAAAAAAAACACCACTTTTTTGTATTAATTTCCTCGTTTTTTACCTGCAGTCTTCCCCCCTCCCTCTCCACCCCACAAGTCTAAAGCTTTGTCACGATGAGCCCTTCCTAGGGCAGACAAGCATGGGATTTTATCCAATAAGCAGAAGATAAAAGCAGTGTGTGACCCTCCCATGAAGCCAACAGGATGCACTGCAATAACCATGACTTCCTGAACTATAGAGCAACTGAATTTCAGACTTCGATGAGTAGCAAAATTAAGAGATCAACTTTGGATTATAAAACAAGGAAGTTTTATTTGTAACACATTTCTCTGAGGAAACGTTAAGCTGACCTTTTTAATATCTCAAAGTAGAAATATTTTGCAAGAATGTTCATACACCCCAAATCTAAGTATTGAGCTGCATGAAATTAATGCTAAAATTCAGACAGCAGCTTTTCCTTATTCCCCGCCAATACATCAGAGACGGCTGAGGTACAAGAGGCACAAATCAAAACTTCATCTAAGTATTACAAACCTTATTACCTGGAAGGAGTCTTCAGTCCTGGTGTGTTGAAGAAACATCTTTCAGAAGGAAAAGGTTTTTGAGCTTATGCTGTTCTAACATTCTGCATTACACACTTGCAACCACTGCTGCTATATTCATTTCCAAACCTTACCCAATAGCAAAAGGGAACTTAAGCTTTACAAAAACCCTCAGTGAAGTTCAGGCTTATAACTGATACCACACAAAAAGGGTCATTATCTCTGCTGTGATACTTAGTTCCTCTTACAAGGGAACCTCTGGTGAAACATAACAAGTATTTTTGATCATTACGAAAAAAGTAACAAGACAAAAGGGGAAAGAGAGGGCGGTAGCAGAAGTTGCCATCTCCTATTTCTGCCTGTGATAAGGAGAACAACGCAAGGAGACCAATTTAATCATTTCTCCTGACTTGATAGGAAGCAGGAATGAAGGAACTCACCATACCAGCCTGAAGATCCGGCATCTCATTTGGGATACAGAAGAGCAACGCAGACTGGAGTTTCCTCAAAGTTTCATTAGCTCTCAAATCCTTGTAGCAAGGTCTAATCTGAGAAGACTGATATCTCAGTAACAGTCACTGCTTCTTCAGGGAATCTGTCAGAGGAACATAGGCAGCTTTTTCAAACAGCAGTTTATGAAGGTGGAGGAGAAAAGAAGTCCTCACATGGTAGCAGTAACATCAGCCTAGGAACATCCCTCCTGAAGTCATGACTTTGGTCTGTTAGGCGACTGAAGCATGCAAATGAAAACGGTAGCAAACAAAAAATATTCAAAAACCAAAGTACTATTCTCAGTTGGCCTAAAAACTGTACGAGTTGGCAGCGTATACTCGTGGCAGCATGCCCAAACAGCGAGGGACAAGGTCAAGGCCTCAGTCCCTGAGTGCTTGCCAACATCTGGCAGCAGATGCTGAGGGAACACACGCTTCCCATTACACCAGCAGCCAGAGGATGCATTAAAGAGCATCCTGCTCCCAGAACGATCAGCGTTAGCACAGAACACTTCTGATCAACACTGTCACAGCACAGAGGGGGCAAAGCGTCTTTTCAGAACACCTCTCTCTAGCTGCTGCATTTAAATACATTTCAACTGATCATGGAACTACAGTAGCATTTGAAATACTATTTCTTCGTACTCCTCTCTCTATATCTTACTATGTCGTTCTTTTCTCCTACACACGTAAAAATCTGATTCAGATAAAATGCAGTACATTAACTTCAGAATGCCAAACACAGCACGTCGCTGTTCCTCCGACGTTCTTCTCTGACGGAACTTACAGAGCAATTATGATGATGTGGTAGAATCAAGTCCTAGGACTCAAACATAAAGAAACAAGCCCCTAACAGCTGAGCTAAGGGGTCCCTTTCTTAGCTCTCTCTGTCACTAACTGCAGGAACCAGCATTCCTAGGAATACTGGAATTGTTTTATTGTTTGCAACATGCATCACCACCACTCTTCGTATCTGATTTTTTTTTAAAAAAGGGAAAAAAAAGCACAAGGACAACCAGATTTACAGAGGCACGAAGACACAGATGCCTGTGCAACTAACTCCCGTAGACACTCAGACTACAAAGAAACACCAAAGGACAGAAAATATTACAACCACACGAGATGAGCTGAAGTTAACAAGCACTCGAATTCTCCTGAGACATGCAGCGATCAAAGCCTTGACTTAGTTCTACACTCTGTGGTTTAGACTCATCTCCAAATGTGACTGAAAAGAATGAAGTAATTGTAAAGATGTATTTTAGATCATTCTAATTTACAAGGGCACTTGACACTTGAAAAGAGTAAGTTTCATTAACAGTTTGCTTGGCATCTAGCAGACTAGTCTATTGAGCAGATGTCTTTTTTTTCCTGTTCATTTTCATAACAGAATAAAAGGCAGAAAAAGTACTATTATTGAGCAATGTCTATAAAAGTAAGGCACATTTATAAACATACGAACAATATGAAACTGCCAATTCTCGAAAATGTATTCGCAGAAGTTACAGATGAAGAGCGTCAACACAGAAATTGCTGATAGGTAGTCAAAAAAGAGAAGAGAAAATGACAGATAATATACTCCAGCCCCTACTCCAGGACACACCTGCACCAAGGTGACATAGTCTGGCTAATACTGCTTGAAAATAACAGACCGAGGATAAAGTCTGCATACTCTGTCTCGCAATCTCTGCTAGTACTTCACCATCTCCAGCTTCAATATTTGTTCTGAACGCTTGCCTAGATTTCCCGTGCTAAAATACATGCAGACAACTTCACATTCGCTGAGCAGCGTATTTCTTTCGTATCTGCAGCTTTCCTGTGTGAGTCTGAAGACTGCTACAGTCCTTTAGACAGCCACCACCACTGATTCAAAAAAATGCAATGCCATGGCACTGGAGTCATTGCCAGCTTGAGCAGCGTTTTGAAAAAGGACTAAGTCACACTCGCCTAGCTTCTACGCTCCTCCCTAGGCATCCGCTGTAGGCCACCATTAGAGTCCCCTGGACAAAGCTGTGACCCATTACAGCCCCTCTAAACTACGTCTTCTCTTCTCTAGACTGGACAACTCGGTCAGTTCTGTAAGGAAATGCTGCTCACGTTTCCTGCACTTTTCACACTAGTTTTGATCTCTTCTGGAGGGGAGAAAAAAAATTAAAAATAAATAAATAAATAAACTGATTCATGTTCTTCTTAAGGCACATCTATGGCTAGCTACAGTAGCTATTAGTCTTCCCAATGCTAAGTAAAGAAAATAGTTTCTCTACTTCTTACAGGCAATACTCCTATTACATTGTATCTCAGCACAACGGTTATCTTTTTTCTTAACAAAGTGACATTATTGACTCTTATTTACCCTGTCTCTATTCTGTAGAACTTTTCCCGATCTTCCTTGTCTTGTATTTCTGCAGGTTATTCTTCCTGCCTCAGCCTGGTACGTTGCAGGTGTCTCTTCTGACTTATCCTAAATCATTTCTCAATATTGGAAGTATTGTTTTGGATTCCTGCGGGGAAAGAGTGACAAAGCCTGTAACATTCCAAAAAAAAATGGTGACATGTTTTAGGAGTAGAGTCAGGAAGCCAAACACCTCCATTCCTCCCGCTTGGACATCTTTCCTGAGACAACAGGAGTAACACAACTTTCCTAATTTCCTATCATCTTCTGGGAACCACAATGCATGTCACTAAATGTCATCTTTTAGGATTTCAGCTCACAGGAGAAAGATTGAAAAGAATGGTGCATTGCCTACGCAGGAAAGATTTTTAAACCCAATTCATATACTTCAACACATCCAAACGCTTCTTGTCAATTCCATAAAGTAAGGTGTTTTTGGCCAAATGAAGCGTGCGTCCACATTTTCCCATCAGAGAATTTTAGCTTTTCTGTTAGAAGTCATTCCTACCAGGCTTTAAACAATGCTGCACACAATGGAAATGTGATGGGAGGAAAATACCAGCGTGGGGAATATAGGTGGGGAAATAGTGAAGAACAGAAGAGCAACTTGACCAGAGGTGTGAAATAAACATACCCTGTCATCCATGGATAAACTCTCAGTGGATTTTTCCTGGTATAATTACTATTTGGCAACTATCAAAGTTGTCACCTATGTATTCACTAATTTAGTAGGCGTTACTTTGGTTTTCAACACTCTTATTTTGAAGTCCAGAATAATGTAGTAGAACAACGGTTTTCTCTGAGTACATCCTTTGTTATAAGAACTTTGATTGCTAAAAAAAAAAGAAAAAAAAAATCAATAAAGCCTATTTTCCCAAAAACATCAATTTTGAATTAGTTACTCCAAAATTTCTTTATTTTAGATATGCTGTAATTGTTATTTCCAAGATCTTACAATTTTTTGTCAGTCACCAGCTCGCTCTTATCTTTTATTACATACAAGAGAGAGCGAGGAGTAATGTGCAGCAATGAAAAGGAAATACAAACATCAGGAAACTACTGGAACAGCCTGCATCACTCAGAGTTTGCTGAAGCTTGAGCCACATCTGAAAATTCAAGTTGAAAGGAAAGCATATTTAAATCTCTTTAGCTGTATCCCCAACCATTCGCTGTCTGGCCTCAGATCTCATCTGTTTACTTAGCTTAAAAAAAGTACACAGAAGCAAAGCTCCTCGAAGTACGTATTGATCCCTTGCTTTCAAGCGTCTCTGTTCTGAAAGCCATACTTTGGAAGCTGTGATCTGCCAGACTATTTTCAGAACTATTACCAACTATATCACCAAGACAAGAAAGTTTCTAAAAGAGCACTGTAATTGTGCTATTGAGCACAACAGTTAATAACTATTTCCTGACAGACTTTTTGAAGTCAGTTATTTTATCAGAGGTACTTTGCATTCCATACCTTCCCGCATGCTAATTTAGAATATAAATTCTTCTCAGCTGCATCTCATTACCACACAAAATAAGCAGATCACTCCTCTATCACAATTACTCAAGTTCATCCTCCCCCTCCATTACCTTCAGTGACAAACTGACAGAGAACTTAAATCTTGCTAGCTTTTATTGTGCCAACAGTACAATAAGTTAGCCAAGAGGTCTCCCAAAAGGCCTTGAGGGACTGCGAGAGGTACAATCCCCTCCAGTTTTATGGAGCTGTTGCCTATTTCTT
This sequence comes from Nettapus auritus, assembly GCA_011076525.1. Classification (NCBI taxonomy): domain Eukaryota; kingdom Metazoa; phylum Chordata; class Aves; order Anseriformes; family Anatidae; genus Nettapus; species Nettapus auritus. The sequence continues at coordinate 2,502,607 of CM021770.1, forward strand.
TTAGGCTCCTTGAAAAAAATCTCATTAATGCCCTTAACAAACGTTCAATCACTATATTTATAGTATTAATTCTCCAATAGGTTTTGATTAACAACAGATTAAATAATGCTTATGCCACATGTGGTTAAAAAAAAGTTATCTATAATTATAATTATAAAGTTGCATCTGTACTTTATATGTATAACTTATACATATTCATACAAATAACATAAATACAGCATTGGTAACCTACCAGATTAAAAAACGGAGCTATAAATCAGGACTGGCTCCCTGTGCAGCCGGCTCTCCGAGAAGGCCAGCGGCCCTGGAGCGCCCTCCGTCGGCCACCACAACCTTCCCGCCCGCCGCCATCTTTGCGAACGACACCGCCTCACCCGCCGCCTCCCGGCAGCAAATGGCGGCGCGGAGGAACCAGGCCGGGCCGCGGGCCGAGTACCGACAGAGGACGGACAAACGCTGTCCGTGTGTTGCAGCCGCCGCGACTTCGGCTCTCCCTTCCCGGGAAGGGGCGACGTGGCCGCTGCCTCTCTGGGATCTGCCACTTGCCTTCCTCCTCCGCCTCACCAAGGCTGTCCCGCCCCTCGCAGTGCTCTGTGCGCAGTTTGACCCAAATATTCTGGGGCTTCCAATACAGCAGATCAGTGTAGCCAAGCACTGAAGTCCACAAAGATTGCTCACTTCCATAAGACTACGCATTGGTCATTTAGAAGAGGAAAGATGATAACAAAACTGACAAATCCCTCAATTACACAGTTTAGCATGCACCTGCACGCACACTTAAATTTGTCTCTTGAATTCCTATCTTTTATTTAAAATAAGATCTTGAAATATTTACATAATACCAGAATAAAACTGGCTTTTTTTTTTTTTTTTTTTTTTTTTTTTTTTTTTTTTTTTTTT